>CM029016.1:137782501-138382501 GCA_016801055.1 Panax notoginseng
CTAAGGTTCATAACCTAAAGCTTTGATACCAACCTGTGACACCCCCAAATCTCGGTACTTCATTACCTCAAGATTAGGTGTTCACGTAATCAAAACATTCATTTATAACTACCCAATCATAAATAAAATTGGATAATAAACCTGCCCATACAGGAATTACATAAAACAATATCTCCCAGGTTATCTAACCTTTACATACAATCATTCATGCGGAAAGTTTAAATAAACTTCATTACATTCCTTAACCAAAGTCTGATAATAAAACTATCAAAACTATTACAAGTCTTCAGTACTTGTTCGTCTTTCCCTTTCCTTTACTGGTGCTAGGTACGTCACCCTTTCCATCTGTAGCTGTAAGGATTTTATAGGCAAGAGTGAGCAAGCAAGGCTCACTTGAAATAACAATGAATAACTTTTACATTCTCTGCCCATTCAGGGGCTCAATAAAACTAAATAATAAGTTCTATTAACATCTTAAACATTCCTTGCCCATTCAGGGGCTCAATAGAACTGAACAATAAGTTCTATTAATACTTTAAACATTCACTGAGGGTCTAATGACCACGAACCTTGTCCACAGTTATAAGTAATCTTTCAACTTAAACTTTTACGGTCATACGACCATAATGACTTTAAGGTACTTAGGGGGATCAACCTTTCGTACATGTATTATATACAAACATTTCAGCGCAAAGTACAAAACTAAGCGTAACTCCTATAAATAGGGTTGTTCATCTCAGTATTTTGAGTACAAGTCCGCCCCAAAGATAGTTTGGTTTGGATACACTTCAAGGTAAATTGGAGTTCAACAGACATCAACTAAGGATTAGTTGAATACAAGATAATAACACTATGTTATTGAATGATCATACTGAATAAACATTTCGTTCTAAGTTCATGCTTTAGGAATAATCTAATAGCATAACAATTGAATAATTTATCATACCTTGCTTTGAACAACATTAAGCTAAGGTTATATCTTAGAATTTAATATCAAGCATGCACAACAAATAATAACTTGAACGATAAACTAAAGGTACTTGCATGCTAATATAACAAGTTTAGAGTTAAGAAAACTTGCACAATTATAAAAGTAGAGTTAGAGAACTTTCATAAGTATAACATAACAGTGAAAAGTAACTTTGCTGAATAATAAAGTAGCCTTGCTGAATAATAAAGTAGCAAAGGTTAGGGAACTTGCCTCGTGCGTAGGTTAAACAATTACTATTCACGTTCACCCCAAGTCCTACACATACCATATGCATTGACAATACACATTAGTTACACTAACATTGCCTTTATGAGTTCTTTTATTACTCTTAGTATAGCTACTAACTAAGTTTAAGTTTAAACAACATCACATCTTTCATGAACATTACTTTTTAGCTTTATTACAACTACTTAAATGATCATGTCATTGCACCACATGTACATTAACAACTTGATACAACATCCTAATACCTGTCCAACATATTATCATTAAGTTATACTAATACCCAAAGGGTTGCACTTACATTCGTGCATCCCGACGCCCTCTGATTGGCTCCAAATACACAATAGTCCTAAAGATGGCCATTTTGACTACTGTTACAGACCTCAAATTAAAAACCTTAAAGCATGAAAGTTGTAGGTCTACTCGTCCTCTTTCGGAATCATCTTAAATTACCTCAATCGGAGTTCATATGAAAAAGTTATGGCCGTTTTACTACAGGAGGTCAAAACTGCCCAACTCGGACACTTTTGCGGCGCCGGGGCGCGGATCAGTGGCGCCGGGGCGCGAGCTACAGTGCTGGGGCGCTAGCTTTGGCCCATTTTTGGCGCTGGGGCGCGAACTTTGGCGCTGGGGCGTGAATTTTGACGCTGGGGCGCCAAAACTCACAGAACCAACCCAGAAAGACAGAGCAAAGCTACTGTCTAATTTATTTTTAACAGTCAATGACATCCAACAACATGTATAACTTCATGAAAATTTACACATAAAAGTTATGAAGCATTTGTGTACTAATTTTACACAACTAAACAACAATATCAGAGAACTAATTATTTGAAAACACTGTTTTCCTTTAAAACCAAACCTTTAAAAATCAAAACTCCATTATTGATATCTAAAGTACAGTGAACGAAATTTTCACTGTTATCAACCAAATTTGATTCCTTTGAAATACAAGTATACCAACATCTAACAAATTAACATGTATAGTTCAATTAACATATACAAGGTTCAATTCGCGTATTAGTTCACAATTTTTATATAATCACATACCAATTTTGTTATTTTGCAAAACATACGTTCAAACATGTTTTTAACTATAAAACCAAGTTCCTCTTTCTTTAACACGTAATTAGCATACAATCATATATATATATATATATATATATATATATATATACACACACACACACATGCTAGTGATAACAATTAAAATTACACATATTATCACAATTCTCTAACTAATTATACAAGCATGGTTTTTCAAGAGATTTTTGGTAACATTCTGATACACCGTGATTTTTAAGAAAACTGAGACATACAATTTCACAGAGACTATATACTGTAAAATATATATGATAAGGTTTATAGAACATACCTTTAGTTTGTTCAAACGACACTTGTAAATCACTGACAAAAGTTGAAGAATCCAAAGACCTGTCTTTCTCTTGTTTCTCTCTTTCAGACTCTCCCTTTTCTTACTTAGGCTTAGGTTTAGACAAATGCGTAAACTAAAAAAAATCAACTGATAAACTATGCGTACTCTAAAACTGATAAGCCAACGTAAATAAAAAAAACACATGTGGTCATTATAATACTACTAAATACTATCAATTACCAAACACATATAACTTATATAACGTATAACTTAAAAATATAAATATATTTTATTTATATATTTGTTTTATTTTATTAATAATTTTAATTCAAAAGAAATCCAAAAGCCATAAGGCTTCGTTTGGTAACCCATTTAAAAAATTAAAGATTAATACTTAAGCCTTGTTTGGCAAAGAACTAAATTAAACTACTTTAATTTAATTTAATAACTCTTTATAATATAGTTATTTGTCACTCTTTATGAAATAACAATTTATTAAATAAATTACTTAATCACATAACTCAATCCACATAACACATTAACTATTTAACAAATAAATAATTAACTAATCACATTAATTATTTAGTAAATAAATAATTAACTAAATCAGCTCAATCAATTTGAACAATTACTTATTCAATAATAAACACATCCAATAAATATTTATATAAATCAATAAATATTTATAACTTACATTTAAAAATATGGAATGTTACAGCTTGCATAGTAGCAGGTAAAGCCATCAGGAAGCAGGTTAGTCTGCTATGGCGTTCTAAGCATTTCCTATAAATAGGGTGCTTAGTTAGAATTGAAAATCAGAAATAAGTTTTCTCTCTTTCTCTCTCTATATTATCGAGCATATTTTGTGAATATTTAGATACTTTGTGAGTTGCTATTTATCAGTGCAAGTTTCCTTCAGCCTTATACCTTATATTTCAGCCGGAAGTACTGTTCTTTTGAGGTAAGGGGTGTTATTTTTTCGTAATGATGTTATTCTTTCAATATCATTATACCAAAATATTGATATGGATTTTATTATGGAATTTTTACCTTTTTGTGTCGGGATTACTATTCACGTATATGACACTATTCACGTATACGGCACTATTCACGAATACGACACTATTCACCTAAAAATAAATTTTTTTCTTTTTGTCCAAGATGTCTTTTATGGTTACTATCTTCGATTGTATCCATATTTTGATCCTTATTCTTGAAATTTACTCCATTATGGTTATTATGGAGTATTTTAAACTTGAATTATCTAAAGTAAGATTCTCTAATCTTTTTCCTTTTATCTTACTGGATTCGTTCTCTAAAATATTTTTCATCATCCTCAGTCCTTAATGAATATACTTGATGAATATCTTTGATCTGTAGTGTAAAGATGAATGATTAACTGATGAATATCTTTGGCCCGTAGTGCAAAGATGAACAGGTGTTGAGATGAACATGACCAACTGGTGATAATATCTTTGGCCTGTAGTCCAAAGATGAATATTTGATTCAAGATGTATATTGATTGATGTTACAGGGATAAAATATTGATGATGGACTTTTAAATCTCAGAAGATAGTAGGATTCATTCTCTACTTGACTCTTCTAATGGATTGATGTTTCCACTGCAGTTGTTGATCTAAAACTTGTTGTCTATTATATTTTATCAGATTTTTCCCTGTTGAAGATTAATGATAATTTGTTGTATATTATCTTAGTCATAATATTCTTTACTGGGCTAGTTGAGCTCACCCTTTTTCCTTTTTGTTCTATTTTTCTTCTCAGGAGATGAGAACATAGCAGGAACTAGCCGGGGTATGGAGTGATGGTTCAGGATAGTTATTTTAGTAGTCCTCACTATTTTGTAAAATAGTGTATCAATAATTGTAATGAGAACTCCTTTTGAGTTTGAATATTATCTATTAGATAATATTTATATTTAAACTCACAGTGTTGTGTTGTCGTATTTTGCACGACAATTATATTAATAAAGTTATATTTGTTTCTGTACCATGTATTTGGCGACTCAGAATAGGTGATGTATACCTATTTTGGGGGCAACACAGTTGGTAGCAGAGCTTAGGGATATAGTCTCTGGCGGAGTTCGGGGAATAGAACTAGGAGAGGAGAGACGAGTAAATCCTTTGGTAGTGTGTCCTACCTAAGCTTATTTATTGGTCGGTCATAATGTAGGGATATTATGTGATGTGTTAATTTGTTTAATTAACCATTGTTTTATGATAGTATTTTAGAATGGCAACCAAGAACGTTAACAATGGAGTAAATAAGACCGTGGAGACATCTTTAATCACCACCCAGGGGAACGTGCAACAGGAAGGCAATACTCCTCCTATAAACAACACTACCAAACATATGATGAATGATGAGATGTTTAGAAGCTTTTTGCAGTTAATACAAAATCAGATGAGGGAGACTCGTGTACAAAATACGGGAGGAAATGATAGCAACGCGCAATTTGTCACAACTAAGCAGTTCAAAGAGTTGGGACCACCAGAATTTACGGGAAAGTTAGATCCGATCAAGGCAGAAACGTTGGTCAAGCAAATTACCAAGATTTTCGATATCTTGAGATGCACGGAGTAATAGAAGGTTCCATTCGCCGCCTTTATGTTCCGCGGTGAGGCAAATTACTGGTGGGAATATGTGAAGCGTACCCAACCAGCCGCACTCAATATGTCTTGGGAAACGTTTCAGAAACTATTTAATGACAAGTACTTTCCTAAAAGTATTCGTCATATAAAGGAGGTAGAGTTTATCAGACTGAAACAAAATAAAATGACGATGTCCCAGTAAGAGGCGAAGTTCGCAGAGTTATCCAGGTTTACACCTTATTTGGTAGAGAATGAGGAACGAATGAAGAGGATGTTTCTGAGAGGTCTAAAGCCCGAGATTCGACAATATCTTATCTCTTATAAATTTTCTTTATATTCAGATGTTGTAAACAGGGCTCAATTATTAGAGCAAGATAATGAGTATGTTTAACCGAGGGACCACAACCAGGGACATACCGGGGACGGCAGTCATCAGAGCAATGAAAACCAGTAGGGAGGAAAATATTCAGACAAAAGCGGTAACCACTCTGGTGGTATTCGTGGTCGTGATAATAGAAAGAGCGAGTCGGGAGGAGATTTCAAAAAGAGAAGGTACAACAATGATAACGTAAAGACGTCAGCACAAACATCAACTGTTTCTAGGGGAAGAGAACGAGCACCGGTCGTTTGTTACAAATACAGGAAAGAGGGACACATCAGCCCAAACTGCCCACAATAATCCAAGGTGTGTTATAACTGTGGAAAGGAAGGTCATATAGCTAGAGATTGTCTAGTTGTTAAACCAAGTTCAACGGGGATGGTGACTCCAAAGGCTGTCCCGAACAAATCAAAGTCGGTGGTTCCTGGAAGGGCGTTTGTCGTGACTGCCCAAAATGCAAGGAACCCGAACGAGGTGATCACGGGTAAGCTAATCATAAATTCTTGCAAAGTTTATACCTTATTAGATACCGGTTCTACCCATTCTTTTATGTCTCCTGCTTGTGCTCAACGTTTGAACTTGACTCCGGAGAAACTAGACTTTGACTTATCCATTGAGACTCCATTAGGAGAAACCTTCATTGCATCTACTATTTATAAATCTTGCTTGATTCAAGTTGGTACCATCACATTGCCTATCGATCTTATTTCTTTGAAAATACTTGCATTTGATGTGATTTTAGGGATTGATTGGTTAACTATTCATCATGCCAAAATTGATTATTTTCGTAAGGTTGTTAGTTTTTATATTCCTAACCAACCTATTATGCGAATTTAAACAACTAAACCATTAAAGTCAATCACTGTCATATCAAGCCATAAAGCTATTCGTTTATTGAAAAATAAATGTCAAGCTTTCTTAGCCCATGTCACGGATTTGAACAAAAACACGTCAGATTTGAATAATATTTCTGTTGTTAGTGAATTTCCTAACGTATTTCGTGAAGAACTTTCCGGTCTACCCCCATAACGTGAAGTTAAATTCTTTATTGATCTTGAACCTGGTACAAAGCCCTTTTCTAAAACCCCATATCGAATGGCTCCTATTGAACTTCAGGAGTTAAAGGTCCAACTACAGGAGTTGCTGGACATCGGTTTTATTCGTCCTAATACATCTCCTTGGGGTGCCCCTGTTTTATTTTTAAAGAAGAAAGACGGGAGTATGCGACTTTGTATCAACAATCGTGAATTGAACCATGTCACCATCAAGAATAGGTATCCGCTTCCTCGCATTGATGACCTGTTCGACCAGTTACAAGGAGCACAATTCTTTTCAAAGATCGATCTTCGTTCTGGATATCATCAGCTGAAGATTAAAACTGAGGATATTCCAAAGACTGCCTTCAGAACTCGGTACGGTCATTATGAATTCTTAGTCATGTCTTCTGGATTGACTAATGCTCCTACTGCTTTCATGGATATGATGAACCGTGTGTTCAAAGAATATTTAGATCAGTTCGTTCTTGTCTTTATTGATGACATCCTCATCTATTCCAAAAGCCGTGAAGATTATGAGCACCATTTGAAGCTGGTGCTTTAAAGGCTTTGCGATAACAAGCTATATGCCAAGCTGAAGAAATACGAGTTCTGACTTAAGGAAGTAGCATTCCTTGGGCACGTGGTGTCAAAACAGGGAGTATCTGTTGACCCGACGAAGATTGAAGCAATACAAAGTTAGGAGCAACCGAAGTCAGTGACCGAAGTACGTAGCTTTCTGGGCTTAGCTGGTTATTATTGGAGATTCGTGGAAGGATATTCTAGAATCGCTACTCTGTTAACTCAGCTAACTCGAAAAGATACAAAATTTGTATGGAGCGAGGAATGCGAGAAGAGTTTTCAAGAGCTCAAGAGGAGACTCATTTCGGCACCTGTTCTGACAATACCATATAGTTCGGATGGACTTGTTATCTACAGCGATGCTTTAGGCAAAGGGTTAGGATGTGTTCTCATGCAACATGGGAAAGTCATAGGCTATGCCTCGCAACAACTCAAAGAATATTAGAGGAATTATCCTACTCATGATCTAGAGTTGGCAGCAGTCATTTTCGTATTGAAGATCTGGAGACACTACCTGTATAGGGAGAAAGTGGAGATCTATACAAATCAAAAAAGCCTCAAATATTTCTTCACCCAAAAGGAACTCAATATGCGACAATGACATTGGCTCGAGCTGTTGAAAGATTACGATCATACCATCCAATACCATCCTGAAAAAGCGAACGTTGTAGCTGACGCATTAAGTAAAAGATCATATGCGGGTACGAGTGCGATATTGTCAACGTAAAGTCTCATTTTGTATGACTTGCAAAGGATGGAGATAGAGGTAAAGGCTCAAAGTACCCACGTGATGATATCAAATATACGAGTAGAACAGACTTTAATCGATAAAGTTAAAGCTGCTCAAGCTACGAACATGGAGCTGATGCGTATGAAGAATAAAGTGCAAGAAGGTGATATTCTAGAAGCAAGAATTGATGAACAAGGAATACTTCGAGTCATATCCAGACTTTGTATTCCTAATGATTCTAACTTGAAGCATAGAATCATGATGGAGGCACACAACACACCGTTTGCAATCCATCCTGGAAGTACCAAAATGTATCATGACCTTCGATATACATTTTGGTGGAGCAATATGAAGAGAGAGATCGCGGAGTTTATCTCGAGGTGTTTAACTTGTCAACGTGTAAAGGCGGAGCATCAAGTGCCAAAGGGTCCATTGTAACCACTTGAGATTCTGAAATGGAAGTGGAAATACATTACCATGGATTTCGTTACGGGTCTTCCCAAGGTATCTCAAGCCATAGATGCGATTTGGGTTATTATTGATAGATTAACCAAGTCTGCTCATTTCTTGCCTATACGGGAGACGTATTCCCTTGAACGTCTTACTCGTATGTACGTGAATGAGATTGTGAGATTGCATGGAATGCCAGTATTCATAGTTTCGGATCGTGACCCAAGATTCACTTCACGATTTTGGGTTAGCTTGCAGAAAGCTATGGGCACGGATTTACGATTCAGTTCGGCATACCATCCTCAAACGGACGGGCAATCGGAAAGGACTATTCAAATCCTTGAAGATCTATTAAGACTTTATGTCCTAGATTTCAAAGGAAGTTGGGATAAGTACTTCCCATTGGTGGAATTCTTTTACAACAACAATTATCAATCAAGTATAGGCATGGCTCCATTCGAGGCGTTATACGGACAAAAGTGTCGTTCTCCGGTATGCTGGGATGAGGTGGGTGAAGTAATGTTGTTGGGACCAAAATTGGTACGCATAACTACAGAAAAGATCCAAACGATTCAACAACGTATAAAGACCTCACAAGGTCGACAAAAGATTTATGTTGATCTTCATCGAAAGGACGTGGAATTTAATATTAGAGATCATGTACTATTACGTATTGCTCCATGGAAGGGAGTTACAAGATTCGGGAAGAGAGAAAAGCTCAATCCACGATTTGTTGGTCCATTTGAGATTCTTGACCGAATAGGAAATGTGGCCTATTGACTCGTATTACCTCCAAGCATGTCTCGTGTTCATAATATTTTTCACATATCTATGCTTCGTAAATATGTTAAAGACCCGAACCACATTATTGAGTTAGAACCGGACGAGATAGCCAAAAATTTAACGTACGAGGAGGTACCTATTAAGATCTTGGATAGAAAAGAGCATGTCCTACGCACAAAGGTTGTACCACAAGTTAAGATTTTGTGGAGAAACCATGCTATTGAAGAAATGACCTGGGAGTTGGAATCAGAAATGAAAGTGAGGTATCCTCACCTTTTCGAAACACCAGGTACGTACGTTAATTTTGAGAACAAAATTTCATAAGGAGTAGAGGTTGTAAAATCCCAACTTTTTAATAAATAAAATCGAATTTTCTCTAATTATTATTGAGAATAATAAGGTGTTAATTTGATATAATGCTTTGATTATGGGTGAAATGTGCAAATTTTGCAAAATAAGCAAGTGGTTATAAAATATTCATTGTTGTCGGGGGATATTTATTTGGTCGTGAAATATTCTTTCTGTCGGGGAATATTCGTACGACGGCGCAGCCATTTGTGGGCTCCATAAAGGAAAACGGTCGGATGAAGAAAATGACAAGTTTGAGTTTTTATAAATAATAGCGTAGTAGTTACCGTTAACACTGTTGGAATACCCAGTGGTTAAAATAGAGTAATACGCGTGGTTGCACAGTAGCACACGGTATTGCACAGTATTGATGAATTATTGATCCTTATGTAAGAAGGCACTACTCAATAATTGTTACAGTAATTACTGTTCAATATGTTATTTTATTGATTCAATAATTACTACGTTGATATTTTATATTATTGTTGTTTCAATAATTGTCACTGCACAGTATTTCCCATTGTCAGATCAATAATTCATATTATTTGAATAATATTATTGGATAGCATTATTGGTAATGTCTAAGGAAGTTCTGTCTAAGGAGAGGTTTGGTCACCTAATTGCGCGCCAATAAGGATAAATCCTTATCAGAAAGTCCCCTCTTTCTTGGGAACGACCTGGTTGTCATAATTGTGATTCTGTAATATTATTTGTGAATAATTAATTATTAATTTATACGATAAGAAATATTTATTTTATGTGGTATAAATGAAGGATAGGGAAATATTTATTTTATGTGATTATAAATGAAGGAATTAATGCTGAGGTGCTTTATCAGTATTATGTCAGAACGGAGGTATTAAAAATCGTCCGTATATGGATTTTGGGTATTTTCTGTTTAGAATTTGGAAAAACTTTTTTCTACAAAGTTGTAGAGAATTAAATTTCTTATGGAAAGGACATGAGATTCGAATTTTTCTGATAAAAGAGCTATTTTTTTATGAATTATTGAAGTTTCAAAAAATAAATATTTTTATTAAAAATATGGTGGGGCCCCACTTTTGGTTGGTGAGAAATGAAATGTGCTAAAATTTATTTTCAAAAGTGGTGGGCTTGCATAGTAACAGGTAAATCCATCAGGTAGCAGGTTAGTCTGCTATGGCGTTCTAAGCATTTTCCTATAAAATAGGGTGCTTAGTTAGAATTGAAAATCACACTAGAAATAAGTTTTCTCTCTTTCTATCTCTATATTATCGAGCGTATTTTGTGATTATTTAGATACTTTGTGAGTTGCTATTTATCAGTGCAAGTTTCCTTCAGCCTTATAGCTGATATTTCAGCTGGAAGTACTGTTCTTTTGAGGTAAGGGATGTTATTTTTTTGTAATGATGTTATTCTTCCAATATCATTATACCGAAATATTGATATAGATTTTATTATGGAATTTATACCTTTTTGTGCTGGGATTACTATTCACGCATACGTCACTATTTATGTATACGACACTATTCACGAATACGGCACTAATCACCTAAAAATGAAATTTTTCCTTTTTGTCCAAGATATCTTTTATGGTTACTATCTTCAATTGTATCCATGTTTTGATCCTTATTCTTGAATTTTACTCCATTATGGTTATTATGGAATATTTTTAAACTTGAATTATCTAAAGTACGAATCTCTAATCTTTATCCTTTTATTTTACTGGATTCGTTCTCTAAAATGTTTTTCATCATCCTCAGTCCTTAATGATGATACTTGATGAATATATTTGGCCTGTAGTGCAAAGATGAATGATCAACTGATAAATATCTTTGGCACGTAGTGCAAAGATAAACAGCTGTTGAGATGAACATGACCAACTGGTGATAAAAATGAATATCTTTGGCCTGTAGTGCAAAGATGAATATTTGATTCAAGATGTATATTGATTGATGTTACAAGGATAAAATATTGATGATGAACTTTTAAATCTTAGAAGATAGTAGAATTCATTCTCTACTTGACTCTTCTAATGGATTGATGTTTCCGCTGCAGTTATTGATCTAAAACTTGTTGTCTATTATATTTTATCAGATTTTTCCCTGTTGAAGACTAATGATAATTTATTGTATATTATCTTAGTCATAATATTCTTTACTGGGCTAGTTGCCATTTTTTCTTTTTGTTCCATTTTTCTTCTCACGAGGTGAGAACGTAGCAGGAACTAGCCGGGGTATGGAGTGATGGTTCAGGATAGTTGTTTTAGTAGTCCTCACTATTTTATAAAATAGTGTATCAATAATTATAATGAGGACTCCTTTTGAGTTTGAATACTGTCTATTAGACAATATTTGTATTTAAACTCACAGTGCTGTGTTGTCGTATTTTGCACAACATTTGTATTAATAAAGTTGTATTTATTTCTGTACCATGTATTTGGTGACTCAGAATAGGTAATGTATACCTATTTTGGGGGCGTCACACAAACAGCTTCACATTCACACACTATATCAGTGCTGACAGGTTTGGAATTGCAGAGTGTTGTGCATTATGATCTTGTCTTGGGTAGCTTTTCGGTTTGATTATCTTGTAGTTTTTCTGAGGCCTTGCATTTGAATTTCATTTCTGGCTTACTATTGGATTAAAGTTCATAATAGTATAGGTTGTATACATGGTAGTTATTACATTGCATTTGTGTTTGGTTTTTTTTTGGTTCCTTGAGGGCAAGCAACGGTTTATGTTTGGGGGTATTTGGTAAGTGGTTTTATAACCACTTATTTAGATATTAGCTAACTTAATTTGTTGCTTAAACTCATTGTATTGTATAGTTTTTTATGAATTTGTGCCTTGTTTTGTAGTTTCAGTATTGGGAACTTTCTTGATGTTATTGGAGCTAAGCTATGCTCATGGCTATGATGGATTGATGATGGAAAGTAAAATGGAGTTGAGCTTATTGCTAGATAATGGAATGAAGATATAGAGTGAATTGCATCGAGCCTACAAAGCATCAGAAGATTGCAGCAGCACATGTCAGGGTCAGCTAGTGCACGGTGCAGCTGCGCCCAGCTTGGCCTATGACACGACGCAGCTGCGCCAGCCAGACAGTCCAAATCCTGCACAGCGCAGCTACGCCCTCTTCAAGGCTAATCACAGCGCAGCTGCGCCAGTCTTAATTCTGCATATGACTTTTTAATTGAGCTTTCTAATAGGGTATTACTTGGAGAAGGGACAGATGAATGAGACTTCTATATAATTAGAAATATATCAGTATGCAGAAGGATTCAACCCCTTGGGGGGATCAATTAGCTATTGTTACTTTCTTTCTTTAATTTCAATAATAGATTAGTGGAGTTACTTTCTAGATTTGATTAGATCTGAAGGCTTGAAGCAATTGGAAAGTGTTAAAGATTCATTCTTGGAGTAGGAGAACATATTTGCACTTCAATTCTTTACTCTTATTCTCTCTATAATTCCTATTTATAATCTTATGATGTTTATTCAATATATGGATGATAGATCTGATTCAGCTATGATTTAAACTCTATCTTGGAATTGCAATGGATGCTAAGGATTAATTTATTTTGATATACTTCATCGTTAGCCTTCTTGATTGTTATGGGATTGTCTAGTAAGATTTATGCTTATTTGCTTAGTTGATTGGCCATCAATTACTGTGATAATCCATATGAACTTAAGGGACGCAATATGGGTTTTGATCTGATCTTAATAGCTTGTGATTGTATGTTCTACATTGTGATGGGATGTGTGATTTGTGTAAGACCCCGAATTTTATGAAATAAAAGTATTCAATTTTCTTATAATTATTATTCTAGTTAATGGTTAAATTGATAAAGGGTTAAAGTTAAAAGTGACATTTGAAAATTTTGCAAAGTAAGCAAGTTGATATAAAATATTCGTTGTGTCGGGGAATATTCGATTGGTCGGAAAATATTCGTTTTAACAAGAAATATTTGTACGACGACACAATCATTGGTGGACCCCACAATGAAAATATTGTCGTAGTTAGAAAACGACAGATTTATCTTTTTATAAAAATAACGGCGAAAGAATTATCGTTAAAACTGTTGAACTACCCGATAGTAAAAGTACAATAATATGCGTGGTTGCATAGTAGAACACGGTATTGATTATTGATGCTTACGTGAGAAGTCACTCAGTTATACTCAATTATTGCTACAGTAATTGTTGCATCATATCTCTCATATTATTTATTCAATTATTGTCATAGTATCATCTGCATAATATTTTACATTATTAAATCAATAATTGAGACGACAAAGTTATTCATATTATTATTTACAATATTGACGATGTCTAGAAAGTTCTGTCGAGGAGAGGTTTGGTCACCTAATTGCTCGCCAATAGGGAGAAATTCTTATCAGAAAGCCCCCTCTTTTTTGGGAATGATCTGGTTGTTAAATATTGTGAGTTATAAAATTAATGATGACTAAGTTCGTATTGATTAAAGATGAAATTGATATTTTCATTATGTTGGGATTATTAGTGTTAATGGAAATTGACATCTATTTGCTCACATGAATGGAACTATTGATTCACATGCATTACTATTAGGGGAGGTGGTGCAAGATTGATAATACTTGCATGACTAAATTAAAAATAGAGGTATAGATGAATGTACTATACTATAATTATTTTTTTCACATGATTTTACTATTGATTCACATGATATACTATTAGAGGAGGTGGTGCAAGTTTGATAATACTTGCAGGACTAAATTAAAAATGAAAGAAAAGATGAAGGTATTATACTGTAATATTTCGAGCCCTAAAACGTGCAATTATCGAAACTATATTTTTCTATAAATAGAAGTTCATTCTTCTTTCATTCTCACTAATTCACTAAGTCTCACAAGAGCAATTATAGAGAGAGAAGCTATAGAGAAAAAGAAGAAGAGAAGTGTGCTACTTCTCTATTTCAGTACCCAGTCTTCTTCTGAGGTAAGGGGTATTATTTATTTCATATTCTGAAGAGATATTATTTTTCGTATTCATATGAATATTATTTTCGTTTAATATTCGTGAGGAATATCATCTTCGTTCAATATTCGTAGGAATATTATTTTTGTTTAACAGTTGTAAGGGTTATTATTTATTTCATATTCTGAAGAGATATTATTTTTTGTATTCGTATGAATATTATTTTCATTCAATATTCGTAAGGGGTATTATTTCTTTCGTATTCGTAAAGGATATTATTTTTGTTCAATATTCGTATGAAATAATATTTTCTTCTATACTCTGTAGTATGTAAATAATATTATTTCATTTCGTATCCCTATTTCTACACTCATTTTGTTGAAGTGTTGCTTCTATATTCCATGAAATTAGTAGAATATCCTTGATATTTGCGCTTCATCCAGTATCTTTTCACGAAAATATTATTCTGAGCATTCTTGATAATTATTGATATTTTCATGACGAAATACTATTCACGAGTTACTATTCACGGGTTACTATTCATCCGATTACTATTCACTCAAATAATATTTACTCGGGTATTCGGGGCACTTTTTGTGTTAGAGTACTATTCACGAGTTACTATTCATAGGTTACTATTCACCCGATTACTATCCACTCGAATATTATTCATTTGGGTATTTAGGTTACTAGTGCTTGGTGAACTTTATTAGTTAATTCTCCGTGGGAACGATACTTTACTTACTTTTATTTTACTTGTTGACCACGTACACTTGCGTGTGAGCATATATAGATTTTACCCAATAGCTTACATATTCGATACTCAGAAGAAGGGTGTGAAACTGGAGGAGATACCAGTTGTTAGGGATTTTGTGGACTTATTTTTGGATGATTTACCAGGACTTTTACCTGACAGAGAGATTGAGTTCATTATAAATTTAGCACCAGGGACTGTTCCAATATCAAAGGCCTCATACAGGATGGTTCCGGTAGAGATGAATGAATTAAAGGTACAACTGCAAGAGCTGCTAGACAAGAAATACATTCAGCCGAGTGTATCGCCATGGGGAGCACCGATGTTATTCGTGAAGAAGAAGGATGGGTTAATACGTCTTTGCATTAATTATAGGGGATTAAACAAAGTCACAATTAAGAATAAGTATCCGTTGCCAAGAATAGATGACTTGTTTGATCATCTAAAAGGAGCTAAGTACTTCTCGAAGATAGATATGAGAAGTGGGTATCATAAACTAAAGGTAAGGAAGGAGGATGTACCAAAGACAGCATTCAGAACTCGGTATGGACATTATGAGTTTCTGGTAATGTCTTTTGGTTTTACCAATGCCCATGCAGCATTAATGAATTTGATGAGCATGGTGTTTAAACCATTCTTAGATAAGTTTGTGGTGGTGTTCATCGATGATATTCTAGTGTACTCCAAAACTCAAGAGGAACACGTCGAACATTTACGTTTGATGTTGGAGATACTAAGAAGAGAAAAGTTATACACGAAATTCTCTAAGTGTGAATTCTAGCTAGAATGCATGCAATTTCTTGGGCATGTGATTGACAATGATGGAATTTTATTGGATCCATCAAAGGTCGAAGCTGTAATAAATTAGGAACAACCAAGGACACCATCAGAGGTGAGGAGTTTCTTGGGACTGGCAGGTTACTACAGATGGTTTATTCAAAACTTTTCTAAAATTTCCACTCCGTTGACAAATTTGACAAGAAAAGACGTAAAATTTATTTGGACGGAGAAGTGCGAAGATAGTTTTTAGAAGTTAAAAAAGAAGCTAAGCATGGCACCTGTGTTATCATTACCAGATAATACAGGAAACTTTGTGGTGCATAGTGATGCATCGCACAAATGACTAGGCTATGTACCTATGCAAAACAGAAAAGTCATCGTGTATGCTTCAAGGCAACTGAAGGACTATGAGAAGGGATACCCGACTCATGATTTAGAGTTGGCTGCGATGGTGTTTTCTCTGAAGATATGGAGACACTATCTCTATGGGGAGAAATGTGAGATACATATGGACCATAAAAGTCTTAAGTATATTTTCACACAGAAGGATCTGAACATGCGTCAAAGACGATTATTAGAACTGATAAAAGATTATGATTGCGAAATATTTTATCATCCGGCTAAAGCAAATGTGGTTGCCGATGCCTTGAGTAGAAAGGGTCGGGAGAAGTTGATGTTGTTAACTGCCCAAGAGGAGCTCATTTTAGCAATGACAAAATTATACTTGGAAGTAAAAAATTTGAAGGAATCAGATGAAAGATTTTTCCAGGTGGAGGCTAGTTCAACTTTAGTGGACAAGGTAAAGAGCGCCTAACTTAAAGATGAAGGATGTGAAAAAATCATAAAAAGAGTGTCTGAGGGTAGTGAGGTGAAATTCAAGATCGATACCGAAGGATTACTGAGGTTCGAGGGAAGAGTCTAGGTTCCATCAGTACCTGAAATTAAAGACAAAATTTTGGCTGAAGCTCATAATTCAAGATATTCAATTCACCCGAGGAGTACGAAGATGTATCAAGATTTACGACAACATTTCTGGTGGCCAAATATGAACAGAGATGTTGCATAATGTGTCAAAAAATGCTTAACAATTCAAAAAGTTAAAGCCGAGCATCTGAGACCAAACAGATTACTTGAACTGTTGGAAATACCGGAATGGAAGTGGGAATATATCACAATGGATTTTGTGATGGGTCTTTCGATTACTCAGAAAGGGTATGATGCAATTTTGGGTGATCGTGTATAGACTGACAAAATCAACACACTTTTTGCCAAAAAAGATTAGATTTAATTTGGATAAATTGGCTGGTCCTCAGTACAAACTGGGTCGCTTCAGCTCCAGTCAGCAGTTTAGCCCAAAAATTTGATTTTTAATATACAATTTTGTAATTGTTAATATAGTGTGATCTTATGACTATAAAATGTGATTAATCATATTGTGATGTTGTTATAATACCAAATATGAAAATTATTATTAGTAATTAATTAGTTATGTGATAATTGAAATTGGTGTTAATAAATTAGAAGTGTGGTTAACCAAGTGGTTAAACCTAAGACTAAGGGTTTTAAATGAAATAGATATTTAGTTATGTAACATGATCATGTGGAAACTAATTATGTTACGATGACATGTGTATAGGATATTTGAGAATCAAGTTATACTATTTAGCTTATACGCGAGGCAAGTTCTCTAAACCTTAAACTCTATTTGTGTCTATCCTACTTTGATTACAATTCTGCAAGTTTTTTTTATCCTACCTTGTTTATAAAATTATTCAAGTTCTAGAATCCTATTTTTTTTGTGTTGAGCAAAGTTCTTAATTCTGTTTCCTTATTGGAAAATGTAACCTTAGCTTACTATTATTGCTCAAGCAAGGTTTATTATATCTTTCATTGCTTTGAATTTTATTCCTAAAGCATGACTTTGGTGCATAACATTTTTTGTTCATGGTTCATAACTATTCTGTATTATATCGTTATCGAATCCTTGAATTGTCAGTAAACTTTTGATTTAAATAATCCTTAGTTGATATACGTTGAACTCTAAATTACCCTTAAAGATTATTCAAACCAAACTTCTTTTGGTGCGGACTCGTATGTTAAAACTGAGATGAACAACCCTATTATAGGGGATTATTTACGTGGAAGCGTAAAGATGTTTATGCATAATAGTGGTACAAAGGGCTGATCCCCCTAAGTACAATAAAGAAAGTCCACATAGTCTAACGACTGTTAAAGGTTGAAGTAGAAATACCTACAAACCTAGGACATAGTTCACGGTCTTGTGACCCTCAAATGAATTCTAACTTCAGTTTTTGTTTATCGAGAGAATGTTATTCAATTCAATTAAGCTTACTCATTGCCAATTATTATGTCCTTTCACATGAGCATTTGTTTTGCTCACTCTTGTATATATATAACCATTGCACCTAAAATTGAAAAGGTTGACTAGCCAACCACTAGTAAAGGAAAAGGCAAGATGAATAAGTGTTGATGACTTGTTGATTTGTTGTAGTTGATATATTCAGACTTAAAATTTTAATTATGTGATGTAACTATTTATCTTTCCACATTTGATGATAGTATTAGGGTTAGACAACCTTCGATTTATTTGATTAAGTTATGTAACCCTTTAATGGGAATGTTTATTAATTAAATTTTATTTAATTTGGGTAGTTAGAAATGAATATTTGGAAAGTGAACACCAAATCTTGTGGGAATGAAGTACCCGAATTTAGGGGTGCCACATACAAGACACCAATTGACATATCTCCATATCTGCTTGTTTATAGCAAAGCATGTCATCTCCTAGTTGAACTTGAGCATAAAGCCCACTAGGCCATTCAGAAGTTGAACTTCGATCTTACGGCCACGGGGGAGAAGTGACTTTTCCAACTTAACGAGCTAGATGAGTTTCGCCTGCAAACCTATAAGAATTCCAAGTTGTACAAAGAGAAAGTTAAGCGGTGGAATGATCAAAAAATTATTGAAAGGAAGTTTGAGTCGGGTCAAGTAGTTCTCCTCTTTAACTCTAGATTGAAGTGCAGATGGTCGGGACCCTTCATAGTCAAAATAGTGTTTCTATATGGCGCCGTTGAAATATTTGGAAAAGAGCAAGTTGAACTGTTCAAAGTCAACGGACAACGCTTAAAGCACTATTGGGGTGGTGATTTTAATCGCTAAAAGTCCTCAATCACTCTCACTGATCCACAGTGAAATAAGGAGTAGTCGGCTGAAAGACTTAAATTCAAGTACTCAATGAGAGGCAACCCATTAATTTATTGCTTTCAATTAAATTTATAGTAGATTATTAGGACTTTGTTATTTTTAGTATTAATGGTTGATTTTTTATTATTGTAGATAATACTTAAGTGCTGCAAGGTTCCATGGTCAAAAAAGTCAAAACAAACAAAGGTTGTCATGGTATAGGGCAGCGCGACCGCGCCCAACCATAGTACAATCCCAGTGCAATCGTGTCGTGACCTGATTGCATAATTTTTTAAGAAAAACCCCCCGCACCCCGCATTCACTCTCTCATTCTAAAATAATACAAAAGCTATCTCTCTCTCTCTTATACTATCCCAATCAAGACTCCACTACTCCTCCATAACTAATACCCCATTCCTTCACTGTCACATATTCTCATCCCACCTCCTATAAAAACTCTAACCACTCCATTCACATTTAAGCCCTAAATTGAATCAGAGAGACAAGGTTCATTTTGGAATTCAGAAGGCTGTACATCAACTATTTGATACAAAGTCTAAGAGGGTTTTGAAGCTCTGTAAGCAAGTTTGGGGGAGAACAAGCACATTGATAAAAAGGGCTCCAACAAAGCTTTCACTTACAATTCAAATGGAACCAAAAACAATTCGCACTCCTTCCCCTTCATCCAACAATAGTGATTTTGGAGAGAGAAATAGCCGTAATGTATTGGATGCAACCAAATTTATGAATCACTCCGCTCAACACTATTATACAGATGTTTTGATGACCAAGACATTTGTGCTGGAGAGGGGTCTGAAGCCAAGTTAGGAAGATGGCCATATGAAAGAGATGATTTGGGCGCATAGTTGGGCATTATTCATGGATACACAAAATGGGATTACTTTTGTTCGAGTCAACCAAGTATCATACACAAAGCAAAGCATTAATGAACTATTCCACTTGGAAACTCTCCCATCAGATGACAACAACTGGGTGAAGTATCAGCAATTTGAAACTGATTTGGATAGGCTGATTGAGGAATTATGTAAGTCAGGTACAAAGTGGACTACAAAATAGGGAACCGATCAAAAAATCCACATTCCGCACACATCTTTGAGTAGATATGGCAAGACATGGTACAACTTCATCTGTGATAGTATACTTCCAACGCGGCATAAAAATGACGTCACGAAGTAGCCTGCCATGTTACTTTATGGAATAATGAAGAATAAGTCCATAGATTTAGGTCATCTCATCTATCAGTCCATTCTGAGGTATTTGCGCGGGAGTGTGTCGGGTGGAATTCCTCATGCTTCCATTATTACCCGTTTATATGACAAGGAAAATCTTGAATGGGAGAATGACTCACTAAAATTACCAATGGGCGACGTCGACCATGCAGCTATCAGAAAGTATAAAGTGTGGGATGATGGTGAGTCCCATCCTCGGGAATGTGGTTTCATCATAGTAGGTCGCGAGGAAGAAGAAGATGAAGAACTTCTTGAGCAGCAGAAGGAGGTTTTACCAGTGCTAGAGCAAGTGTCCCAAGATAGATTGGACTGACTCAAGCGTCGTATGTACAGGAGGATGGATGCCCTACATAATGATTTTTGGACCTACACAACTAAGTTCTCTCAATTTCCAGACGCTCTATCACATGCCTTTAGCCAGCTTGGAGTGCAAGTCCAATTTCCTACTTTTGGGTCCACTAGTGCTTATCCCTCGCCTGACACACCATCAGATCACGAGGAGGCGAGTGACAATGACGATGTCTAGGGGAGTAATACTTTACCTTTATCTCCAATGAGGACATTGTTATTTTTAAGTTTGGGGGTATTGGTTTCAATGTAGTGTGCATTTAGTTTTTGTTCATATAGTTGCATTTTAGCTTAATTGCATGTTAGTTTAGTTTAAGTTGCATTTTTTTGCATATAGTTAATTTCTTTTGTATGCTATTAGAAAAAAAAATTAATTAAAAATATTTTCTTTATATGTTGCATTTAGTTTAATTAGAACATATTGCATGAATTCAAGTAAGCTAGTTAGTATAATTTTGACTTGGCCTATGATAAAACTGGAATTGCATTGTTTTTGAATAGTTTTGATGACTAAGTCATAACTGTAATGTCATAACATGATGTGAATTTTATCCTATTTGAAACCGTTGTAATTCGATAGCACGATAGGATAACCATTATGATCTACATAGTATAAATAGTCACATAATTGTCTTATGGTAAGAAGTTTCAGTTTTAATAAGGTAAAATTATTAAATTGGTAGTAAACGCTATGATAGTGTAAAGACTTAAGTTTGGAGGTTTATTTGGGATATATAAAAAAATGCAGAAAAAAAGTTATAAATATAAATAAACATGTGACTAGTTTAGTTCTCTGACCTTTGTTAATCGATTAAGTAAGCCTATAGGGGTGTCTTAACACCTAACGCCCTAAAGTCGTAATAATTTGGGAGTCGTTGGTCGAAAGCTCACTACACGGGTAACACTGAAAAGCCTAAGAGGACTAGACATTGCACGGTCAAGTGTAAAGGCAAGAAAGAGCTAAAAATGCCCTCGCGATTGAATAAAGATAGAATAAATCCCATATTGATGCCTAGCTAAGTTAATATGAAGTCATAGCCTGAGCTTAACTAGTTTAATGAGATTCTTCAGTTAAAACTGTGATTTTCCTTCTAAGAACTGTATTATGTGATATATTTATACTGATGTTGGTTTAGTGGTTACCATGCACGCACACTACATCAGTGATGATGGGATTTGATTTACAGATTGTTATGGATTATTGGCTTATAATTGGTTGGATTTTCTATTTGGTGACATTGTGATTTCTCAGAGGCATTTATGTTGATTAAATACTAACTGGTGATTGGATTTGTAGGCATGCTAGGATTGGATTGCATATTGTTAGTATATTACTTTGCATCATGTGTTGCTTGGGGACAAGCAACAGTTTAAGTTTAGGGTTATTTTATAAGTAGGTTTTACACTTACTTATCCGGTATCAATAAACTGGATTTGCTGAATTTGTTGCTTAAACCCATGTGTTATAGTTACTTTTCATGCATTTTCTCCCTTTTGGAAGGAAACAGGTGGTGGAACTGAGTTGGTGGCACTTGGTAACTAATTTGATACAATTGATGGTGTTAGGAATATGCATGTGAATGATATTCCTATTTATATAAGATTTGATTATGATCTTAATGAATGAATATACAAATATGTCTGCATTGAAATAAGATGTAAAGTCCTTGAATAAACAACAGGAATATATGTACAAGGACTTAGACTGAAATGATCAAATATGTTAGGTTGATTCTACATGAACAAAACAGCTTGTGTAAAGTCCTTAAAAAGAATATGGTGTACAAGGACTAACGATAGAAAGATCAAGCTTGTTAGGTTGATCTTATATGATGTAATAGATAGGCCTGCATGATCGTTGAGTATTGTACAAGCCTTAGAAGTCTGCCAGGAGAGACAAAGTATTCAGAGACTATCAAGGTAGAATCGTAGTCCGTCGAGCCAGCCGAGGGATTGCAGAAGCCAAGGCAGAATCGTAGAGTATCGAGAAAGTGGCTATATATCGTAGTCTGCCTTGGAGGACCTCACTTAGAATCATTGAGTTGATTCAAGCACCTGCCAAGCCAAGTCAAGAATCGTAGACCACACTTGAAGCCGTAGAGTCTACTGATCATAACAGAGGCAAAAATCGTAGTCAAGCTAGATCAAACAAGAACAATAAGTGTTAAGGCAGAAATCATAGTCTGATGTATAATGTACACTCGGAGTCGTAGTGTCTGCAGAATCAAAGCTAGATCGTAGTTTGCAGAACAAAGTCTTCGACAAAGCCTATCAGTGCTCACAACACCAAGGAAGAATCGTAGTGTTAACACGATTCTCAACACATTAGCACTCCCAAAGCATCCAAAGAATGAATCCTCTGATCAGAATTGTAAAAGAGGCAACCTGAAGGAAGCTAGAGAGCATTCACCTAATGGTTTGCAATAAAATAGAAGATCAAAGCATCAATTCAGTCAGCATCCTGATTGAATTGGTAAGCCAGTTGAGGGATGTCTTCCACAAGCATCAGTGAGAATACTTCAGATAATGTGACTGATAAATGAAAGTCAGTAATGCAGTAGCTGTCAAGATAAACAAAGGACAACGATCTTGGGTATAACCATGATCGCAGTGCTAGCCAGATTCGAAGCAGGAACTAATGAGGTCTATAACAGAGATACTGGCCAACCTATACAGAATAGACAAAGAAGACTATGCATGGATCGCACCATTGATGATATGTGAACGGGAGATCACAAAGAGAAAGAGAGCTGAGCATGACCAATCTAATGAGTCTTAAAGTTGAGGGCCAGCACATTCAAAAAAGTTGTCAGTGTCTAATGCAAGTCAAGGAAAGCAGAAGTATTGAAGCACTGCAAGAATAAAGGAAGAGAGGTTTTTCATTGAAAATGTAGAGAACACTCTCAGAATCGCAGAGTTCAGTCAACTGCATCAGAATCGTAGAGTTCAGTCATCTGAGTATTGAAGCCTTGGCAACGTCTCAATGCTAAGACTGACATTCGAATGTTGGGTATTGAAAGCATCATTGCAAAAGGACAACTCCTGATGTTTTAATCGAGGAATCAGAAAGAAGTAATAAAGGTGACTACCAACCTTACACGTAAAAGTAGCATTTCTGATGTGGTAGGTGAAACAGTAGACTGTAATGTCAGAAAAGTGAAAAAGGGGTTGTCATGTCACATCTGCAGTCTACACTAAATAAATCGAGATCTGCGAATCAATTCAAATAACTCCCAACTGCCATAATCCAACGGGAAACTTATGAAAGGTTATTTAACATTAGAAGCTCAAAAGAAGAATGAGTTAGAGAAAAACATGTTGTTGACTCTACGAGTTCTACAGAGCAAAAATAGAATATGTCTCAGTGGTAGTGAAACTACGAATGTAGAAGTGAAGCAAGGTAAAAAAAGAGCTTTAATAGAAAAAGGTTTCACTCAACAACAATGAGAATGCCATTAAGAATGTCAGCCAAGTTGAGAGCCGAGAAGGCTTAGATAATAGCATTCAAGAGATTGGCAGAGTAAAAAGACGATTCAAAGAGCCAGTCTACGAATCACCACGAACCACCAGGAGGTAAAGAATAACAGATACATAACCAAATTTGTACGCAAGAGAATCAAGGTTCAGAGGATGCTAAGTGCTAGACGAAGCCTACCAAAGATGTAAACACTTAGCAAACCTCATGTGGTGAAGAAGTGCAAGCTGAGATCAGAAAAGGACCAACCACAAGATTAGCTGCACCAAGGAAGAAGTGACAAAATGCTAAGTACTCAAAGTGATCGAGCTTCATGAACAACTTAGCAGTATGTCCAATGGTGATCCAGTCTCGGTGTAGAATCAAAAGAGGATCACAACAAGCTGCCAAGAATCAAGGATGAACAAGCTTAAAGTCATCTTGGCAACTCAGCACCAACAACAACAACAATAATAGCCAGGGCCAGAAGGGTCATTGTCCAATGGAATTGAGCTCCAAGGCTGTAGGCCTTGAAGAGTTCTTAGTGAACTAAAGTTCCAAGGCTGCTGGCCTTGAAGGAATCTTAGTGATTGGGTGATGTAAAGACTTCCTTAGTGGAATTCCTGCTTGTTGAAGCAGAAGTGTGGATTAGGAGCTTGAGTCTCTGAACCACTTAAAATCCCTTGTATCTTTTACATCCTGTCATTTACATTATGCATCTATAACTGCTAACTGCTATTAACATGATAACTACTTACAACTAAACAAACTCTAGATAAATGGTCAACATAACATCTATGAAGGGGATCCTTAACATTCTGTTGTGTTTAAAATAATTCTTAAGTTTGTCATCTGCTAGTTACTCAACAATATAAACTAAAATGGAAAAGATTTTTGAAAATGAAAAAGATCTATTCAACCCCCCTTCTATATCTATTGTGTGCCCTCTAGGAACTAACAATTGGTATCAGAGCAGGTTCTCACATTACATTCTAAAAGCTAACGCTTTGAGTCTGATTCGAGGCACAAACCATGGTCTAAACGTTGTTTAGTAGTAAGCTGTTTGTAATTACTGATGAGCTCGCACGTTGGAAATTATGCATACATGTAAATGTGCACATTCACTTGAAGCTGCTCAGATTGGTCCCTGTTCCAAATAAATGCAGCAACAAGACCAATCCATGTCCAAAGAAAATCAGCAGTGTGCAGACTTATGATGGAAAGTCAAGAAGGCCATCAAAAACAAAGAGTCTGTCATCCACTATTCTAAAAGATTAAAGGCCTATACATGCAAAGAAATGTCTATTCAAAAGAAGAAAGAAAATCTCGTTCAATATGTACTTGGCTAATCAGTTGGATCTGATCCTTATGACTCAAGATTATCAAAGAACTAAAGCTGCCAAGACTTTCCTATGTTACCAACTCCAAGACTATGCCTGACTGATTTAAGGTCAAATAGAGCAACAAGTTGTCAGCAATGAACGTAAAGATGTGCACATCAATGCCTAACATCATTATAGCAAGATAAATGGCTGTCAAGAAACTAACAATGTAAAGGTATTATTCCTCATTAACACTTACATGAATATTGTGCTGCATCACCTTATGTACTACAATAATACTCTATCAAGAGACCATACTCTTCTTGAAAAGGGGAAGAGAGAGAGTACATTAAGGCTGGATACTTAATTGTCAACAAACTGTTTCTCCACTCAAAGTTCAGGTTGAAGATAGCTTCTTGAAAGAAGTCTGGAGTATGTTGTAAGTTAATCTTAATACTATAAAGCTTAAGTGGAGTAACTCTTGCTAAAGGAATGGCATGTATGCAAATATATACAAAACCAAAGTTTTGTGTTCTTGATAAAATGTAGAGTATATGATCAACACTAGAGGAGTATCTTGAAGATTCTTATAAACTGATCATCTACCAAATGCAAATAAATAATAGAGTTGATTGCTACTCTGAAAACATTAAAGATCTGTGAACACAACCAAGCAAAGAGTGAAACAATCAAAGAAAAATAATATCCTGTCAAAATACTTAATCAATCACACACTCATCATCATGCATTATAATTATCATATCTAAATCTGATATATGTATAAAATATGAATGTTGAAGCGTATGTAAATTCAAACATATGAGGAATTGGGAGTTCAAGAAAAACTAATCCAGCAGGACCCAAACAATCAGGGGTACCAAAAATAGAAATTTACCTAACCTGTAGGTATTTGGTCTATATGATCTCACAAGAAATACTGAAGCAAATAGCTTCAGTCACAAGGGTTCAAACAGCTGCAAGGTTAGCTGCCTAAAAAGGGAAAACGCAACCACAAATCAAAGAAGTCTTTACTCACCTCGATCGTAGAGTCATTACTGACCAGAGAGTTCAAACTTGCCAACTCATCAGAGCCTGAAGTTGTTGATCAGTTTGAGGAAGTTCTAGATGCAAATGATGAAGATGATATAGCTTAGGGAGCATAATGAAGAAGTGGATACTTGCAAGAAGATCTAAGATAAGCTTGAAAGATAGGTCAATCAGGGTACATGTCTATTAACCACTCCACAATTATCAAGACCACTCTTGTCAAGATCATAAAGACAAGAGCTAACCCAAAAAAAAAAATGTCCCAGTTAAAGAGTCCCAAAACTCTGTGACTGATGAACCAAATAAAGATTCATAGTCAGTAGTAACGTACCAAAACGTGCTACTGATAACCATATCAACCAACCACTCAAATCGTGGAGTACTTTCGATTAGTCTCAGTGATCGTAGTGTAAGAGCATGATGACACCACGATTGCAGCCTAAACAAATACCAACACCAAAGAATATCCAGAGTAGTAAGCAAACTCTCAAGTAGAAAAGACCAATGTGATGTCATTATAGCATCCATTTTATAAAGCTCTTCGTCAGATAAGTAACTCAGGGACAAATTTGATCCTTAGTATTGAACTAAGAGGTTGGCCCTCCTTGAGTAACCTTAATCCTGAAGAAATGCAGAAATTGACTGATATCACAAGAATCTATTCTAAAGGAAGCAGTAACTCCTTAGAAGATTATGAACTGAAAATGAGTTTTGTCACTCTCATAAAGTCTAATGAAGAAGTTGTCTATTGAAACAAACCCACAGAATACAATCATTGAAGAAGGCACAAAGGTTGTAGATCAGTCTAAGAAGTCGTGGAGTACTAAGCTAAGTCATAAGGCCACTCCACGAATTGAATAAGTCAATATTCAACTGAAGATAAGTCAAATATGATAAATTGACGTGTTAGAAGAAGTTATAGACTGTGACCTATCAGAGTCTTACATTTGTCCCACTAAGAAAAGTAGAGGGAATAATTACATGAGGGAAAATTCAAATCAATGGCATTTATACTTTCGAGAGTTCATCAATAGCTGCAAGCCTGTCTAATCCATACACTCCCTCCTAAGCCAAAACCTAAACACCTCTAAACTGTCAAATCCTCTCAAACAACCATTTATCCTTAGTTCACTTCCTAATATCTCACAATACTATCACAAAAGATATAAACCCAGGAGTCCCTAACTCTCCAAATGGAAGATGTGTGTGTAATCACTGGTATTCAACTTGGAACTAAGAAGTTCGAGAAATCTAAGAAGAAGTTCAGAGATATTCTTTAGTTGGTTAAGAAGGCCGAATTCTCTGATTGCCAGGAATCAAGCACCCGAATCTACTCAAACATAGTGAGAGAGTTCTACTCAAATGCAACTACGAGTTATGGAAATCTATCGACTAAGTTCAGAGGTCAAATCCTGAAGTTAAAGCCCACAGACATTAATCAATGCTTAGGTCTTCCAGACTCAGGTCTGAAGAACCTTGAAGAAGTCAACATTGAAGAAGGGAAGAAAGCTATGCTCTACAAAAGAAACCTATTTTGAAGAATATGAAAAAGAAGGAGTTTCTTGAGGAATACGAGTTCCTTACTGAGTTAGTAGGAAAGTGCATACTAAGCAAAGATACTTCTCATGATACTATAAGTGATCATCAACTGAGAATCATGACGGCCATTGTTCTCAAAAAGCAAATCAATTTTGGTGCCATACTGTTAGACTTAATGTTTGAGTGGCTAGACAAGGCGAAAAAGAAGAAGTTAACAGACAAACTGCTCACAAAGGTTTTTCATGGGAGATTTCTAAGTATCATTTTGAAGAATAAGCTGAAAAATAAAATTAAGGATGATAAGAGTGAAGTTCTGAATAGTCAGAAGGTGCTGTCCCCAAAATTGTTTGATAACTGGAAGAAGAATTCAATGGAAAACAAGAGGCTAGTGACATATGGCAGCAGTAGTAAGAGCACTTCTAAGAAGAGGAAGGCAAATGATATGGAGGAGAAGCTATCACTCGATGAGGATTCAATCATTCCAGAATCCAAGTCTAAAAGTCCATCGAAGAAGAAAGTAAAGGTGATGAAGAAGTTTATATCAGTTCACCAAAGAAGTCAATCCGTTGAAAAGAAGAGAGTAGACTTAGGAGAAGAAAAGAAAACTGAAGACCCTATGAATGAATTCTCAAGTAGCCATTTTGCTGATAAGGAAAGGTCTAAATCTGAAGAAATTAGATCTCTCATTACTGAAGTCTTAAGGAAGTCTTTTCCTACTTCAGAGGACTCAAGGCCTGAAGAGGAATTATTTGCCCCTGTGGCTAGGGGTGCTCATCGGTAAAAAACTGAACCGGTACCGAAAAAACCAAACCGGTACCGAACCGCAATAACCGAAAAAATAAGAACTGGAACCGGTACCGAATTACCGGTTCGGTACAAAAGCGGTACCGATTTTTTTGGTTAGATTTTTGGTTATACCGCATGCATGATAATATTTATAATTATTAATAAATAATAATAATTAAATAATTTTTTTTTAATATATTAACAAAAAAAATTTAAAACTAAGAAAATCATCTACAATTATATATCAATTGAAGGCAGCTGAAGCCTGAAGCTAGTCAAGACTCAAAGACTCAAGCTAATAAGCTACTGTTTTGTGTGCAGACTTTGGGCAATGTCATTATTCGGTTATTGACTTATTCCTGGAATATTAAGATCATTTTGGTGCTCTGTGCCTTGATTATTATGCACTACAGGCTCCCACCCACCAAATAAAAGCTTCATGGATTATTATTATTGATGTTACTTGTTTACCCTTTTGGGGATAAAAGTGAAAAGAATTTCAATTCTCTTTTCTTATTATAATTTGTCTCTCTTAACCTTATAATCTAGCTGCTCAATTGTTTTGTGTTGACCGAGTCTTGTAGTACTTCTTAGTAATTTACCACTACTTTAATCGATGGGATGGGAGGCATATTAATTACTACCATGTTCCTCTTGCTCTTTTTTTTAGTTATTGAAAAGGTTGTGCAACGTATTTTGTAAAAATATATAATGATGGTAATTAGAATTGCTATTTTCGAGATTATATAATTTTAAGATGGCAATTAGAACCACCTTTTTCATGATTATATAATTTTAAGATTATGTATAATAAAATTGTTTATTTACGGCAAAAAAAATTGAGAGAGGAGAGCTAGAAAATTATATTTTCACATCATCTCTCATATAAGGTGAACTCTAATTACTAGTTACTATTGATATAATAATTTGTCCACTCTCACATAAAATTTATTTATATGAAAATAAACTTGTAAAAATATTAAATTTATTTATGAAAATATTAATGAGTATTAAATTTTAACTGCAAAAATAGTATACTGTTGCAACTGCTTGAGCCGCTAATGGCATTCAAAGTGGATGATAGCTCACGTTCCCACATGAATTTGATAGAATTGGAGCATCACACTTGATATCATCAACTTTTTTTGGTAATTAGTGACTTTCGATTTTTTTTTTTTTTCGATTTTTCGATTTTACCGAATTCGAAATTTCTATTACCGCTACCGAAATGTATAAAAAAAATCGAAAAATCGGTACCGAAAAAATCGAAACCGAAAAAAATCGGTACCGCCGATACCGGTTTCAACCAGTTCGGTAAAAAAATCGAAAAACTGAATTTTTTGAGCACCCCTACCTGTGGCTGAATCTCTAAGAAGCTCATCTGATGATTCAAGGGCTTCAATATCTGAAGATGAAGAAAGGACTGAATTTCCTATAGCTGAATCTCCAAGAAGAAGAAACACTATACCAAAAATGGCCTCTAGTGAATGATTTGTCCTTCACTAGAGGCCCTATATCACTCACAAGTGATTTATTGCGAAAGAATATTTCCTTCACACAAGTGCTCGCATTAGACCTCCTCGCAATTGGGTATCCTTCGCTAAATAGTAACTAAATATTTTTTGTGAATGATATATTGTGAATAACTTTTTTATTCACAAATTGTATTTAGTAATGAAATATTGTTATTTAGTGAAAGATTGGTTTCCTTCACAAATAATATTTTAAGGACTATTTGAAATTAGTGAATAACTTTATTCCCTCACAAATAATATTTTAGGGCAAAGGTGCAAAAAAGCCCTTGATGTTTACACGGATATCTCACTTCCACCCTAAACTAATTTTTTTTCTAAAAGTACCCCTAACGTTTCAAAAGCAGGTCACCCGTGCCACTGCCGTTAATAGAAGACAAACGGGGTTACAATGTGATGACGTGGCAGGCAGAAAGGTTCAAAAATGTCCCTGATGTTTATACGGATGTCCCACTTTCACCCTAAACTAATTAAAATATTATCATATAAAACATATTCTAAATAAAATAATATATATCATTTAATCAAAACAAAAAAATATAAATTGATGACGTTATTTAAAACTAAAAGATATAAAAATATTAGCGTTATTTAATACTAATTAGTATTTTATATGAATTAGTATTTTATATGAATTAGTATTTTAACGTTATTTTATATCAATTAGTATTTTATATCAATTAGTATTTTTAAAACTAGAGTATTATGATTATTTTAAAATTTAAAAATAAATAATATTTTTAAAATTCAAAACGGGAGTATTATGATTATTTTATTAATTTTTAATATTGATTTTTCAAATCATATCAATTTAGAAATATTTTAGTATTATCAATTTTTAATATTTTTAATATTTTAGTAATTTAAAAATATTATTTATTATTATGATTTTAGTAATTTAAAAATTTTATATCAATTAGTATTTAGTATTATGATTTTAGTATTTTAATGATGTAATTTGAATTTTTGTTGTTTTGATTAATTAACAAAATAATTTGAATTTTAGTATTTTTTTAATTTGAATTTTTTTAGTATTTAATATTTTTTTAATTAGTATTTTAGTATTTTTTTAATTAGTATTTGATGTAAATATGTTATGTTTTGAATTTTAGTATTTTGATTAAATGATGTAACTATGTTATACAACTTATTTTATTTAATTAGTTGTTTAGATTAGTTACCAAAATAATTTGAATATTATTATTTTGATTAAATGATGTAAATATGTTATGTTTTTTTTTATTTTGAATTTTAGTATTTTTTTTGTTTTGATTAAATGATATATATTATTTTATTTAGAATATGTTTTATATGAAGTTTAGGGTGGAAGTGTGACATCTGTATAAACATCAGGGACATTTTTGAACCTTTAAGCCTGCCACGTCATCACATTTTAACTCTGTTTGTCTTATGTTAACGGCAGGGGCACGGGTGACCTGTTTTTAAAACGTTAAGGGTACTTTTGGAAAAAAAAATTAGTTTAGGGCGAAAGTGGGACATCCGTGTAAACATCAGGAGTATTTTTGGACTTTTTCCCTAATATATTATAAAGAACAAATTTATTAAACGAGAGAGAATTTTCTTTCACTAATTATAAATTGAGAATGTATCTTCAAATTAATGAGAGAAATAATCCTTCATTGATGACTAACTAATTAACTAATAAAAATTTTAGTGAGTAAAATAATCATTCATTAATGTCCATTTCTTCATTATAATATCTCATTAAAATATAAATAACAAAAATGTACACAGAAATTTTATATATACTTGATGAGAAATTAATTATTATATCATTTCAAAAGTATATATTGCATACAAAGCTAGTATAGCCAATATACACACTAAAATTACAAGACTTGTTACCAAAAGCAAGTGTCATATCACCTACAATATATACCCACAGATATTACACAATGAAAAAAAACTCTAGCTGATAAGAGGACGGTCACCGTGGCCAATAACGAGGAAGCAACTGATTCTTAATCCGTCCCTCAACGGGCGGCCTTGCAACACGTATCTGTGAAATTGAGCTAACATTGGTGTCTAATCCTGCAGCAAGAACAGGCTTTGGGGCCTTGGGCAAAAGATGGAGAGATCTAGACCCTTGTTGAAAGGAAGAAATAGTTTTGCTTGAGCCCATCTCTTCAAATACTCCGGCAGGATATAAATTTGGAATTCCAGAAGGAGCAGCTAAGGAAATGGTTAAGTTTGTCTGTGCCGGTGATCCTCCAAACATGAATGTTGGATATGAACGAATGTGATCAAGGTAGCAGAACTGAGGGGTATCTCTGCATGCTTCTCGGTTCACAGGACACTCGGGCTCCTGAGAAGCAGCAAAACTTCTTTGATTGAAATTATCCACTTCTTGCACCAACTCTTCTTTCGAGCTATTACAAGATGTTATCACCTATAAAAATCAGTAAGAGTAACAAAAATGCTTGCATGGTGGAACTACTGAACAGAAAAAATCAATCAAGGAAATGAGAACATGAAAGAAGGTTTCTCATAGAGCGAACAGATCACTTGTGAGGATATGTATCACTTTTTTGACATATTATGCCAGGGGCCGGAGGGATATTCAGAACATGCCAAGTAGACAGTAACTCGAACTAAAGAGACTATGTAAGCAGTCCGCCAGGAGCCACAAGCTTTGAGATTGAATCCCAATACATGATCCTGAAATTTATAAGATGGATTTTGTTACTTCTTCATCTGAATGTCCATCAATTCAATGGGTACTTAACAGAAAGATCCAATGGTTATGAGGAATTATAAAAGCCGAGAAGCCTGTTAACATTACATATATGACCAAATGTGCAAAGTAAGACTAATAGCCAGTTTGCAACATGCTACTTCACCTTTTGACAAAACCATCAGGATGTAAACCAATGGCATCTAAAGTTCCCTTATCAATATCAAGCTGAAACTTTCTATCAAGCTTTGTTTCAAGAACATCATCCACCTGGGGACCAAATCAGAGATAAAGCAGGTCATTTCTGACGGAAACACAAGGTTAGTAATAAATGGAAAGACAGAATCTTTGTGTAATACAGATATACAACATACAAAACATAATTGTGTCCATCAATGTGTAAAACCAAGGAAATTTAACTTTTAGTTCACAGAATGCAGCTAGTTTGCACCTCTGGTGTATCATCATTCTGGGGTGGAAGCAAGTATCTTGGGCCATTATCATCAGCACAATCGATGAACTGCTTCAACTTTTTGTTGTTAATGTTGTCACCATTGGCTAGATTGTCCACAAAAGAGGACCGTGTTTCTCCGACACAATTTTCTAGTGACATGCCAAATTTTTTAGGACTTTAATTTCAACACTCGTCTGCATGAAGATATAAATACTCATAAGTATTACAACGTTAAAAGAAACATGTTATACTCCCACAGTGACTTTAGAAATTGTCAGCCTAAATGTATGAAACTTGTTGTAGAGCTGATTATAAAATTGTTATTATTATTACTACTACTACTTTATTAGTATAAAACTTCCCCCTAGCTCCCACCTCTTGCACTGGAAAGTAAATTTATAATATGAGGCCTTGTTAAATAGAGATCCTAGCTCCACCATGTCCTGATGAGGTACGTGTACGAAAAAAAAGATGACAGAAAAATGTAGGTGAATTGATCTTACGGGTTGAAGTCCTGAGCTTTTTGCGCACCTAATACAAGTTACACCGCTACTATCAAGTATCTCATGCAAAGATCTGGAAGCAATGCATCCACAATGGAGATGCTGTTGATTCCAAAATCAATATCTTTGTGAGCTTATGAGAGGGATAAAGGAAGGGAGAGATAGAAAAAATATGTGAATAATCAAGCTGCCAGCTCACCTTGCCACATAAAATGCACTCTCTCCAACCAGTGTCATCTGAGTGGAACATGTCACAAAAGGCTATCTGCTCATATGCAGTCCTGGGGTCAATGCAGAAGGTAACATGTTATAAAGAGAAAAACACAGAATCTCCTGGAGAGTATAAGGTGAACTAAACACGTAATACGGTCATCCAATGGTGAGTACAACCCCACGTGTTTGATAGTCAATAAATAATGTTCTCAAGAACGAAGACGTATTTCTAATTTGTTTGAATGACGAAGGCCAAACTTGATACTATAAAACAGTTTTAAAGAGAGGGAGTAGGGAAGGAACGTTGATTGGTCATTTCAACTGAAATGTTATGCCAAGATTTGTACTCATATTGCTGTCAAGGTTACTGCCCTTTCTTTGCCCTTTATAGCCACTTAACAGATAAAATAGTATTATTCTGCTATCAAATTATGAAATAAAATGAGCCAATGGCAGGCGATGAACATTGTAACAACCCAAATTAGAATCTGTTAAGGTAACATGTAAGTTGACATAGTCCTACTTGGTGTTCAAGTGTGAAGTTGAACGCTTAAATATACAAGGCTGTGCCCATAGGCCCCATACTTCCCAAACTCCCCAACAGGTCATTACAGATAGCGTATATAGCAAATGAACCAAGCTTCAGGCATAACTTAGATCATCACCTTGAGATTAGGTACTCGTATGATTTGAAGAACTGTTATTATCAGCGCAATGCCATGATTGAAGAGGGAAAAACAAAGCAAAATTAAACTTAAGGAATTCATATCGATGATGAAAACTCTGTTTGTGCCCAGTCAAATATTCTTTGTTTTGTTTTTCATTTTTTGGTTGCAGAAAGCAAGCTTGACATTGTAGTCATCTAAATTAATTGTATGACGCTATCGTGGATTCATAAGCAACCTCAAATGGCCATGAACTTATAGTCAAAGTTGGGGAAAATCTTAGCATAATTCTTGGATATACTATTGGAACTGGTAAAACTATAGAGTTGAATTTGCCAGGTGGTGAAGATGCATCAGAAGAACAATTGCATTTTGGAGTAAAAGATGGGTAAAGGGAATCCATATTTCTCCAGGACTTGGATGATCATGTAAATACCAAAAGAGCAAAATCTAAAAAACTAATTTATAAGACAACGAGGAAAATTTTCTTACAAGAATATCTTGACCTATCCAAGCAAAGGAAATGCGGCTGCGAAAAACTGCCCATACAAGCAATGGTGGACTGGACCAAACTGCTTCAGCTGTGTGTTAATCAAACAAAAAGGTTATGAAACATGCAGCAGGACATTCAAAACAACACAATGACATAATGTGCATCAGCTACACAAGGCAAAGTTCAAAGATACAATAATTCTAACTTCACACTATTACAGAACCAACATAAATGTAGAACTCTCTTGTTTTTGAGTGACAAAAGTTCCTTCAAATGTCTGAGCACCAAAATACAGCACGGTAAAATCTGTCAATTGTACGCTCATCGAACTTATTGGAGCCTAAATGCCTAATTAGTGATTGTATTATGTATCTTTGGAGATTAAAATTTGACTCCAACTTGTGTGTTAGAACATGAACTACCTAAAAAACTTGACTTAGAGCCAAAAAAAGGAGAGAGAGACAGAGACTACAGCAGCAGAAACGAAAAGCAGAATATAGATATGAGAATGACTAGAGAATCAGAGCAGTGGTAGGAGTAATTCTAGCAACTGAATGATTATAGTGTTAGAAATCTACCACTTGCCAACATCTCCCCTGAATCTCAGTGGTTATTATGATTTTTAGCTGACATTAGATTGTCCATGGTACATATAAAAGAAAAACGATTGTCCGTGGTAATATATCACAGGAGACTAGGAGAGTTTATGAAGAGGCAATTTGTAGAGATTTGCTAATGCATCTAGATCAGAGCATATCGGTTTCATATTCCCTAGACTAATACAAAGTATAAAACATTAATCATGCTTATATATTGTGTTACCCCAAAAAAAAGTCACGCTTATATAGACCCTCAATCATATAGGTAACACTTTTGGCCCACTGTAGCAGGTTTTAAAGAACTTTATTTCAGTCAAAACAGAAGCCTTACCAGAAGCTAATTGAAGTAAGAAAATTAGGGTACAAATAATAACATAAAAAGTCACATAAAAGTAGCATTTTTCAGAACCACCACAGGTATTGTTCCAACAGCATGCAAAGGGACACTAGGTATTTTTAAGAAAGCACTCTCCGATAGTTTCAAAGTCCCAGATACCACACAATAAGGGAATGAATACAATAATAGAAACATAGACAATTCATAAGAAAAAAAAACATACGAAATAAATTAATTCATTAGAAAAAGTCAGCTTCAAACAGAAGTACAGAACCTTAATTCATGGCAACCGCCAGCATCTTATTATATTCCAATAAAGTGATGGAAAAGCTTAAGTTGTTGATGTTGTGCAGTAGAAGACTGGAGATATTAATCTTATAATACAATTTATAATTTTAGAGTGACATATCAAAATTAATTCTAATAGGTTTGTCAAGTCAATTTTGAGGGATAAGCAGCAAAAGGACCATCAGATTCATTGCAAGGGGGTCAAGATTAAGTATTTAAAATACAACAAATGTGGATGAAATACCAACGTTAGCACAGTATAAAGATCTAAATTTTATATCATCAATATCCCGAACACGCAATTCCAACTCTGATCAATTCAGTGACATGCCAAACAAGCCTCGACAGAAAAACAATTCAACTTAAATCACATAAAGACAACAATACTAAAATTAAATTCATAAGAAATGAAATGAACATACTTCAAAGCCATTTTGGGATAAGCTGTTTTAAAAATTACAATATATAACTTTAAATACCGAAGAAACTATTATATGCTGAAGCAGAATCGGATGATAAAGTGGAAACAACAATATCAATTGAAGGGGAAAATATACAAAATCTAGGTTAGGATTGCGCTTAAAATAAACAAAAACTTGGAGAAGAGTGAATTGAAAAGAAACCTCTGGAATTAAGGTCATTACGTTGGGCTTCGAGGCGATTGAGACTGAGTCTTTTGGTGAACTTGGAGCTGAAGATCGTGGATGTGTTGGTGATAGTATTGCTTCAATCCTTCGCCTTGTTTCGCCAAACAACTCTTTTACCTCGTTAATTTGCATCGCTCTTCGATCTCTTTCGTCTCCATCTTTCTGTTTGTGCTTTGATTGGAGAGGGGAAACCCAAATTGGTAGACAGCTATCTATATGGTTGAAACATCAATTTTGGCCAAGGAAAAGAGTGAAACCCTTGATCTTTTGCTTTCTTTTTAATACCACGCACACACACACTGAACACGACTGTTCCACGCACTCAGAGGAATATTGATCTGCTCCAAAAAATACGATTTGATAACATTTTGTAAAATTATTATTTCAAAAACTTAACCTTTGTAATCTAATTCACAAAAAAAGTTATAATTATTATAATTTTATTTATTGTCAATTTACAATATTTAAAAATTAAAATTATTGTAACTTAATATTTTAATTAATATTATAAATTACTTAAAAATTAATAATAATAATAAATTTATTAAAATATTAATTACATTACAATTTGAATTGTAGTATATTATAAATTAAAGAACAAAGTTAAACTTAATTCTTTTTGTAGAACATATGAGTATTTTTTTGGTTGTGCTCTATATATTTCACATATTAAAGAGCACCACTATATATCTTTTTCTTTTTTCTCTTTTTTGTCATGATCATTGTATAAAATTTTAAAGTTTAACGTAGTGTAAAATTATTTATTTTATAGCTTATTAAATGAAATAGTCGATATTGTAAGTTACTTAAAAAATATTATTAAAAGTAAATTTACTACTATAAAAAATTTAATTTATTTATATTACAATTTATATTCAACAAAATTAATTCTAAAAAAAATTATTTAGAATAAAACAGTGACCAATTTTATCACTCGCAAAAAACCTCTGAATAATAACATATAGTGAGTAATAATTCTTTCACTAAATAGATCTTTTCCTCACAAATTTTCATCATAAATTGGATCCAAAAATCTTTCTATCGCCCCAATTTTGCGAGGAAAAAAATATAAATTGTGAATGATGTTTCTTTCGCTAATAACTATATTGTCACTATACTTTTTTCCTTCAACGTTCCTTCGCTAAACAACTCCTCATGTGAAGGAATAAATTTCTTCACAAAATTTCCTTCGCTAGAGGCCATTTTTGGTGTAGTGAAAGAACAATAGATTACTTGCTAGATCTGTCCTAAAGAAGAAAGGAGAATCTTCTACTGCAATCATTGAATTAAGTGATGATAAGTCTGAATCAAAGGAATAAAATGCTAAGGGTACTGAAGAAGGAACAAGTGATGAAAATCAGTAAAAAGGATTCACTAATGAATCAGATGAAATGATCCAGCATGATTCAAGCTCAAAGTCAAAAAGTGAAGAAATGAAGACAGATTCCAGTTCAGCAGATCAGGAATCAGTAGACTATCATGTTCCCTCTCTAGTAAGAGTTCGCCAAAGATTACTGGTGAAAGTCTTTGATGAACCACCAGATGTACCACCTGAAAGATGGATAAACTATGGAAACGAACAACTCAAAGTAGTAAGGATGTCAACAGAAGATTTGTTTAACAACTGGAAAGACATGGATTTAGATTGCACTACAATACTGTACAATCCCGATGATCTCCTGATGAAATGGTTCTACCCATAGATGCCCTGGCTAAAGGCATATACTGATAAAGATGGGAGTCACTTCAGCTGGTGTTACTCATATTTTCCGAGCTTGGAGCTGGTGTTTCAAAACTTTCCAAGAGTAAAGAAATTTGCAACAAAACTGATCAAAAACCAGTCTCACTTCAAGATCTATCGACATGCTGGTAACCACTACATTCCCTACGATTGTAGAATAGGTTCAGATGGTAGAAGGATTATACCCAAGTTTATGACTGTAGAGTCCCTTCAATCTACCATTGAAAATGATCAAGCTCAGTTTGAGAAGCTCTACTCTGCCTAAGAAAAATTGTCTGATATTCCTTCGTCTTCCAATAGTGATTGGTACTCAACGATCTATCAGATTCTCACTACATTCGAAAAACTATCCCATAATGAGAATTATGGAGTCCAATATGGTGTTCCACAGAAGTCTGCTCAACCAAATGACCAAACTTCTAAGGAACAAGAGTTACTTTGACAATCTGGTTGAAAAGATATCTCTCATTGATGCAGAAGCAAAGATGTTGTCAGAAGAAGGAGATAGTGTGCTTAAAAACAGACTTCAAGCCACGATATCAGATATATCTCTCAAAATCAAAGAGAGAGATCAAATCTATTTGAAGTTCATCAATGATCAGAAGGAAGAAGCTCTGCAAGCTCAGAAGGACAATACAGATCAAATCATGTCCCTCTCTAACAAGATTGACTTCCTAAAGTAGTCTCTTTCTCTACAGTTGGAGCTGAGTCAATAAGAACTCAAGATTAAAGTTAGCAACTCATCTTATCTGATAAAGTTGCTTATAACAAATGTCCAACAGCTTTTCTAAATAATTCATGACAAAAAGGGGAAGAAAAAGAGGTATTTAAGAAAAAGCAAGGAGAGAAGAATGAAGGCTGAAGTAAAGAAGGAGAAGAATAAGAAGAAGAAGTAGGTCAACATGACAACAAGTGTATCATCATCTGAGGGGGAGCCAAAGAAAAATTTGAAGAGCAAAGCAGAAGACAAAGAAGAAGAGCATGCATCTGAGTCAGAGCATTATGAAGTCTGATGAGTCTTGAAGTTAAGGAGGGCTAGAACATTCAAATAAGTTGTCAGTGTCTAATGCAAGTCAAGGCAAGCGAAAGTATTGAAGCATTGCAAGATTAAAGGAAGAGAGGTTCTGTATTGAAAATGCTGAGAACACTCTCAAAATCGTAGAGTTCAGTCATCTGCATCAGAATCGTAGAGTTCAGTCATCTGAGTATTGAAGCCTTGGCAACGTCTCAATGCTAAGACTGACATTCGAACGTTGGGTATTGGAAGCATCAATCCATAAGGACAACTCTTAATGTGTTAATCGAGGAATCAGAAAGAAGTAATAAAGGTGACTACCAACCTTACAAGTAAAAGTGACATTTCTAATGTGGAAGGTGAAACAGTAGACTGTAGTGTCAGAAAAGTGAAAAAGGGGTTGTCATGTCACATCTGCAGTCTACAGCAAATAACTCGAGATCTACAAATCAATTCAAATAACTCCAAATGGCTATAATCCAACGGGAAGCTTATGAAAAGTTATTTAACAGCAAAAGCTCAAAAGAAGAACGAGTTGAAGAAAAGCCAGTTGCTGACTCTACGAGTTCTACAGAGCAAAAATAGAATATGTCTCAGTGGTAGTGAAACTACAAATGTAGAAGTGAAGCAAGTTAAGAGAAGAGCTTTAATAAAAAATGGCTTCACTCAACAATAATGAGAATGCCAATAAGAATGTAAGCCAAGCTGAGAGCCGAGTAGGCCAAGATAATAGCATTCAAGAGATTGGCAGATCAAAAAGAAGATTCAAAGAGCCAATCTACGAATCACCACGAACCACCAAGAGGTAAAGAAGAACAAATACAAAACCAAATCTGTACACAAGGGAATCAAGGTTTAGAGTATGCTAAGTGCCAGAAGAAGCTTACCAAAGATACAAACACTTAGCAAACCTCATGTGGTGAAGAAGTGCAAGCTGAGATCAGAAAAGGACCAACCACAAGATCAGCTGTACCAAGGAAGAAGTGACAAACTTCTAAGTACTCAAAGAGATCGAGCTTCATGAACAACTTAGCAGTATGTCCAATGGTGATCCAATCTCGATACAGAATCCAAAGAGGATCACAACAAGCTGCCAAGAATCAAGGATGAACAAGCTTAAACTCATCTTGACAGCTCAGCACGACCAATAACAACAACAAGAGCCAAGGCCAGAATGGTCCTTGTCCAATGGACTAAATTGAGTTCCAACGCTGCATGCCTTGAAGAGTTCTTAGTGAACTGAAGTTCCAAGTCTGCTGGACTTGAAGAGTTCTTAGTGAACTAAAGTTCCAAGGCTGCTGGCCTTGAAGGAAACTTAGTAATTCGGTGATGTAAAGACTTCCTTAGTGGAATCCCTGCTTACTGAAGCAGAAGAGTGGATTAGGAGCTTGAGTATCTAAACCACTTAAAATCCCTTGTGTCTTTTACATTCTGTCATTTACATTATGAATCTATAACTGCTATTAACATGATAACTACTTACAACTAAACTAACTCTAGATAAATTGTCAACATAACATCTATGAAGGGGAACCTTAACATATTCCGCTGTGTTTAAAATAATTCTTAGCTTTTGTCATCTGCTATTTACTCAGCAATGTAAACTGAAATGGAAAAGATTTTTGAAAATAAAAAGGATCTATTCAACCCCTGTAGCATCCCCAAATCCGGTACTTTTTACCTCAGATCTGGTACATCATTGAAGATATAAACATAAATTATTTATACATTAAACATTGCATACTATCCCCAAGGTCGAGTAACCTTCACATAATTCCTAAATCAATATCCTATCTAACATACAATGTTATTGTCATACAATATTGTTACAATTTAGCTGCACGTATAATCCAAAGTTGGACATATTTATCATCTTAATCTGCAATGTTTATCATGATATAGCAAGAGTGAGCAATAAGTTTGTCCAGCAAGTATAAGTTTATTTGAGGATATATCATGATTGAAAGAATTTCAATAATAGCTGGCTAACATTCAACAATATAATTGTGAACTAGCATGAATAAACTTTCATAGTTGAACGAAAATTGAACATAAACAAATATATCTGAACTAGATGGTAATGAAGGTGATCAGCCTTTCATACCTGATGAGTACATGCAATATGCACAGAGTGCGATTAAACAATTCGTAGACGTGATAATCAATATTGATTAATCGCCAGTATATTTGAATAATCATAACTTAGGGTTGAGTTAGAGAGAACTTGCATGTTCGATTGATTACTGTTACGCAATCTATCTTAGTTTCATCCGAAAGACCTAATATTGATAATATAGATCTTCCAATATTAGAATAATATCATCATACTATATTACTGTTATAAAATAACCTAAACACATAACTACATAATCCTATCGGTCTATAAAACACATAAGACCTAATCTCAAGTCAAACTATTTCAGTCTGAGTTGAGTTCGGTACAATTCTGACATCCCTGATTGCCTAATCGGAGAAATATTGATTTTAAGTTCAATTAAACTCTGCTTAAACACTTAACAATAATCTTAGATAATTTATTATCTGTCAAAATAATTTTTCCAAGTCTCTTTGGTATTTTTCAAAAATCATTTTTAGTGCGTAGCTTAAGAAATTAGCCCTATCATGCTTAACTCCAGAAATTCCCATCTCTTGACACAATCTTATACGTGTTATCATGACGCTCCAGTTTAAATTTCGTGGCCATCGGAGTTATAGAACTTCGGTTATAGCCGTTTTTGTTGGAAAATCACAAAAATTGAAATGACCATAACTTAGTCGTTTTAAGTCGAAATGAGCTCATTTTTGGACAGGAGGTACTTTATACCATATATTTTCATGTCCCTAAAGGCAAGAATTTTTTTCAAAAATTAAGTGGCCGAAACAGCCCTTACAAAATTTTGGATAGTAGCTTTTTGTCATTTTACAATTTTTCGTGCTTTGTTAAAAATTGTCCATACATAAATCTACAACTCCATTTTCAGTGATTCCACTTGGAGATGTTAGAAAACTCATGTATTTAACTCTAGGACTTGACCACACTCAAAAATTTGAAATATAATAGGAGATATGGTCGTTTGAATTTTGTGTTTCGTTTTCACAAAAATTTGATTTTTAACTCTTGGTGTCTTCTAAGAAAACTTTCATGTTTTCACATAATAACCAACATAACTCATCATAACACTTAATAATACCTCATATACTCATGATTCAATCATAATACATGATTTATTTCATCAAACAATCATCAAACACAAGATTAAACACCATCAAGGCAAAGAAAATTAGGATTTTCTACATTTGGAAAAACCTAGTTTCCACTTCATACTTTAGATCTAACTTTTAACACACAAAATGGATAGATCCACACATAACACACTCTAGATCATGTAGATCTAGAATTTTGAAGCATGAAATCATCAATCCAAGTTTTCATTTAAACAACTAAGAATAACTTAGATAAAAGGTGGTTTATACCTTGATATCTTGCTAGCTTTTCTTAATCCTTCAAAGTAGATGATGATCTTGGGTAGCTTGATGATCAAAACCTCCTCTCCTTTACCTTCTCTAGGCTACCTGAAACCTCCTCTTCTCTCTCCCTTTTTGGTTTTGTTTTGTTAAGCTTTTGGGAAGAGATAGATGAAAGAGAAATGAAAATAGGTTTTATTTGTTTAGTAAATGTATATAGATATATTATATGTATCTATATAAATTCCCAACACATCTCCCCTTCACTCTCTCTTTCTTAATCATTTTGATGTTTCTTGTAGACTTAAGCTTGCTTGCTAGTTTGGTTAAAAGGTGTGGCTAAGTAAAATGTTGCCACCTTGCTTGGAGTTAGTAAGGAAAAATGATTAAATCACATGCCCCTCCTTTTTCCTTCCTCATGAGCCGCGCATCTCCTCATCTTCTAGGCCATTGGTTATCTATTTTTCAAGCTTTATTTACTTAATTACATGTCCAAAATGTCCCTATTCAATTGGCTAAAAGATTGGGCTTTAATCAAATTCTTTTGGGCTTCTAAATTAATTTATTGGGCCATGAAATTTACATAGTCCAATACTTTTAAATTCTTATCCAACCCTCATCATTTATTTAGGGTTTTCATTTTCACAATTATAATTTAAATCCTTACTCATGTACATTTAATTTCTTAACCCAATTGGACTTACCTTAATTAGGTTATAAAATTAATTAATTGAGATGTATAAAATAAATCTCTTAAAATTAGTATACAATTTATATAATAATATTTTCCCGTATCATAACCTCTTAGGTTATTTAATTATCACACCTAATATATATATTAGGTTACATAACTTAATTCTTAATTCACTTTTACATACAAAATAAATGTATACATATTATATAATGTATATTTATCTAATCACACACATAATTTACATAATCATAACATATTTCACTTCTCACACTAATTTTAACTTTTCTCCATAAAAAGTCAACTGTTGACTTTAACCAAAAGTCAACATTTACACATTTTGTGTTTACTGTCTATTCTGACTAAACTTGACGTTCCGGACGCAACCGAGCAGTCCGTGCTTTAAAATTCTATCTCTAACTCAAATTTTGAGTTTTAAATTACTCTCTTCTTATTGCTAATCGTATTAACTAACGACTTTATACTTATTCAAATTCTTATTTGCCAGTCAAGGCCAACGTTCAAACTATGTTAATTACTAACATAGTTTTATCTTGATCCTTATATCATTAACTTAATTCATCATTCCTCTTGCTAAAATATATATAGCACCTTACTAAGTATATATATTTCTAGACATATACTCATCTTCGTTTAACCTCATAGCATCTCTTCATGTGAAATCGTATCTCCTTAATAAAATTTTCATATATACCTATATAACATTTCATAGACTATTCAGTTCACATAGAATTTATAGGTATCGTAATACCTTATTCTTGATATTCCTTCAAGTACATATTAAATTCATTTCTAGGGCTTTGGAATTTTGTAACCCATAATTTTCTCTATTCTAATTCGAATAGCAAACCATATAAGTTTTACTTGAAAATTTTAAATAAATCCTCAAATTCTCATCTAGGTTTTATTCTTTAACCTTTATTCTAATCATTCTAGATTTTAAGAATTTTTGGGTTATCACATTCACCAATTCTTCTAAGAATTTCGTCCTCAAAATTTTAGTCTACTAATCACCACTCCTTTTATTCATCAAAACTAGGTTTTCAAATTAACCTTTACTTGATTTCATGCTCAATTTAATGAGTACATTTTGCTTCCTACTATGAGGAGCTCTACCACTATCATATTCTTCCATGACTTTAGTCTAAGGAGTTAAAACTTTTCAAATCACGCTGAGGGGTCATATAGACCATGAACACAAAGTTTTAACGATATTTATATCGCAAAACAGTAAATTACTAGGTATGTTTACAATCACAAAGAAGGTAAACTACCGTTGCTAGTACTTTAGGTGATTAGCCTATCGTACTCTTACGTCATGCATAACGTATCAATCATGTCTAACGAATATTTATGCTACTAGATTGGATTCTTTTATCCAATCAACATAGTTCACCTCAGTCTTATCATAGGATTCCGTACCAAAATAATTTGGTTCGGGATAAATTCTCAAAAATACTTTGAATTTTTATAAACATTTGTCTAGCTGAATCAAATAGCTTAGACACATCAATATAATTTAAATTTCAATCGAAACATTGTTGGCCAAATTTAGTTGGCAATAATTTACCTTTAAAATTCTTAAAATCATGATACCGCACTGTATTTACCGTCAGTTTGAGGATTCCGTCATTTTTGTGACTTTGTCATAGTACATGATTCCATAGTGGGCTGACGATCTTTAGATCACATCCAACACTAAGTAATTCTGCATTGATAACTCCATCAGTTTTATCATCTTTGCACCAGGTTGCATGATGCATTAATGATATAAAAATATATTTTGATAATTCAAACCATTTTCATCTAGCCGAATCAATTAGCATAGACTCTTCTTTAAACTGTTTAAAAACCTTTGAAAATCATCTTTGGTATCATCATGCCACAACAGGTAAGGATGTGTTAGTGGCCCGAAGTCCACACATACACACTTGTCACCATGTGTTGAGGATAACAAAAATTTATTTTTAAAGGCACATCAGTGCGAATTTAGCTTGATGTCAACAACTTCGAAGTCTAGCATTGCTAGAAAATTTGGAATACTTATGCTTCCACCATCAACCTCAATTTCTCTAATGATCCATTGCTTACTAAATATATCTATCTATTTTTATCATCCTCAATTCTCCATTCACAACTTTTCCATACCTAGTTCATCAAACTTACCACACATTATGAGTTTAGTAACTTGCCACAATCATATGGGTTTAAGAACTTATCCTAGTCAGATCATAGGCGTCCATTCGCTGATGGGTTCAAAACATACCATATGATTATGAGTCATGAACTTACCATAAGTATGAGTTTTAAGAACTCGCAACTAACCTTATATTCTTTACCTATACTCTACCTATCTGCTATACACATGAGAAAATAATCACCTTCTCAACCTGTATATAGCAAATAGCGCGACACAAATATTTTAATAATTATCAGTACCAGAAATTAAGTGGTTGTCGAACCAAACTCGGCCACTAATCAATATAGGAAGCTAAGCGGACAATTCCCTGCCCATACAAAGAATTTGTCAACCTAACCACTATATCGACCATGAAGCTAAATGATTCTGAAACCAAGTACAAATTCCCCGCCCATACAAGGAATCATACAACTTAGCTGGACATGAGTCCTCAATTGAAATCCCACTTAATCCTAGCTCCATATTTACTCCATACAAATTTTGTTCAATCCGTATTGCATTACCCCCAACTCTTTTTATGAGTTGGCATAGTACCAATTCATAGTACAACTGACACACATCAACTTTGTCGTAAAAGTTTCAATCATTTGATTGATTATTCTCCCTGCTATGACCTTATCAGATCACGGGGTGATCTCATCATATTGTAATACGATTCATTTCTATGCTATGATGGTTTTGTTTTACGATCTCATTTCCCTATACTTTTAGTCTTTTAGACTCTATGTATTCATTACTACTGTTCACCTATATTATCAGAGTTAGGTAACTCTGGATCTTTTATAACTTATCGAGATTCATCTTTGAATCTTATCAACGCACTAACTCTATTTAAGTTAGTTCTCATCCTTATCCCTGCGGTTATTAGCCTAAGGTAACCCTACCTAAGGTTTATAACCTATAGCTTTGATACCAATTGTAGCATCCCAAAATCCGGTACTTTTTACCTCAGATCTGGTACATCAGTTCTATAACTATTGCGAAAGATATAAACATAAATTGTTTATACATTAAACATTACATACTATCCCCAAGGTCGAGTAACCTTCACATAATTCCTGAATCAATATCCTATCTAACATACAATGTTATTGTCATACAATATTGTTACAATTTAGTTGCACGTATAATCCAAAGCTGGACTTGTTTATCATCTTAATCTGCAATGTTTATCATGATATAGCAAGGGTGAGCAACAAGTTTGCCCAGCTAGTATAAGTTTATTTGAGGATATATCATGATTAAAAGAATTTGAATAATAGCTGGCTAACATTCAACAATATAATTGTGAACTAGCATGAACAAACTTTCATAGCTGAACAAACATTGTACATAAACAAATATATCTGAACCAGATGGTAATGAAGGTGATCAGCCATTCATACCTGATGAGTACATGCAATATGCACAGAGTGCGATTAAACAATTCATTGTCGTGATAATCAATAATGATTAATCACCAGTATATTTGAATAATCATAACTTAGGGTTGAGTTAGAGAGAACTTGCCTGTTCGGTTGATTACTGTTACGCAATCTATCTTAGCGTCATCCGAAAGACCTAATATTGATAATATAGATATTCCAATATTAGAATAATATCATAACAATATATTACTGTTATAAAATAACCTAAACACATAATCCTATCGGTCTATAAAACACATAAGACCTAATCTCAAGTCAAACTATTTCAATTTAAGTTGAGTTCGGTACAATACTGACATCCCTGATTGCCTAATCGGAGAAATAACAAGTTTAAGTTCAATTAAACTCTGCCTAAACACTTGACAATTATCTTAGATAATTTATTATCAGTCAAAATAATTTTTCCAAGTCTCTTTGGTATTTTTCAAAAATCGTTTTTAGTGTGTAGCTTAAGAAATTAGCCCTATCATGCTTAACACCAGAAATTCTCATCTCTTGACACAATCTTATATGTGTTAACGTGACACTCCGGTTTAAATTTTGTGGCCATCGGAGTTATAGAACTCTAGTTATAGCCATTTTTGTCAAAAAATCACAAAAATTGAAATGACCATAACTTGATTGTTTTAAGTCGGAATGGGCTTATTTTTGGGCAGGAGATACTTTATACCATATATTTTCATGTCCCAAAAGACCGAATTTTTTTTTAAAAATTAAGTGGCCGAAACAGCCCTTACAAAAGTTTGGGCAGTAGCTTTTTGTCATTTTGTAGTTTTTCGTGCTTTGTTAAAAATAGTCCATACGAAAATCTACATCTCCTTTTTCTGTGATTCCACTTGAAGATATTAGAAAACTCATAGATCTTACTCTAGGACTTGACCACACTCAAAAATTTGAAATATAATATTAGATATGGTCATTTGAATTTTGTGTTTCATTTTCACAAAAATCTGATTTTTAACTCTTGGTGTCTTCAAAAGAAAACTTTCATATTTTCACATAATTATTAGGTTTTGTGAAAATCAAAGTAGCAATCAAATTGCAAAAAATAGCGGAAGCAAAATAAAATCAGATTTAAAAAAAAATTCACAAACCAATTACTCGGATCATCCTTTATGCATATTATTAATTAAACGAATCATAAGAAATTATGAAATCATACCTTTGTAGAAACGAGCTTCCTCAGGTACGAGTTTACCTCCTACTTCTCCGCGATCTCCTTGAATCTCCGGGTAGATTCCTTCCTTTGATCAATGTAAGTCACCCAAGTGTGTGGCCTCTAGAGGTGATCCACCAAGAAAGAATAAATTTCAAAAAGAAGGGTGTATTGGCTCAAACCCTAGTTTTTTCTATCTCTATAGAAAAAGGGGCGTACTCTCTAACTATTGGAATTACGTATATTTGATATCTGATATAAAAACTCCTCTTTTAAAGATATCAGGTAACCTTATTAAAATAAGTTATTATTTATTTAATTAAATTCTTTTAATTAAATGGGCTCCCTAATCCTATTAGGGATAATTAATTAAACTTCTTTAACTAATTTTTCCTCCTAATCCTATTAGGAATAAATGAGAGTACTTATATTAAATTAATTCCTAAACTCTTTTAGAAATTAAAATAATAATAATTGCAATAATATTAATAAGACTCCTCTTATTAATTTATATTTAATATTTTTAAAATATTAAATAATAAATGTTAAGCTATTTAATTTATTCTATCACCATAGATTAAATTAAATATACTTAACATATTATCACGATTATACCATTAACTTCTTAAATAATTATTCTTCCTTTTATGGTGTGACCGTTTAGCTTCTCCATATTAAACCGGTTGTGAATAAATCAATTAGAACAATTCTAACCTTATTTAAATAAATAAATTAAACGATTAATTTATTTAAATAAATAATATTTATTCTACAATGAGGATAAGCCTCTCTAGCGATCAACGACTCTCCAGATAATATAGATTTCAGCATTAATCATAAAAGAATATTTGAGTTAATAGTTACCGTACAATTCAATCCTTCCACCATACAATGTCCCAATTAAATATAAGACAACGAATTACTGTCAAGTCTTATTTTATTTAATTATATATATTTCGATTTTGAAATGCACAACTCCTAATGAATGCAAATTAGAAACTACTTTCTAATTTCATACAACCTTGGCCAAGGATTCCTGGGTTGTCATTTATCGAATCACATATGACATTTTTCTTCTTTTACTAGAAGTGGTATATTCTTTATTAATCATTCATTATCTTCATATATAACTTATTACACCCAAGCATACCCTTTGATATACTCTAAGAGTCTTAAGGAATAAGTCAAAATGTAATTCATTATATATAAGATACTATGATGATCTCAAGTCTAAGGTTCATTTGTACTACTATCACTATAGGAATTCCTATTGACAGGCAAGTAAAACTCCATTAGGTATTCCTTAGCGAGTTATGTTCAGTGAACTTATTCTCTAATAAGCACCTACATACTTGCTTTAGTGTCTCCACCCAAATGATCATGAGATCAATCATTCTTATCCAATGAGCAAGCAATGTACGTACCAATCTATTCGGATTAACTAATCCCCTATTTAGTAATCCGTTAATTGGGAACATTTTAGTTTTAGGCTATCTAAGAATTTAGATCTCATTAGCATGATCTCATCATGATTCTAAAAGCATTGTTTAAAACTATGGGTTTATCACATATTATTAAAACAGCACCATGTAGATAATAAATGCCTTAAATAAATAATTCTTTTATTAATAAATAAATAAGATTGATTACAAAGTATATACTTTATCATCATACATGATTGACTTGTATGCATTCTACTTTCAATCTCCCACTTGCACTAAAGCCAATCACCGTGGTATCTCATACCCATTTTCTCTAAGTGACGATCAAACTGTTGTTGTGTCAACGCTTTAGTAAATGGATCTGCAATATAGTCTTGAGAGTCCACACGCTCCAGGGTGACGTCTCCTCTTTCAATGATCTCTCTGATCAAATAAAATCACCGCAACACGTGTTTGGATTTCTGATGAGACCTGGGTTCCTTAGCCTGCGCAACAGCTCCAGTGTTGTCATAGAATAAAGGCACTGGTCCTGAAATGCTAATGAACTTCTTCATCCAAATAGCTTCCTTTGCAGCTTCACTTGCAGCTATGTACTCTGCCTATGTCATTGAATCAGCAACTGTTTGCTGTTTGGAACTCTTCCAACTCACTGCGCCACCGTTTAAGGTAAACACATACCCCGAAATGGATTTACTGTCATCTTGGTCCGTTTGAAAACTTGAGTATGTGAAGCCCTTTAGTTTTAATTTAGACCCACTGTAGACAAGAAATACATCCTTAGTTCTTCTTAAGTACTTTAGGATATTTTTCATTGCCTTTAAATGTTCTTCTCCTGGATTCGACTGATATCTGCTTGTTACACTGAGTGCATGAGCGACATCTGGTCTAGTACATATCATACCGTACATGATAGATCATATTGCTGAAGCATAAGGAATCTTACTCAAACGGTCTCTCTCCTCAGGTGTCATTGGGGCCTGTTTCTTGGAGAGATGTATTCCATGGCTCATCGGCATGAGACCTCTTTTGGAATCTTCCATGCTAAGCCTCTTTAGCATCGAGTCAATGTACTTTCCTTGGGACAAGCCAAGCATCCTTTTAGATCTATCTCTATAGATCTTTATCCCCAAAATATAGGATGCTTCTCCCAAGTCATTCATGGAGAAGTGTTTAGATAAGCAGATTTTAATTGATTGTAGCATAGGAATATCATTTCCTATTAGTAATATATCATCAACATATAATACGAGGAATGAAACAGCGCTTCCACTAACCTTCTTGTACACACATGGTTCATCCTCATTTTTTATAAAATCAAACTCTTTGATTGTCTCATCAAAACTGATGTTCCACCTACGAGAAGCTTGCTTCAATCCATAAATGGATCGTTGTAGCTTACAGACTTGATTTGTTCCAACCTTTGAAACAAATACCTCTGGCTATGTCATATACACATCCTCCTCAAGTTTCCCATTGAGGAAGGTCGTTTTCACGTCCATCTACCAGATTTCATAGTCATGGTAAGCTACAATCGCAAGCAAAATTCGAATGGACTTGAGCATTGCTACTGGTGAGAAGGTTTCGTCATAGTTAACTCCTTGTCTTTGTTTGAAACCTTTTGCCACCAGTCGGACCTTATAGGTCTCTACCTTGCCATCTGCTCCAGTCTTTCTTTTAAAGACCCATTTACACCCAATAGGCTTAATGCCTTCAGGTAGTGAGACCAAAGTCCATACTTGGTTCTCATACATGGAGTCCATCTCGGATTTCATGGCTTCTTGCCACTTCTTTGAGTCTTTACTACTCATAGCCTGTTCGTAATTCAATGGATCATCATCATCTATGATGCGTACCTCATCGTCGTCTTCTATGATAAGTCCATACCTATCAGTTATCTTTGGTACTCTTCCAGATTTACGAATAGGGTGTGGTACAGAAGGAATCTCTACTTGGACAGGTTCATCCATTTGATCTGTAGTGGTTTGTGGTTCTTAAATTTCTTCAAGATTTATTTTCCTCCCATTGACCCCTTCAAGGATAAACTCTTTTTCCAAGAAGGCAGCATGTTTGGCAACAAACACCTTTTGTTCATTAGGATTGTAGAAATAATATCCTAAACTTTCTTTGGATATCCCACAAAAGTGCACTTATCAGATCTTGTCTCAAGCTTATCATTCTGAAACCTTTTCACATAAGTTGGACATCCACAAATCTTAACATGCTTAAGACTAGGCTTCATCCCTGTCCACATCTCATATGGAGTCTTAGGGACGGATTTCGAGGGAACCTTATTTAGTAGATATGTAGCCGCTTCTAGGGTATATCCCCAAAATAACACCGAAAGATCGGTAAAACTCATCATGGAACGAACCATGTCCAACATTATTCGATTTATCCTTTCAGACACACCATTCAGCTGTGGCATCCCTAGTGGAGTCCATTGTGAGATTATACCATTTTCTTTGAGACAATTGAGAAACTCACTGCTTAAGTATTCACCACCTCGATCTGATCGAAGAATCTTAATACTTTTACCCATTTGTTTCTCTACTTCACTTCTGAACTCTTTGAACTTTTCAAATGATTCAAATTTGTATTTCATTAAATACATATATCCAAATCTTGAGTGATCATCAGTTAATGTAATAAAATAAGAATACCCTCCTCGTGCATTTATTGTCATAGGTACACATACATCCGTGTGTACCAACGCTAACAACTCTGTAACTCTTTCTCCTTTTCCACTAAAAGGAGATTTAGTCATTTTTCCCATGAGACAAGATTCACAAGTTGGATATGATTCATAATCTGATAGCTCTAGGAGCCCATCTTTATGAAACTTGGATAATCTTGTTTCATTAATATGACCGAGTCTACAATGCCACATATAGGTATAATTAACATCAGCTCTTTTTCTTTTCTTAGTTTGTTCAATTTGAAGTATATTTTCACGCAAGTCAAGAATGTAAAGTCCATTTCGTAAATTACCAACACCATATAAAATATTATTATTATAAATAGAACAACTATTGTTCTTTATTATAATGTCAAAACCATCCATATCCAATACAGATATTGAAATAATGTTTCTAATAAGTGACGGAACAAAATAACAATTATTTAAACTAATGGATTTGCTTGTAGGCAGTGCTAAACAATAAGTCCCTACAGCTAATGCATCAACCTTTGCTCCATTTCCCACTCATAGGACGACCTCATCCTTGCTTAGTTTTCTACTTCTGACCAGTCCCTGCATATTATTACATATATGAGAACCACAGCCGGTATCCAATACCCAAGTAGAAGATTGACTTTGAGAAAAATTAATTTCAATCATAAACAAACCTTGATTAGGATTCGAAGCTTCTCGAAGCTTCTTCTGCTTTTGTTCCGCAAGATAATCCTTGCAGTTCCACTTCCAGTGACCCGGCTTGTTGCAATGGAAGCAAATTCCTTTGCTAGCTGGATTAGGTTTCTTTCGATCCTTCACTTTTGCCTTTCCCTTAGCCTTCTTAGATTTCTTCTTTTTTGAAGATACCTTGGGCCTCTTCCTTTTCTTGGAAGAATCATCCACCAGTAAGACATGGTTTTTCTTGGATGGGAAGTGACCTTCAGCAGTTTTTAACATGTTAAGTAATTCAGGCAAGCTGACATCTAACTTATTCATGTGAAAATTCAGAACAAATTGTGAGAAGGTGTCCGGGAGTGACTGCAAGACTAAATCTTGACTCAACTCTCCATCCATGACGAACCCAAGCTGTCCAAGACGTTCAATCAGATTGATCATCTTTAAGACATGAGTCTCAACGGTAGTGCCCTCGGTCATCCGAGATCGGAAGAGCTCTTTAGATATCTCATATCTAGTAGTCCTACTTTGCTTAACATATAGCTCTTGCAGGTGCAGCAGTATAGTAGGAGCATCCATGTTTTCATGCTGACGCTGAAGCTCGTTACTCATGGATGCGAGCATGATGCATTGAGCCATAGATGAATCATTTTGCCACTGTTTAAAAGTAGCAATCTCTTCCTCAGAGGCTGTCTCTGTAACTTTTGCAGGTTCGGGCGAATTTAGGACATAAGAAATCTTTTCAGCAGTGAGAACAATTCTCAGATTCCTTAACCAGTCCGTGTAATTCGGTCCAGTCAGTTTGTTAGCATCAAGTATGCTACGCAGTGAAATTAATGAATGTGACATTTTCAAAATTCTGCATGTAAAAAGACAATATTTTAGCAAACATTCATTTAATTAATTACCAAAATAAATTAGGTCTTATTTTATATTGGTATCTCCCACTATTTTCTTCAAACTATATTACCCTCATGAATATAGTTCAGCAATATCTAATTAAAGATTTGCTACTGAGAATAAGGATCTCATTTCAAATGTATATAGCCTTGTGTGTGCACAACAAACTATATATAAATAAATAGGTAGACAACTCTTGTCAATTACATCATCATGTAACTCCTTATATTTTGCCTCTTAAATCATAATGGTCAAGTGTGTGCACATCCGAACTAAAATGATTTATGTTAAGTCATACTCAACATTTCCATATAAGTGAAGAGAAAATTACAGCCCTTGTGTGTGCACAACATAGCGGTAATATTCTATTCCTTATAAACATCAAATGAAATAAAAATAACATCTCAGATATTTAATACTCGCCTTGTGTGTGCACAACAAACTCATATTAAATATTAAATGCTCTATTATTTTTATCATGCTAGAAGGCGACGTTCGATATTCTAAATATCTTTGAACGTTACAACTTAATATAATTTCATTGAGGGGGTTTGTTATTATTAGTCTCATCTTGTTTAGCGCGAATGCAAATAAATATATATAAAATACGCGTCATATTATTAAACATGCGAAGCATGTTTGCATAATATATAATATATATAATACTAGCATGCACATATAGAATACTATATTCTACCCGGATTGATTATGGACTTTTATTCTAGTTTGGTTCACTAGAGCCACCAAGTGAACCAAAAGGTCAAACCCTAGGGTGCAAGAATAAATATTTAAATATAACTATTACATTTAAACCCGGGCTCCATTACAAACGGGTCTTCGAGCGCTCCTTGCTCCTTGATCTCCGGTTCTTCGAAAAAATTCTAACTAATCCTATACAATTAAACTATTTAATTTAAATAGAAACCTTGATCAGCAGTCAAAGAGAAATACATAGGAGAGAGATAGAATTTACATCAAGATGAAAATCAGAAAAGACGAGGTACGCAGACCCCATTTAGTAAAACACATTCATTCAAGCATCCAACTAAAATAAATCCAATCACATTGGTCAATAGTCCATAGTCAATCCCATTTATTATCATACATATCATCATATGTATCAATAAATAAAATCATTCCATATATTTATGAATATCATTTAATGGGCAATTTTAAGTTGCATGAAATCTAATTTCAAGATTAAAATAAACTCTTTATTTTAATTATAAAATTATTAAGATTTATATATATATATATATATATATATATATATATATATATATATATATATATATATATATATATATATATATATATAAACCATTAACATGATTCTGCTAACAATTTGCTAAAAACAAATCCGTGGATGAGAAAAAAAAATCCGTGGATGCGAAACCTTTCTATAAAAATCGCGAACTGATTTTTGTTTTTCATAAAATAATTTTATACAACAAATTATGCCCAATAAATTATTCTATATATATATATATATATATATATATATATGGAATCATAACAATTAATAATTTGCATAAAGTTTGGCTCTGATGCCACTGTTAGGTTTTGTGAAAATCAAAGTAGCAATCAAATTACAAAAAATAGCGGAAGCAAAATAAAATCAATTTTTTTTAAAAAAATCACAAACCAATTACCTGGATCATCCTTTATGCATATTATTAATTAAATGAATAATAATAAATTATGAAATCATACCTTTGTAGAAATGAGCTTCCTCATGTACGAGTTCACCTCCTACTTCTCCGCGATCTTCTGGAATCTCCGGGTATATTCCTTCATTTGATCAATGTAAGCCACCCAAGTGTGTGGCCTCTAGAGATGATCCACCAAGAAAGAATAAATTTCAAGAAGAAGGGTGTATTGGCTAAAACCCTAGTTTTTCCTATCTCTATAGAAAAAGGGGCGTACTCTCTAACTATTGGAATTACGTATATTTGATATCTGATATAAGACTCCTCTTTTAAAGATATCAAGTAACCCTATTAAAATAAGGTATTATTTATTTAATTAAACTCTTTTAATTAAATGGGCTCCCTAATCCTATTAGGGATAATTAATTAAACTTCTTTAACTAATTTTTCCTCCTAATCCTATTAAAAATAAATGAGAGTACTTATATTAAATTAATTCCTAAACTCTTTTAGAAATTAAAATAATAATAATTGTAATAATATTAATAAGACTCCTCTTATTAATTTATATTTAATATTTCTAAAATATTAAATAATAAATATTAAGCTATTTAATTTATTCTATCACCATAGATTAAATTAAATATACTTAACATATTATTACGATTATGCCATTAACTTCTTAAATAATTATTCTTCCTTTTATGGTGTGACTCTTTAGGTTCTCCATATTAAACCGGTTGTGAATAAATCAATTAGAACAATTCTAACCTTATTTAAATAAATAAATTAAACGATTAATTTATTTAAATAAATAATATTTATTCTACAATAGATTTCAACATTAATCATAAAAGAACCTTTGAGTTAATAGTTACCGTACAATTTAATCCTTCCACCATACATTGTCCCAATTAAATATAAGACATGTAATTACTGTTAAGTCTTATTTTATTTAATTATACGTATTTCGATTCCTAAATGCACAACTTCTAATGAATGCAAATTAGAAACTACTTTCTAATTTCATACCACCTTGGCCAAGGATTCCTGGATTGTCATTTATCGAATCACATAGGACATTTCTCTTCTTTTACTAGAAGTGGTAGATTCTTTATTGATCATTCATTATCTTCATATATAACTTATTACACCCAAGCATACCCTTTGATATACTCTAAGAGTCTTAAGGAATAAGTCAAAATATAATTTATTATATATAAGATACTATGATGATCTCAAGTTTAAGGATCATTTGTACTACTATCACTACAGGAATTCCTATTGACAGACAAGTAAAACTCCATTAGGTATTCCTTAGCGAGTCACGTTCAGTGAACTTATTCTCTAATAAGCACTTGCATACTTGCTTTAGTGTCTCCACATAAATGATCATGAGATCAATCATCCTCATCCAATGAGCAAGCAACGTACGTACCAATCTATCCGGATTCACTAATCCCCTTTTTAGAAATCCATTGATTGGGAACATTTTAGTTTTAAGTTATCTAAGAATTTAGATCTCATTAGCATGATCTCATTATGATTCTAAAAGCATTGCTTAAAACTATGGGTTTATTACATATTATTAAAACAACACCATGTAGATAATAAATGCCTTTAATAAATAATTCTTTTATTAATAAACAAATAAGATTGATTCCAAAGTATATGCTTTATCATCCTACATGATTGGCTTGTATGCATTCTACTTTCAATAATAACCAACATAACTCATCATAACACTTATTAATACCTCATATACTCATGATTTCATCATAATACATGATTTATTTCATCAAACAATCATCAAACACACCATCAAGGCTAAGAAAATTAGGATTTTCTACATTTGGAAAAACCTAGTTTCCACTTCATACTTTAGATCTAACTTTTAACACACAAGATGGATAGATCCACACATAATACACTCTAGATCATTTAGATCTAGAGTTTTGAAGCTTGAAATCATCAATCCAAATTTTTATTTAAACAACTAAGAATAACTTAGATAAAAGGTGGCTTATACCTTGATATCTTGCTAGCTTTTCTTAATCATTCAAAGTAGATGATGATCTTGGGTAGCTTGAAGATCAAAACCTCCTCTCCTTTACCTTCTCTAGGCTGCCCAAAACCTCATCTTCTCTCTCCCTTTTTGGTTTGTTTTGTTAAGCTTTTTGGAAGAGATAGATGAAAGAGAAATGAAAATAGGTTTTATTTGTTCGGTAAATGTATATAGATATATTATATGTATCTATATAAATTCCCAACACATCGCCCCTTCACTCTTTCTTTCTTAATCATTTTGATGTTTCTTGTAGATTTAAGCTTGCTTGTTAGTTTGGTTAAAAGGTGTGGCTAAGTAATATGTTGCTACCTTGCTTGGAGTTGGTAGGAGTTAGTAAGGAAAAATGATTAAATCACATGCCCCTCCTTTTTCCTTCCTCATGAGCTGCCCATCTCCTCATCTTCTAGTCCATTGGTTATCTATTTTTCATGCTTTATTTACTTAATAACAAGTCCAAAATGTCCCTCTTCAATTGGCTAAAAGATTAGGCTTTAATCAAATTCTTTTGGGCTTCTAAATTAATTTCTTGGGCCATAAAATTTACATAGTCCAATACTTTAAATTCTTATCCAACCCTCATCATTTATTTAGGATTTTCATTTCCACAATTATAATTTAAATCATTACTCATGTACATTTAATTTCTTAACTCAATTGGACTTACTTTAATTAGGTTATAAAATTAATTAATTAGGATGTATAAAATAAATCTTTTAAAATTAGTATATAATTTATATACTAATATTCTCCCGTATCATAATCTCTTAGATTATTTAATTAACACACCTAATATATATATTAGGTTACATAACTTAATTCTTAATTCACTTTTACATACAAAATAAATGTATACATATTATATAATATATATTTATCTAATCACACACATAATTTACATAATCATAACATATTTCACTTCTCACACTAATTTTGATTTTTCTCCATAAAAAGTCAACTGTTGACTTTAACCAAAAGTCAACATTTACACATTTTGTGTTTACTGTCCATTCTGACTAAACTTGACGTTCCGGACCCAACCGAGCAGTCTGTGCTTCAAAATTCTATTTCTAACTCAAATTTTGAGTTTTAAATTACTCCCTTCTTATTGTTAATCGTATTAACTAACGACTTTATACTTATTCAAATTCTTATTTGCCAGTCAAGACCAACATTCAAGCTATGTTAATTACTAACATAGTTTTATCTTGATCCTTATATCATTAACTTAATTCATCATTCCTCTTGCTAAAATATATATAACACCTTACTAAGTATATATATTTCTAGACATATAATCATCTTCGTTTAACCTCATAGCATCTCTTCATGTGAAATCTTATCTCCTTAATAAAATTTTCATATGTACCTATATAACATTTCTTAGACTATTCAGTTCACATAGAATTTATAGGTATCGTAATACCTTATTCTTGATATTCCTTCAAGTACATATTAAATTCATTTCTAGGGCTTTGAAATTTTGTAACCCATAATATTCTCTATTTTCATTCGAATAGCAAACCATATTGGTTTTACTTGAAAATTTTAAATAAATCCTCAAATTCTCATCTAGGTTTTATTCTTTAACCTTTATTCTAATCATTCAAGATTTTAAGAATTTTCGGGTTATCACATTCATCCATTCTTCTGAGAATTTCGTCCTCGAAATTTTAGTCTACTAATCACCACTCCTTTTATTCATCAAAACTAGGTTTTCAAATTAACCTTTACTTGATTTTATACTCAGTTTAATGCGTACATCTTGCTTCCTACTATGAGGAGCTCTACTACTATCATATTCTTCTATGACTTCAGTCTAAGGAGTTAAAACTTTTCAAATCATGCTAAGGGGTCATATAGACCATGAACACAAAGTTTTAACGATATTTATATCGCAAAACAGTAAATTACTAGGTATGTTTACAATCACAAAGAAGGTAAACTACCGTTGCTAGTACTTTAGGTGATTAGCCTATCGTACTCTTACATCATGCATAACGTATCAATCATGTCTAGCGAATATTTACGCTACTAGATTGGATTCTTTTATCCAATCAACATTGTTCACCTCAGTCTTATCATAGGATTCCATACCAAAACAATTTGGTTCGGGATAAATTCTCAAAAATACTTTGAATTTTTATAAACGTTTGTCTAGATGAATCAAATAGCTTAGACGCATATTAAAATAATTCGAATTTCAATCAAAACATTGCTGGCCAAATTTAGTTGGCAATAATTTACCTTTAAAATTCTTAAAATTATTTTATGACATCATGATACCGCACTGTATTTACCGTCAGTTTGAGGATTCTATCATTTTGTGACTTTGTCATACTACATGATTCCATAGTGGGCTGACGATCTTTAGATCACATCCAACACTAAGTAATTCTGTATTGATAACTCCATCATTTTTATCATCTTTGCACCAGGTTGCATGATGCATTAATGATATAAAAATATATTTTGATATTTCAAACCATTTTCGTCTAACCGAATCAATTAGCATAGACTCTTCTTTAAACTGTTTAAAAACCTTTGAAAATCATCTTTGGTATCATCATGCCACTACAGGTAATGATGTGTTAATGGCCCGAAGTCCACACCTACACACTTGTCACCATATGTTGAGGATAACAAAAATTTATTTTTAAAGGCACATCAGTGCAAATTTAGCTTGATGTCAACAACTTCGAAGTCTAGCATAGCTAGAAGATTTGGAATACCTATGATTCTACCATTAACCTCAATTTCTCTAATGATCCATTGCTTACTAAATATATCTATATATTTTTATCTTCCTCAATTCTCCATTCACAACTTTTCCATATCTAGTTCATCAAACCTATTACACATTATGAGTTCAGTAACTTGCCATAATCATATGGGTTTAAGAACTTATCCTAGTCAGACCCTAGGCGTCCATTCGCTGAGGGGTTCAAAACATACCATATGATTATGAGTCATGAACTTACCATAAGTATGAGTTTTAAGAACTCGCAACTAACCTTATATTCTCTACCTATACTCTACATATCTGCTATATGTTAGAGTTTATGCCCTAGAGGCCAAATATTTGATATAATTGCTTAACGTTTTGATATTATATTTGATTGAATAAATGAATGATTTTATTATGGTTTTATTTACTGCGTTATATAAATGTTAACATAATAAAAAAATCCTTAGAATAATGATACAAATTATATAGTTTCAAGTATGTGACTTGAACATGAGATTATATAATTATAATTAGTATTATTGTTCTTAAATGTCCCTAGTCGAGTATCATTGTTGATGGGACAACAATGATGCATTAAGACTAGTATGTGGATTGGTTGATGACCAAATCTCATTGGTCATAAATATATGAGATATTAAGTCAATGCATAGGTACATGTTAGAGAACGATGTACTGGACATACCCACCATGAGAATTCTATATGGAGCATTATGCAAAGTGTCATTAGTAATTCTCATAGTGACAATGATGTAATGGTCCTCCGACCTAAAATCACTATATTACTACACGAGAATTTATGTACTTTGATATCATCAAATGTCACCTTTAATAGGGTAGACTATAAAGGTGATTATTAGGTACATCATGAATCGTGTGAGGAATATGAGTGATCTAGATGAAATTTAACCATCCTATATATTAGGGGTGATATCCATAGGCATCTTGATTGAGTAGGACTATGAAATGCATGGCCATGCTCAAATAGTGATTTGTTTTATATAGTCCACTCATTGATCAAGAAAAACTCAGATTAAATTATGAAGAGTATGACACATTCCATGACTCGAGTTTAATCTTGGATAGTAAGGTTAAAAGGATTAAATTACATTAAAACATTGGTCACGAAAAGGTTGCATCGAATCATCGATCATATTATTACTTGGGTAGCAGTGATGCATTACTAGATGCCGCTCACCGTTTATAACTTTATAATATGATTTTAAAGTTATTGCCAACATAATAATAACCTATAGGGTCACACACATAGAACGTAATTTAAAAGGGAATTAATTTAAATTTTAAGGATTTAAATATATTAATATGATTAATAGTATTTAAATTACGAATTTAAATTAAAAAGGATAATTTGTATATATGTATATTAATTAAGTAAGACTTAATTAAGATATATATATATATATATATATATATATATATATATATATATATATATAAATTCTGATTTTATGAAATTAGGTTTTGAGTAATACCTTTTAACTACTATATATATAAGATATATAGCAGCCACTTAGGGTAATTATTCAAAACCAAAACCCTAGCCACTCTTAGAGAGAGACTAGAGAGAAACAGTTCTAAAATCCCCATCCTTGGTGGCTAGTACCGCTGTTCCTTTTTCTGCAGATCGTAGGACGATTCGCGGAGCGTTCGTGTGGATACCGTAGAGGCGCGATTCATTTGGATTGCGTTGGAGATTCGAGCGCATCAATTTAATTTTCTTAATCGGTATAATTTCTAACCACTGAGTTAATTGATTTTCGCATAGATCCTATTTAGGGTTTCAAAATTGCTTTATATTTATTCTATTTCCGCTGTGTGTTTCTGTTGAAACCCTTTACTATACACATGAGAAAAGAATCACCTTCTCAACCTGTATATAGCAAATAGCGCGATACAAATATTTCAATAATTATCAGTACCAGAAACTAAGTGGTTGTCGAACCAAACTCGGCCACTAATCAATATAGGAAGCTAAGCGGATAATTCCCCGCCCATACCAAGAATTTGTCAACCTAACCACTATATCGACCAGGAAGCTAAGTGATTCTAAAACCAAGTATAAATTCCCCACCCATAGAAGGAATCATACAACTCAGCTGCTGACATGAGTCCTCAATTGAAATCCCACTTAATCCTAGCTCCATATTTACTCCATACGAATTTTGTTCAATCCGTATTGCATTACCCCCAACTCTTTCTCTGAGTTGGCATAGTACCAATTCATAGTACAACTGACACACATCAACTTTGCCGTAAAATTTTCAATCATTTGATTGATTATTCTCCCTGCTATTACCTTATCAGATCATGGGGTGATCTCATCATATTATATTACGATTCATTTCTATGCTAAGATGGTTTTGTTTTACGATCTCATTTTCTCATACTTTTAGTCTTTTAGACTCTATGTATTCATTACTATTGTTCACCTGTATTATTAGAGTTAGGTAACTCTGGATCTTTTATAACTTATCGAGATTCATCTTTGAATCTTATCAACGCACCAACTTTATTTGAGTTAGTTCTCATCCTTATCCCTGTGGTTATTAGCCTAAGGTAACCCTACCTAAGGTTTATAACCTACAACTTTGATACCAATTGTAGCATCCCCAAATCCGTTACATTTTACCCCAGATCTGGTACATCATTTCTATAACTATTGCGGAAGATATAAACATAAATTGTTTATACATTAAACATTACATACTATCCCCAAGGTCGAGTAACCTTCACATAATTCCTGAATCAATATCCTATCTAACATACAATGTTATTGTCATACAATATTGTTACAATTTAGCTGCACGTATAATCCAAAGCTGGACTTGTTTATCATCTTAATCTGTAATGTTTATCATGATATAGCAAGGGTGAGCAACAAGTTTGCCCAGCTAGTATAAGTTTATTTGAGGATATATCATAATTGAAAGAATTTGAATAATAGCTGGATAATATTCAACAACAAAATTATGAACTAGCATGAACAAACTTTCATAGCTGAACGAGCATTGAACATAAACAAATATATCTGAACCAGATGGTAATGAAGGTGATCAGCCTTTCATACCTGATGAGTACATCTAATATGCATAGACTGCGATTAAACAATTCATAGACGTGATAATCAATAATGATTAATCACCAGTATATTTGAATAATCATAACTCAGGGTTGAGTTAGAAAGAACTTGCCTGTTCGGTTGATTACTGTTACGCAATCTATCTTAGCTTCATCCGAAAGACCTAATATTGATAATATAGATCTTCTAATATTAGAATAATATCATCACAGTATATTACTGTTATAAAATAACCTAAACACATAACCACATAATCCTATCTGTCTATAAAACACGTAAGACCTAATCTCAAGTCAAATAATTTCAGTCTGAGTTGAGTTCGGTACAATTCTGACATCCCCGATTGCATAATTAGAAAAATATCATGTTTAAGTTCAATTAAACTCTGTCTAAACTCTTAACAATTATCTTAGATAATTTATTATCAGTCAAAATAATTTTTCCAAGTCTCTTTGGTATTTTTCAAAAATCGTTTTTAGTGCGTAGCTTAAGAAATTAGCCCTATCATGCTTAACTCCAGAAATTCTCATCTTTTGACACAATCTTATACGTGTTAACGTGACGCTCCGGTTTAAATTTTGTGGCCATCGGAGTTATAGAACTCCAGTTATAGCCATTTTCGTCGAAAAATCACAAAAATTGAAATGACCATAACTTGGTCGTTTTAAGTCGGAAGGTACTTTATATCATTTATTTTTATGTCCCAAAAGGGCAACATTTTTTTTTTCAAATTAAGTGGCCAAAACAGCCCTTACCAAATTTTGGGTAGTAGCTTTTTGTCATTTTATAGTTTTTTGTGCTTTGTTAAAAATAGTCCATATGGAAATCTACAACTCCTTTTTCAGTTATTCCACTTGAAAATGTTAGAAAACTCATAGATCTAACTCTAGGACTTGACCACACTCAAAAATTCGAAATATAATAGGAGATATGGTCCTTTGAATTTTGTGTTTTGTTTTCACAAAAATCTGATTTTTAACCTTGGTGTCTTCTAAGAAAACTTTCATGTTTTCATATAATAATCAACATAACTCATCATAACACTTACTAATACTTCATATACTCATGATTCCATCATTATACATGATTTATTTCATCAAACACAAGATTAAACACCATCAAGGCTAAGAAAATTTGGATTTTCTACATTTGGAAAAACCTAGTTTCCACTTCATACTTTAGATCTAACTTTTAACACACAAGATGGATAGATCCACACATAATACACTCTAGATCATGTAGATCTAGAATTTTGAAGCTTGAAATCATCAATCCAAGTTTTCATTTAAACAACTAAGAATAACTTAGATAAAATGTGGTTTATACCTTGATATCTTGCTAGCTTTTCTTAATCCTTCAAAGTAGATGATGATCTTGGGTAGCTTGAAGATCAAAACCTCCTCTCCTTTACCTTCTCTAGGCTGCCCAAAACCTCATCTTCTCTCTCCCTTTTTGGTTTTATTTTGTTAAGCTTTTTGGAAGAGATAGATGAAAGAGAAATGAAAATAAGTTTTATTTGTTTGGTAAATGTATATAGATATATTATATGTATCTATATAAATTCCCAACACATCTCCCCTTCACTTTCTCTTTCTTAATCATTTTGATGTTTCTTGTAGACTTAAGCTTACTTGCTAGTTTGGTTAAAAGGTGTGGCTAAGTAAAATGTTGCCACCTTACTTGGAGTTGGTAGGAGTTAGTAAGGAAAAATGATTAAATCACATGCCCCTCCTTTTTCCTTCCTCGTGAGCGGCTCATCTCCTCATCTTCTAGGCCATTGGTTATCTATTTTTCATGCTTTATTTACTTAATTACATGTGCAAAATGTCCCTCTTCTATTAGCTAAAAGATTGGGCTTTAATCAAATTCTTTTGGCTTCTAAATTAATTTCTTGGGCCATGAAATTTACATAGTCCAATACTTTTAAATTCTTATCCAACCCTCATCATTTATTTAGGGTTTTCATTTCCACAATTATAATTTAAATCCTTACTCATGTACATTTAATTTCTTAACCCAATTGGACATATCTTAATTAGGTTATAAAATTAATTAATTGAGATGTATAAAATAAATCTCTTAAAATTAGTATATAATTTATATACTAATATTCTCCCGTATCATAACCTCTTAGGTTATTTAATTATCACACCTAATATATATATTAGGTTAAATAACTTAATTCTTAATTCACTTTTACATACAAAATAAATGTATACATATTATATAATGTATATTTATCTAATCACACACATAATTCACATAATCATAACATATTTCACTTCTCACACTAATTTTGACTTTTCTCCATAAAAAGTCAACTGTTGACTTTAACCAAAAGTCAACATTTACACACTTTGTGTTTACTGTCCATTCTAACTAAACTTGACGTTCCGGACGCAACCGAGTAGTTCGTGCTTCAAAATTCTATCTCTAACTCAAATTTTGAGTTTTAAATTACTCCCTTCTTATTGCTAATCGTATTAACTAACGACTTTATACTTATTCAAATTCTTATTTGCCAGTCAAGGCCAACGTTCAAGCTATGTTAATTACTAACATAGTTTTATCTTGATCCTTATTTCATTAATTTAATTCATCATTCCTCTTGCTAAAATATATATAGCACCTTACTAAGTATATATATTTCTAGATATATACTCATCTTTGTTTAACCTCATAACATCTCTTCATGTGAAATCTTATCTCCTTAATAAAATTTCTATATGTACCTATATAACATTTCTTAGACTATTCAGTTCACATCGAATTTACAGGTATCGCAATACCTTATTCTTGATATTCCTTCAAGTACATATTAAATTCATTTCTAGGGCTTTGGGATTTTGTAACCCATAAGTTTCTCTATTCTCATTCGAATAGCAAACCATATAGGTTTTACTTGAAAATTTTAAATAAATCCTCAAATTCTCATCTAGGTTTTGTTCTTTAACCTTTATTCTAATCATTCAAGATTTTAAGAATTTTTGGGTTATCATAACCCCCCTTCTAGATCTATTATGTGTCCTCTAGAAATTAACATATGGCTTCAGGAGTGGTCATGGCACATGTTAAAGCTGCAACAGATTAGAAAAACCAGAATTACAGCATAACACGGCCACGCCCAGAAACAACTAGGGTGTAACACGGCGGTGCCTGACCCCAGTTGTCAAAAGCTTCTTTGCAGGACAGCGCGACCACACCCAATGCAAGCTTAAAGATAGCACGGCCGTGCCGGTTATTGATCAATTTTTACTTTTACTTAAAGGCAGTAACTGAGTTATTTTTCACGTAATGTTTTCATATTAGGATTAGGATTTGGATTTGTAACAGATTTTTAAATAGGACCTTATGTAGTTATTAGAGGATAACTACTCGTCCATACTTTAAATCCTAGTTTAATTTGGATTGTTGGAGAATTGAAGCAACTGATCAAGCACGAGGATTGCAAGGTAGGAGTGGCTAAGAGGAGGATTGATGTGACAGAGGTTTTATTCTTTTTCTCTACTCTTACTTCTGTAATTTGAATGTTTTATTACTTGTGGATAATGGATTCTAATTCTATAATTATGAACTAATTTCTTTTTAAGGCTACAATGGATCTTTTTATGTAACAAAGAATTGACATGCTTCCTAATTAAATTTAAATAATTATTCAATGGATTATCTATTATGGTTTATATTGAATTGATTAATTGTCTGGTCAGTAATTACCGTGATAACTTATATGAAATTGAGAAATGGATTATAAGTTAAGATTTGATCATAGTAGCATTTGTTTATGTTTTTTGCATGGCGATGTAATTCGTAATTTATGTTTATGATAGAGATATACCTATGCATCGCAAGTAATTAATTAAGAACTTGTACTTTAAATCCTTTTAAATTATAATTAACATAGAGATATAGTGGATTCGTTAATTAGGGTGTTCATCTTAATTCTATCATCTGTGGATTTAAGTTGATATGGGTATGATACATTGAGAGATGGTTATATTTACTTTTGTGTTCTTGATTAACAATCTAGAATAATTAATTTGGTTTAATTGAAAGTGTATCATTCTAAGTGAAGTAATAGGTGAAATTGTAGTCTTAAGTCTCCAAAAATTTAGTTAAATTCTTCGATAACTCTAATTTTAGTAGTTAATTAATTTTATAAATTTTATAATCTTGACCATGTGTTTAAAGAAACTGAGATAATATAAAAATTGGTGATTGTTAGATTAGAAATTAGTTTAATATATATGTGGAAACGATACTCTACTTATCACTGTGAACGATACTCTACTTATCACTATATTATTTGTTGATAACAAATACTTGCGTGATGTGTGTAATTAAATTTTACACCAACATTAACATAAACATGCACAATAAGCCCAAGGCCTTGCTTGGGCCCTACTGGTCCAGCCTGATCCGGCATGAAGGCTTTCAAAAGACCTCTTTATTTTCAAAAAAATCTGGCTTAGCCCGGCTAAAAGCCTGACCTGACCTGACCTATGGCTTGAGTCCGACCTGATATAATAGGTCTAGCTCGATTTATTCTTATGTCGTAGGTCCAACCAAATTAACTACTTGGGAAGCCCATCACTTGGTGGTCCTTTTATAAAAAATCTTCCTTACACTTTTATTAACTAACCAATATGGGACTTAGTCATTGAAGAAATAAATATGGGACTTGAGGATTGTAGTTATAATGTGAAATCTAATGCTCAATTCAAGTATAACTCGATGTGGGACTTTAAGATTATACATGATGCATAATCTAACTATCAAAAGACAGGGATCTCACTCAGTGGCAGAACTAGAACGTTTTTAGAGGGGGGGTCAAATTACATCAGGGAAAAAAATTATTTATTGATGCTTGAAGTGCTTCTTTTGGCTGTATGAATGAGAGAAGGCAACTGTATCATGCGACTCTATATAGTTTGAAAAAGTCTAAAAAAAAATTCGATATCAAAATTTATGTAGAAATATTTATTTTATTTTATGTAGAAATACGTGAGAGGGATTCATATAGAAATATTATTTTTTATATGAAAATATCATTTTTTCTATATAAAACAAATAAAATTAATCCAGAAAGAAATCAACAAAAGGGAGTCTCTGAAGTATATTCATGAATGTTTGTAGAAAATAATTTAGTAAATAAAGAACTTGGTCTTTGTGATCATTCTTCAACCTCAAGTAGCGACTTAGATTTGATTGTGTTTTAAGTTCTTTCATTTGAATTTCATTGTAAAATAAAATTTATTCTATTTTTTAATTTATGGAGCGCAAATAGAAAATTTTGGATAGCTATTATAAACTACTATTATTATACATATATATATATATATGTGTGTGTGTGTGTGTGTGTGTATGTGTGTGTGTGTGTATATATATTAATATATGTATGCTATTGACTATTAATATATGTATTAATATATAGTATGTGCAGAATTTTGGTGGGGTGGTCATAAGACCCCCCTCGTCCCCCTTGGTTCCGCCTATGATCTCACTTGCCCAACTCAAAAGCTCAGTTCGAGGGATTGATTGAAACAACCCTTTCATTCAAGAATTTAGTTCGACATAAGGAAATCCAAATTTGGTCATTTGGACGGTAGAGTTGATGGTCTTGGGTTTAGGTCCATTCAAAAATCAGTGCCCCAAATCTAACTTCTTGAGCCTACAATATTGTTTTTGTCAAGGCCGATTAGCGAGCTTGATGCTGCTGCAGTCAAGCTTCAGAAAGTGTATAAGAGTTATTGGACACGAAGAAACCTTTCAGATTGTGTCGTTGGGGTTGAGAAGCTCTGGTATGTCTCCTAACATACTCTAACACTACATTGGATTGGAGTTACGAAGGAGAAAATGGAATGACTCATTTCTGTGGAATGAAAAAAATTATGTTTGGTTGCGATAGGAATGGATTGAACCATTCTTATTCCTCCTAAATTTATGAGTTTTATTCCTTGGGAGAGGGAGAGCATGGATTAACTCATTCCAATTAGAATGGAATGAATCATTCTACTCTCCATTCCATTCCTTCAATCCAAATGTAGCATAATTATTTGGTACCACTGTAAATATTTTGTTCATTTTTATTTAATGGAATTGGTTATTTCATTTTTTATAGGTGGAGAGCATTAGACTTTGCAGCTCTCAAACAGAGCTTGGTGTCTTATTTAAATATTGAGAAATTTGAAACTACTATTTCACAGTGGGCTAGGGCGAGGATAAGAGCTAGTAAGGTAATTTATTTATTTATTATATATATACCATATTAATTTTGACTATAATAGGATAATTTTTTTTTATTTCATAGAGTTCACAGATTTTAATGTCATTTACTTTTCATTGCAGGTGGGAAAGGGATTAAGCAAGAGTGAGAACATTGGCTTGAAGTTGTAAGTCCTTTTCTTTCAATTGATAGCATTTTTTAAAAAAAGCTAATTTCCATACATGTAAATGCATTGAATAATATTGATTTCATTTGAGGGGGTTTTGTGATGCCACCACATTCAAATACCTATACTTCGAATCTGGTGCTCCACGATCTAACTTTTGTAACATACTAATAACACACACAACAAAATAATAGAATAATTACATTGATATAATATAAACATTCTCGTCCTAAGTCTCACAACTATTACTAAATGTTACATAACTTAATCCATAACATAGCTTAATACATAACCATAATTAAGTCTTAATACAACATATATAAGTATTCAAATCCTAATATTGAAGACCAAAGCTACTCCACAACCTTGCCTTTTCCCTTATCCTTAACTGATGTCCCACACTATCCTGCTTTAATTGAAATGTTTAAGGAAAGCAAGATTGAGCAACAAATTTTCCCAGCAAGTAATATAACAATAAGTGGGAACAGACATATGTAAAGCTCATAATCTCAAAGGATATAACGGTAAATGATAATTTAGAAATTTAAAGAAGGATGCTGTGAACAAATGAAATCTTAATAGTCCCAAATCTGTCCTTTAAATTTAAATAATGAGTCATTATAGACCAAAGGATGTTAAAAGAATTCAAAGGTCTTAACATTTCCAAATTGATGAAATTTTAATACTGAGTAGTCACTATGGACTAAGAACTCATGCTAGAATTAATAGTACTTCACTGATAACCTAATATAAACAAGTATAATAGGTGATCAACCCAAAGTAACCTACATTATGCATAATAGTTAAACATATTGTTCACGCGTGCATTGGTTTCCCAATATAATATATTTTCCCCTTCTATGAGGGTTGTTCATCTTAGCAAATTATAAGAGTCCGCACCAAAGAAATTTGTTTGTATAGATTTCTAACTCATAGATTTTGGTCTAGTAGAATCAAATGGCTTAGATACCTTTCTCAATTCATTTAGGAACAATTTATAAATTCAATGATTTCAACATGATTCAAGGAGCATAATTGTGATTTTTAAATCAAGCTTCCGAGTATGAATAATAATCTTCATGAATTTATATGACACAAGAATCATTCTAGCAATTATTTATTCGCATGATCGATAAGTGTACAAGTTCAGATATTTAATCAATACATATTGTTGATATAACAACAATTAGAAAACTTGCACAATATCTAAGGTTGTGTAAGTTAGGGAACTTGCCTTTTGTGTATATTACATTTCTATAGCTTATCGTCACTTCAATGTCCTACATAATCATATTTATGTATATATATATACACATACATTAGTTAAACATTATTGATACATACACCAACAATCCTACACATCTATCATACATTTTTTTAGCTACGTACGTTATTCACATACATTCAACCATATGTTCAATAGTTGCATATTTAACTTTGTTTTTGTTTTTGAAAGTTTTATGTAGAAACCTTTTAGAACTTTTGAAATCTTGATTCTATATAGCCATTACATGTTTGAATACTTAAAACATCACTTTAAATCTTGTAGTATAGCTTAAGATATGAATATACACATGCTTCAAGCTTTAGATAACTGTTAAAACAATTTGTCAACTCTGCTATGTGGCACGACCGCGCTACATTTTGACTTGGGAGTGGTGCGACCACGCTACTCCCTAATCAGTCCAGAGTTGAGTTTTTTATTACCCATATTAATTACTAGCATACAGGGATACTGATATATATCATATGCACATGTCAAGAAGGTTTTGGGTTTGGTTTGATGCCTCTTGTGCTCACTTTAAGTTTACTTTCAAACATTATTGTTTTATTTTGAAGTTTCTATTCAACAAAGTTTAATGAATTCCTTTCATAAAGGACCAGCTATAATAACTCCTAACCTACATGATGTTGTTACATAAACCTTTAATATACATGCTCAAAGCTATTCAACTCATTTATTTATAATTAGCATAGCTTAACACTTGGAAATTTATTTAAACCATGTTAGAACAATGTATATCATGTCTAACTAGATGGATCAACATATCAGTCATACTTGGAAGCATAAAGGATCTTATTAGGCTTGCACAGGAGATCAAAATGCAAGTAGGATAATTTTCAACAATGTTTATTTTCAAAACTTCTAAGTTTTCTTTTAAAAACTCATACTAAACCAAACTAAAGTAACTCATTTTATGCAGGATAACTTAAATACCATATCAGACCTATTTTCATACATAACTAAGTCGAACACACTACCTGCTTAGAATATAAGAATGCAATAAAAATCATTTTCAAGCACTGAGGACTAGCGCAGTTGCACTAGTTTGAACTGAGGAAGTGGCGCGACCGTGCCATTTCGGGACAAACTCAGGATGACTCTGTTTTTGCAGAACTCAGAAAACATAACATATAAATCTCCAAACCTGCATACTTAGACCGACTACATTGATTCCAAAATATTCTTGCAACTCAGATATCCAAATAATATAGATTCCAAATAATATAGATTCCAAATTCATTACCAAACAATTCATGCCAATTTCTATGAATTTATCTAACTCATAGCCATTACAAGAATACTAATTCCTACGTTATGATCACATAATATACCATGCTTTTGCTATTCTATAACTGATTCAAACTTAAAGAAACATGGATGATTAAAATTATGCACCTTTGATGAACTCTTCTATTGAGAGGATACTTCTTCTTCTTATTGTAATGCCAAAATACAAGAGTTACCTTCACAATTCCTTTACCTCTCAACCTCATTGACTCTCTATATATCAGAACGAATCTTAGTAAAATTAGCAGCTGTCAACGTCGAGAAAAAAAATTTCCTTTTAGAATTCCTCTTTTAAGTATTTCTTACCCTTTATGTTTTCTATGTGGTTCGAATCTGGTTTGAAAGGGTGAATTTGGCAAAAGAGTCCGACATGAAATGTTGACGATTTGAAAATATTGATTTTTACAGAGCCGCCAGTGGTAGGAGTAAAATGGTTGTACCAACTCAACTGAGTTTATGAAAAAGTTTTGTAAAAAGGCCCAATTATTGGACTCTATTTGACAAGCCTTAGAAATCAAGATTCATAGAGTTCGGGGATTTGCTTAAGCGGGGGGAAGGTGTTAGGCACCCTCCGTATTTCGTGAAAACATGGTTACCGCGTCTTTTCAATTCCCTAATTTATTTGAAATGTGTATGTGTGTTGCAGTTAATTGGGCCTAAGTGCTTTATTTGGAAGTAGTACTATGCCTCTTTTGCACCTATATACAAAGGGTTTGACTTGTACAAAAATTCAATTTTAAGTAAAATATACAGAAATGATGTCTTTGAAAACAAGTTTTCAAACCCTTATGCTCACATAGTAATTGAGGCAGTTGATACTTCCATTTGATCCCATATTAAGCTTATTTTGATTTTATTCTCGAGATGCAAAGCAGCTTCGACAAAATATTATATAAGTGTCAGGCTCTTTATAGGCATGAAAACCATCAAAGTATGTCCGAGCACCACACATATGATTTGCAAACTAGTTGTACAACTGAAAAGGGTGCATCATGGGAACCAGATCTAGATCCGTCAGCTAGATCTTAGATCCCGTGGCTCCTTGGCTCACATAATATCATATGAATAGACTGCATAACAAATATACTAAAATACAACATATATTTAATCTGAACGTCGTAAAACAAAGGATTCATCATTTAAATCCTTGCATGTGCGTAACCAAAGCTTCTAGCTTCCTCTAGATACAGATCTAGGGTCGCGCGATTGCTTAATATTTACAAAACTAGAAAGAAAACTAAATTTAAATAAATTTTAGCTGTTCTATCTCAACGGTTCCATTTTTATAACTTTTGAACCGGTTAAGAGTTAGATATGGCTAGATTTAGATAAATCTAGTCCACAAATTTAAATATTACAGCTTTACATTAGCTGAACAATAAAAATTGATATTTACAAACCACGAATTTACAATCCAAGCATGACATTTAAATATAAATATATATGATTATATATATATATATATATATATATATATATATTAAAGCAGGAAAAGGCCATATATTAGAATTCCAGACCGAACTGATAATAGAAAATATTTACAAACAATACAGAAAATAAAAGTGACTTACAAGTTTTACTTAGAACATTAGAGAAGTAGATTAAGAGGAGAGAAGTGAGTCCAAAGATTCGTTAGAGAGAGAACTCTGAGTCTTTTTAAGTCTGCCTAACTAAATGAGTTTGAATTCCTTTTATAGAATAAGGAATGAACTAATACAGATTTACTATTATAAAAGTGAATGATTACAAACAACTTTTACCATTGATGAACAGTAATGAATAGTGCTGACGTTTTACTATGCAAATAAACTTTCGGCAACTTTTGACGAAATGGCCGAATCTTTTGACTAAGTGGCTGCTTTAGGTGGAAAAGCAGGAGCATGTGACTGAGTGGAAATGAGAGCTGGCACCTGGCAGCATCTTTTGACTGAAATGTCAAGCAAAGGGGTCTTGAGCATCTTACAGATTGATAGAACCATAAGGGTCTTCATCTTCATCATTATCTTTACTGGAATTTATTTTTTTGGAAGAGGAAGAAGAACATTCTGAAGCTTCAATCTCTTCATGTAACATAGAAACTCTTTCATGAATGGCTTGATGTAAGACCCCAACTTTTATAAATAAAGATGGATTTTCTATAAATATCATTTTTGAATACTATGGAGTGAAAATGATATAATGTTATAGTTGTGGGTAATATTTATAAATTTTGCAAAGTACGCAAGTTGCTATATAATATTCGATTGGTCGGAGAATATTCGTTTTAACAGGAAATATTCATACGACGACACAATCATTGGTGGACCCCACAACGGAATTATTGTCGGATTGAGAAAACGACAAAAATACTTTACAAAAATAACGGCGGAAGTTTTACCATTAATACTGTTGAACTACTCGGTAGTAAAAGTACAGTAATACGCGTGGTTGCATAGTAGCACACGGTATTGATTATTGATGCTTACGTGATAAGTCACTCAGTTTTGTTTTATTGGTATTATTAATGTAATAAAACAGAAAAGCTTTTTATATAAAACAGAATACTTTTATAAAGTTATTCGTTTTATTAGGCTAATAGTAAAATCTTTTTATATAAAATAGAATACTTTTATAAAGTTATCTATTTTATTAGACAATAATTAGAATATATTATATTTTATTATGCATAGTATTTGCATAGTGCCTGCATAGTATTTGCATAGTAAAATCTTTTATAAAGTTATTCGTTTTATTAGATTATAAATAAAATATATTATATTTTATTTAAAAGATTTTACTTTAAATATAGACCATCAGATTAAAGTAAATCAATCTAGACCGTTCATGAGTTAGTTACTATGCAGTCCATTTTTCTATAAATAGAAGCTCATTCCTTCATTATGTTCTTACGAATTCACTGAAACTTTAGAGAGAGAAACAATAGAGAGAAAGAAGAAAAGTATTCTGCTACTTCACTACTCCGATATCAAGTTTCTTTTACGGTAAGGGGTATTATTTGTTATACTCGGTATTCTTTCTTTCTTATTCATGAAGAGAACTTCTGTTATTCCATTCTTTATTATTCTGTTGGAATAACCTGTATACGCGGGCTACCCTATACTTGGTGAAATTCTTCTGTTCTTACATTTTTATTATTCTGTTGGAACATCCTGTCTGTGCTTTACGCCGGACCTGGTTCCATTATTTATTATTCTGTCAGAATATCCTGTCTGTGCGTTTACGTCGGACCTGGTTCTATTATTTATTATTCTGTCGAAATATCCTGTCTGTGCGTTTACGCCAGACCTGACTCCATTATTTATTATTCTATCGGAATATCCTATTTGTGCGTTTACGCCAGACCTGGTTCCATTATTTATTATTCTGTCAGAATATCCTGTCGGTGCGTTTACGCATGACCTGATTCCATTATATTTTTTCCTGTTGGAATAACCTGTCTGTGCGGTCTATCGCATGCATGGTGATTTCTTTTGTTATTCCATTCTTTATTATATTCAGTTGGTTAAAGTTTTGACTTTTAGACTCCATGAAATTAGTGGAATATCCTTGATATTTGCGCTTCATCCAGTGTCTTTTAATGAAAATATTCTTCCGAGCATTCTTAAATTTTATTCCACAAAGCAGTATCATATTGACAATTTGGACGTTATTGGTTCCTGGATAAACTAATTCTTGAACTTGTTTTATTAAATTCTTATATCATTGTCATCATCCTCATGTTTATATTCCGTTAAAAGTCATCTGTGGCCTGTAGTGCATAGATGGACTTGGTATGATTATGACCAGGGATTATTCGGTATAATCATGACCGTAATGTTGCAAATAATGTGGTAAAAGTCCTCATTGGCCAGTAGTGCATTGATAGACAGTTGTTTGTATGATCATGACCATTGATGAATATACGAATATCCTTGGCTGTGATGCATGGATAATTTGTGGTTGTGATATTAATGAATATCCTTGGCCATAGTGTAGGGTGGATTATTTATTAAGCTGAGTCTCAGCGATAAAAGTCATGAAAAACCTTTTAAATCATAAAAGATAGTAGATTTTATTCTCTACTTGACTCTTTTAATGGATTGCTTGATCCGCTGCATTAAACTTGATGTCTATTATATTTTATCAGTTTAACATTGTTGCAGACTAATGATAATTTATTTTGCATTATCTTAGTCATAATATTTCTTATTGGGCTAGTTGAGCTCAACTTTTTTTTCACTGTTCTCTTCAGGAAATAAGAATATAGCTGGAATGAGTCGGGGAACGAAGTGATGGACCAGATGATAGTATTAGTAGTCCTCACTATTCTATGAAATAGTGTGACAATAAATGTAATGAGGACTTATTCTGAGAGTGGATATTGTCTTGAAAACAGTATTTGTATTAAAACTCACAGCTCTCTTGTTATATATTAAAGATTGTATTTTTATTCTGTACCATGTATTGGCGACTCAGAATAGGGGATGTATACCTATTTTGTGGGCGTCACAGTTGGTATCGGAGCTTAGGGATATGATCCCTGGCTAAGATGTGAGACTAGAACTAGGAGGGGAGAGACGGGAAATTCCTTTGCCTGTATGACCTACCTAATTTTATTTGGTATTTAATTGGTCTGTCAGAGTATAGAGATAATATGTGATATGTTATTTAAACCTTGTTTTGTGGCAGTATTTGAAAATGACATCCGAGAATGTTGAGAATAGAAATGGAGCACATGCGACCGTTGATTCACCACATATCAATAATCAGGATAATGTGCATCAGGAAGGCGACAATCCTCATGCAAACAACAACACTGACCAAATGATGAATGATGTAATGTTCAGAGGCTTTATGCAATTCATGCAACAACATGCGAGAGTGGCTCCTGGCCAAAATGCAGGTGGAAACACTAAAAACTCTCGGACGGTCACCGCTAAACAGTTCAAGGAGCTGGGACCACCGGAGTTTATTAGAGAACCAAAACCACTTAAGGCGGAAACGTGGATAAAGCAGATCACCAAGATATTTGATGTCTTGGAATGTGCCGAGGAGCAAAAAGTTTCCTTTGCCACCTTTATGTTGCGAGGAGAGGCATATTACTGGTGGAAATCGGTAAAGCGTACTCAACCTACTGCACTGAAGATGTCTTGGGAGAAGTTTCAAGAACTGTTCAATGACAAGTACTTTCCCGAAAGTATTCGTCACATGAAGGAGGTAGAGTTCATCAAGTTGGAGCAGAATAATATGACCGTGTCGCAGTACGAAGCTAAGTTTGCCGAGCTGTCCCGGTTTGCGTCCCACTTGGTGGATAATGAAGAGAGAATGACGCAGATGTTTTTAAGAGGTTTGAAGCCGGAGATACGTTAACATCTTATTTCTCATAAACTGTGTTTGTATTCAGATGTTATAAATAGGGCTCAGTTAGTGGAGCGCGATAACGAGTTAATACAACCAAAAGAGAGCAACAGGCAAAATGATAATACCAGTGAAAGCAGTCATCGAAGCGGTGACAACAAGCGTGAAGGGAATCAACATGCTAGAAATGGTAACCACTTCGGTGGTAATCATGGCCAAAATAATAAGAATGGACATTTCAAGAAGAGGAGATTCAACAATGATGGAAAGACGTCAGCACCAACACCCGTGGTTAAGGAAGGAGAACGACCACTGATCATATGCTTCAAATGCAGAGGGGAGGGACACATCAGTCCAAACTGCGCGATGCCATCCAAAGCATGTTATAATTGTGGTAGAGAAGGTCACCTAGTCCGATTTTGTCGTTCACCGAAGACAAGTTCAGCTAGGATGGAGGCACCAAAGGACGTCCTAAAAAAGTCAAAACCAGTAGTGCAAGGGAGAGCATTTGTTGCGACCTCCCAGAAAGTAAGGAACCCGAACGAGATCATCACGGGTAAGCTTATCATAAACTCTAGCGAAGTCTATACCTTATTTGATACCGGTTCTACCCATTCTTTTGTTTCTCCTATTTGCGCTCAACGATTAAATTTGACTCCGGAGAAATTAGACTTTGACTTATCTGTCGAAACTCCGTTGGGAGAAACCTTCATTACATCCACTGTTTATAAGTCTTGTTTGGTTCAAATCGGTACCCTCACATTACCTGTCGATCTTATTTCATTGAAAATACTTGCATTTGATGTAATTCTAGGGATTGATTGGTTAACTACTCATCATGTAAAAATTGATTATTTTCGTAAGGTTGTTAGCTTTCATATTCCTAATCAACCTATTATGCAAATTTAAACAACCAAACCATTAAAATCAATCACTGTCATCTCAAGCCATAAAGCTATTCGTTTATTGAAAAATGGATGTCAAGCTTTCTTAGCTCATGTCACGGATCTAAATAAAAAAACTTAAGTTTTGAATGATATTTCTATTGTTAATGAATTTCTTGACGTATTCCCTGAAGAACTTCATGGCCTACCCCTAGAGCGTGAAATTAAATTTTGTATCGATCTTGAACCCGGTACAAAACCAATTTCCAAAGCCCCATATCGAATGGCTCCTATTGAACTTCAGGAGTTAAAGACCCAACTGCAGGAATTGTTAGACATTGGCTTTATTCGTCCTAGTACTTCTCCTTGGGGTGCTCCTGTTCTATTCGTGAAGAAGAAAGATGGAAGTATCCGACTTTGTATTGATTATCGGGAGTTGAATCATGTCACCATCAAAAATAGGTACCCATTGCCACGTATTGATGACCTGTTTGACCAATTGCAAGGAGCACACTTCTTTTTAAAAATCGATTTTCATTCTGGATATCATCAGCTGAAGGTTAGAACTGAGGATATTCCAAAGACTGCCTTCAGAACTCGGTACGGGCATTATGAATTCATGTCTTTTGGATTGACTAATGCTCCTGTTGCCTTCATGGCTATGATGAACCAAGTATTCAAGGAATATTTGGATCACTTTGTGGTCGTCTTTATTGATGACATCCTTATTTATTCCAAAAGCCGTGAAGATCATGAGCAACACTTGAGGCTGACACTCCAAAAGCTTCGCGAATACAAGCTTTATGCCAAGTTGAAGAAATGTGAGTTCTTGCTTGAGGAAGTAGCATTCCTTGGGCACGTAGTATCAAGTCATGGAATATCTGTAGACCCGACAAAGATTGAAGCAATTCAAAGCTGGGAGTAACCTAAATCAGTGACCGAAGTACGTAGCTTTATCGGTTTAGCTGGTTATTATCGGAGATTTGTGGAAGGATTTTCTCGAATCGCTACTCCATTAACTCAGCTGACTCGGAAAGATACAAAGTTTGGTTGGAGCGAAGAATGTGAGAAGAGTTTTCAAGAACTCCAGAGGAGACTCATTTCAGCACCTGTTCTGACAATACCATATGGCTCGGAGGGATTTGTCATCTACAGTAATGCTTCGGGCAAAGGGTTGGGATGTGTTCGCATGCAACTTGGAAAATTCATAGCCTATGCCTCAAGGCAACTCAAAGAATATGAGAGAAATTATCCTACTCATGATCTAGAGTTGGCAGCTGTTGTCTTCGCACTTAAAATTTGGAGGCATTACTTGTATGGGGAGAAAGTGCAGATCTTTACGGCTCATAAAAGCCTCAAATATTTCTTCACTCAAAAGGAACTCAACATGCGACAACGACGTTAGCTGGAACTGTTTAAAGATTATGATCATACCATCCAATGCCATCCTGGAAAAGTGAACGTGGTAGTTGATGCATTGAGTAGAAGATCATATGCAAGTATGAGTGCGATATTGTCAACGCAAAGGCCCATTTTGTGTGACTTGCAAAGGATGGAGATAGAGTTTAAGACTCCAGGGACCCATGTGATGATGGTGAATATACGAGTAGAACCGACTTTAATCGATAAAGTTAAAGCTGCTCAAGCTACAGACCTGGAGCTGATGCGTATGAGGAAGAAAGTGCAAGAAGGTGCTATGTCGGAAGCAAGAATCGATGAAGAAGGAATACTTCGAGTCAACTCCAGACTTTGTGTTCCTAACGACCCTGATTTAAAGTATAAAATTATGATGGAGGCACACAACACACCGTTTGCAATCCATCCTGGGAGTACCAAAATGTATCGTGATCTTTGTCATACATTTTGGTGGAGCAATATGAAGAGAGAGATAGCGCTGTTTATCTCAAGGTGTCTAACTTGTCAACGAGTCAAAGCGGAGCATCAAGTACCAAAAGGTCTATTGCAACCACTTGAAATTCCAGAATGGAAGTGGGAGTACATTACCATGGATTTCGTTACTGGTCTTCCCAAGGTTTCTCAAGGCATTGATGTAATTTGGGTCATTGTTGATAGATTGACCAAGTCTGCTCATTTCTTACCAATACGAGAAACTTATACACTTGAACGTCTTGCTTGTATGCACATAAACGAGATTGTAAGACTGCATGGTATGCCAGTATCCATAGTTTCTGATCGAGACACAAGATTCACTTCACAATTTTGGGTTAGTTTGTAAAAAGCTATGGGCACGAATTTACGATATAGTTCGACATATCATCCCCAGACGGACGGACAATCAGAGAGGACTATTCAAACTCTTGAAGATTTATTAAGACTCTGTGTCCTTGACTTCAAGGGAAGTTGGGATAAGTTCTTACCATTGGTGGAGTTTTTCTACAACAACAGTTATCAAGCAAGTATTGGCATGGCTCCATTCGAGGCGTTGTATGGAAGAAAGTGTCGTTCTCCAGTATGCTGGGATAAGGTGGGTGAAGCAACATTGTTGGGACTAGAGTTGGTACGTATGACTACGAAAAAGATTCAAGCGATCCGGCAACGTATAAAAACCTCACAAGATCGACAAAAGAGTTATGCTGATCTTCATCGAAAGGACATGGAATTTGATATAGGAGATCATGTGTTGTTACGAGTAGCTCCGTCGAAAAGAGTTACGAGATTTGGAAAGAGAGGAAAGCTCAATTCTCGATTCATTGGCCCATTTTTAATCATCGATCGAATAGGAACTGTGGCCTATAGACTCGCTTTACCGCCAAGTATGTCTCGTGTTCATAATATTTTTCACATATCCATGTTACGCAAATATGTGGAAGACCCAAACAACATTATTGAGTTAGAACCGGACGAAATAGCAGAAGATTTAACGTATGAAGAGGTTCCTGTTCAAATCTTGGATAAGAAGGAACATATTCTACGCTCCAAGGTTATACCTCAAGTCAAAGTTTTATAGATAAACCACGATGTTGAGGAAATGACCTGGGAGTTAGAATCTGAAATGAAGTCAAGGTATCCTTACCTCTTCGATATACCAGGTACGTACCCTAATTTCGAGGGTGAAATTTCATAAGAAGGGGAAGTTGTAAGACCCCAACTTTTATAAATAAAGATGAATTTTCTATAAATATCATTTTTGAATACTATAGAGTGAAATTGATATAATATTATAGTGTTGGGTAATATTTATAAATTTTGCAAAGTACGCAAGTTGCTATATAATATTCGATTGGTCGGAGAATATTCGTTTTACCAGAGAATATTCGTACGACGACACAATCATTGGTAGACCCCACAACGAAATTATTGTCGAATAAAAAAAATGACAAAAATACTTTATGAAAATAACGGCAGAAGTTTTACCATTAATACTGTTAAATTACTCGGTAGTAAAAATACAGTAATACGTGTGGTTGCACAGTAGCACACGGTATTGATTATTGATGTTTACATGATAAGTCACTCAATTTTATTTTATTGGTATTATTAATGTAATAAAATAGAAAAGCTTTTTATATAAAACAGAATACTTTTATAAAGTTATTCGTTTTATTAGGCTAATAGTAAAATCTTTTTATATAAAATAGAATACTTTTATAAAGTTATCTATTTTATTAGACAATAATTAGAATATATTATATTTTATTATGCATAGTATTTGCATAGTGCCTGCATAGTATTTGCATAGTAAAATCTTTTATAAAGTTATTCGTTTTATTAGATTATAAATAGAATATATTATATTTTATTTAAAAGATTTTGCTTTAAATATAGACCGTCAGATTAAAGTAAATCAATCTAGACCATTCATGAGTTAGTTACTATGCAGTCCATTTTTCTATAAATAGAAGCTCATTCCTTCATTATGTTCTTACGAATTCACTGAAACTCTAGAGAGAGAAACTATAGAGAGAAAGAAGAAAAGTATTCTGCTACTTCACTATTCCGATATCAAGTTTCTTTTACGGTAAGGGGTATTATTTGTTGTACTTGGTATTCTTTCTTTCTTATTCATGAAGAGAACTTCTGTTATTCCATTCTTTATTATTCTGTTGGAATAACCTGTATACGCGGGCTACCCTATACTTGGTGAAATTCTTCTGTTCTTATATTTTTATTATTCTGTTGGAACATCCTGTCTGTGCTTTACGCCGGACCTGGTTCCATTATTTATTATTCTGTCGGAATATCCTGTCTGTGCGTTTACGCCGAACCTGGTTTCATTATTTATTATTATGTCGAAATATCCTGTCGGTGCGTTTACGCATGACCTGGTTCCATTATATATTTTCCTGTTAGAATAACCTGTCTGTGCAGTCTATCGCATGCATGGTGATTTCTTTTGTTATTCCATTCTTTATTATATTCAGTTGGTTAAAGTTTTGACTTTTAGACTCCATTAAATTAGTGGAATATCCTTGATATTTGCGCTTTATCCAGTATCTTTTCATGAAAATATTCTTCCGAGCATTCTTGAATTTTAGTCCACAAAGCAGTATCATGTTGACAATTTGTACGTTATTGGTTCCTGGATAAATTAATTCTTGAACTTGTTTTATTGAATTCTTATATTATTGTCATCATCCTCATGTTTATATTCTGTTGAAAGTCATCTGTGGCCTGTAGTGCATAGATGGACTTGATATGATTATGACAAGGGATTATTCGGTATAATCATGACCATAATATTACAAATGATGTGGTAAAAGTCCTCATTGGCCAGTAGTGTATTGATGGACAGTTGTTGGCATGATCATGATCATTGATGAATACAAAAATATCCTTGACTGTGATGCATGGATAATTTGTGGTTGTGATACTAATGAATATCCTTGGCCGTAGTGCAGGGTGAATTATTTATTAAGCTGAGTCTCAGCGATAAAAGTCATGAAAAACCTTTTAAATCATAAAAGATAGTAGATTTTATTCTCTACTTGACTCTTTTAATGGATTGCTTGATCCGCTACAGTTAAACTTGATGTCTATTGTATTTTATCAGTTTAACATTGTTGAAGACTAATGATAATTTATTTTGCATTATCTTAGTCATAATATTTCTTACTGGGCTAGTTGAGCTCACCCTTTTTTTCACTGTTCTCTTCAGGAAATGAGAATATAGCTGGAACGAGTCGGGGAACGGAGTGATGGACCAGATGATAGTATTAGTAGTCCTCACTATTCTATGAAATAGTGTGACAATAAATGTAATGTGGACTTATTCTGAGAATGGATATTGTCTAGAAAATAGTATTTGTATTAAAACTCACAACTCTCTTGTTATATATTAAAGATTGTATTTGTATTCTGTACCATGTATTGGAGACTCAGAATAGGTGATGTATACCTATTTTGTGGGCGTCACACTTGAGCTAAGAATTTTAATTTCGAGCTCGAACAATTCTTGATATTGGACAAATCAATAGATCTTGTCGGACTAGATTTTGACTCTTTTGTTTTACTGGAAGATCCTTTAGAAGGGACCGATTTAATTGGGACAATAGGAAGAGGAACTGAAAGAAATTCCTTTTGGACATGACAAAGAAAAGGCGAGTTACCATAGTGACTGGCAAAATAGTGGTAGTTGTAACAACTTGATTGTAAGTAGGAGACTGAAAACCTGTTTCTATGACTAGAGTAAGAAGATTGTACTGACATTTTAAAATCCAAGGAATTTTGTATTTACTAACAAATTGGAGCAGTACTGGGATACCTTCATACCTTTTCTGATACTTACTATGATTACAAAAATGACTGGTTTAGGCTCTTAACAAAGCGGGAAGAAGGTCGGAAGAAGAACCAAATCTCGACGACCATAAAAGAAACCAAAACAGAAATTGACTTTTGAATTTATGGTCAAATTGAAGGAACCATGAATGACTATGAGATTGGTTTTGGTAAAGAAAGATCTTATTCCAGGCTTCCATATAATCAAAATAACAAAATGAGTTATTTTGATTGGAAAGCTCTCGAAGATCAGAGGGATGGTTTCCCCAATCAGTTTGCTGAATGATTTGTTTAATGTACAATGAGTGACAAAGGACTTTAGATTCATCATCCCTAGCATAGATAGGCTTGATGAAAATTGACTCGGTTTGAAAGAGGATTTCCTTATAATACGCAAGGAATTTATAAGGAGCTAGAGGAATAAAATGCCATCCAATAGGAAAATATTGGGCATTAAGTTTAATCGGATCATCTCTTGGTTTCATATGAGGTTCAATATGAAACAGGTTATTTTCCCAATTGAGTTTGAATTGAGAAGAAGAATGAATATGATTTGACGGTGGGACTTTAGAAGGGTCACAAAATGGGTCAACGGGTTTGGGATTACTGGCTAGAACTGAGCTATAGGGCTTAGGAACAGTTTTAAGAACTTGATATCTATTAACTAGATTGGCCGAGGGGATTGGGTTGACTGGGTGAGGAACCAAAGTTCCTTTGGGCTGATTACTTGGGCCAGAAGGGCGACCCGAACCACAAGAAGAAGAACCTCCTTGCACGCTCATTTTGAATGTAAGATACCTGTATTAATGAATTTTAGAGTAAGAAAATTAGGAATTGAATTGTTACTTCCTTTGATATAATCAATCTCAAAATCAGAAATGCTTAATAGGGCTTGCCATATAGTAAAAGATTATTTAGAGGCTACATTTTCAACATCCTTTTCTAAAATATATTTTGTAGATTTGTAATCAATTCCGACTAACAACTTTTGATTTAACAAGTCACTTTGAAATTTATTAATACATTGTACTAAAGAAAGAATTTCCTTTTATATAGTACTGTAATTTAACTACGTAGGATTCCATGCACCGGAATGAAACTGAACAATTTGTTCAGATGAAGTGGGAGTTAACTTTTGTTTGAGGATACCTCCGAATCCGATTTTAGAAGCATCAATTTCAACGATTTTGAAGGCTGAATCATTAGAGATGCCAAGGCAAGGCAAAGCCTTAACATATTTTTTAACTTGGGGGACAACAGAAGTATGGGTGTCAATCCAAAGAGGTGGATTATTTTGCAAACGCTGAAAGAGAGGTTTGCAAATTTTTTTGAGATTTTTTTAGAACTTGCCAATATAATTGAGCGAGCCTAGAAATCTTTGAAGTTGAGTTTTGTTGGTAATCTTATCAGGAAATCTGTCAGCGAATTGAATAGCTCTATCAATTGGCTGAATAAGACCTTGATAAATATTAAGTCCAAGAAATCTCACTTTAGTTTAGAAAAGACTACATTTAGTAGGGGACAAAACAAGTCCATTAGTTTTAACTGTTTTGAAGAACGAATTTAAATGTTTAATATGTTCTTCAATAGATCTAGAGAAAACGAGAATATCGTCAATATAAACGATGATAAAATGATAGAAATGATTTAGAATGTCATTGAGAATATTCTAAAATTCACTAGGGGCATTTTTCAAACCAAATGACTGAACGTTCCATTCATAATGACCAAATGGGGTAGTGAATGTTATTTTGTGCCTATAGTCTGGGTGAATGGCAGCTTGCTAGAATCCTGACTTTAGGTCAAATTTACTGAAAATGGTGGCATTGCTTAACCGATTAAGAAGGTCATCCTTATTGGGCAGAGGATACCTAATTCATTCTAAAACTTTGTTTAGTGGTTTGTAATTAATGACTAAATGAGGGACACCTCTCTCCTTTTCTGCTTAATTATTGACATAGAAGGCAGGACAAGACCTAGGGGATTTACTATATCTAATTAATCCTTTATTAAGGAGATCATTAATTTCCTTTTTGCATAACTCTATTTGTTCATGATTCATTTGTATAGGTCTAGCCTTCGTGGGAATCAAATATTCTTTGAATTCCTTGATGTAAGGAAGCCTCACAACATGCTTTTTCCTATGCCAAAAAGCATTTAGAAGATCTGAACAAAGATTTCCATTTAAATAATTTTTTAACTCTCTAATTTTTTTCTTGAATCTTTTTATTATTAAGATGCTCTTCAACATGCTTATATTTAATATCTTCCTTTAAGAAGTTTAACTGATTGGTTTTACAATTTAGTAGATTTAACGAATTGAAAATTGATTCATCTTGAATAAATCTTAAATCTCTTTCTTTGGGTTTAGTAAGGAATTTGAATGTTATCTTTTTACCTAAGTACTTGCAGTTTAATCCTTCATTACTAGTAGTAAAAGGGTATAATAAATGTATAATGGTAATCCTAAGATGATCTTATCCGTAAGATTACAGATTAAAATAAATGATGTTTTAAAACACATATCATCTTGCAAAATATAAACTTTAGGCAGTTTATATTTTATTTTCATTTGACTACCATTGACAGCATTCAATTTTTCACTAGTTTTCTTATAATACTTGGTAGGGATTAAACCTTCTTGAATACAATTCAGATCTGCACCAGTATCAACTAAGGCATGAAGTTGTATTAAGAAAGTTTTATCAATTACTAACTTAATAGAAATATACCATTTTTGGATAGTGATATCCTTGATTCTTTTGAGTGAAAGACCTTGAACAAAAAGGTCTGATTCTTCTTTATTTGACGACTCCGGTTCGTCTTCACTAGAAGAATCATTTACTTGAAGATCTGGCTTTTTTGCTTCAATATCTTTACTTAAGTTGGAAATATCCATTTTAAGGGTAGATATTTCTCTCTTTAGCTTATTGACTTCTTGATTTACTTTAGGGAGGGTAACTTCCTTAATAGGAGTTTTAAATCTTTCAAGCGTTTTGTTAAGACTGAAAATAGGTTTATCTTTCGCCTTAATAATCTTATCTTTAATCCTGTTATCTTTTGTTAATAAATCTTTTAGCTATTTTGTATACTGAACCTTTAACTTTGGATCAGTAATTTTACAAATTAAATCAATTAACAAAGAGCTTTCTTCATCTTCTTTGGTAATTAAACTTAATCTTTTATTGCAACAATTTTCATTACAATTATCTGTACAAATAGTAACTTCTTCATTGTCACTATCTGTTTCATTAATACTGCAACTGCTATTAGAGGAATAAGGAATATCGGAACCCTCATTATTACAGATGTTGTTCTCAACCCTCATTAATTCTAACAGTTGTTCAGTATCTTCATTTGAAACATTTAACTGAGATAATTTTTGTTTTATTTTGCACTCATTTTTATAGTGCCCTTTCTGTTCACAATTGTGGCACACAATTTAATTCTTATCATATTTTTTATATTTTTTTTTGGATTTTTTACCTGAAGTTTTAGGTTTATTATAATAACTATCTTGATTTTTACTTTTGTTTTGACTATGTCTTTTCTTGTGACCTTTGTCAATATGTTTATGTCTGTGCTTTCTTCTAGAGGGAGCAACATGGGGTAAACCATATTGTTCACAAAATGTCCATAACTCATACTTAGCTTTATTTTTATTTTTACTAGCTTGTTTAGCGAGTTTGAAATCAATACGCATTTTTAATCCAATTTTTTGAATATAACTGATAATATCTCCATAGGTTAAATTGTCATAATCAATATAACTTAAATCTTTACTCAGTTCTTCACAAACTTTATGAGCGAATAAGTTAGGTAAACCATTAACGAATTTTTCTTTCTAGAATGGTTTATTGCCATCATTTCGCAACATAACTCGAGAACTAAACACATCTTTGTACCATCTAAAATCACTTAGAGTGGGAGAAGTAAGATTACTTAACTGATCGTGAATTCTTTCGGTGATATTACTAGGAGTTCCAATAAAATGTTTGATTATGGTAAATATTAATGTATTTACTCCATCTGGCGGATCAACACCAACATCTTCATCAAAGATGGGGTTGCCGTCATCATCCATTTGGACAGCGTGGATTATTGATAGTCTAGTATCTTCAGTGACATATTTTTCCCACCAAGATATAAGAATACCAGTGAATCAACTAGCTATTAATTCAACAATATTTGGCTGAGTCAGATTGTTGAACTTAGTAATATAGCTATTGGCTAGCATGGACATATGATTTAACTTGTTAAGAATCTCTTGTTCACTAAAACCATCAATATTCCATTCATAAATTTTATTTGAAGAAACAAAAAATTGTTTATTTAGATTTCTTTCTTCGAACTGAAGATCCAGAGGAGTACGTCTAGAATACTAATTTTTTTATACTAGTGTTATTAAAAGTTAATTTATTTAATTGATCATTTAAATTTGGAATTGAAACAATATCAAACTGGTCTGATTGACTACTACTTTCATTATCAGATTCAATTTGATAAATGATAGCAATAGTACCACTAGTTCCAATTTCAGTTTTTAATTTTTTAAATAACTTGTTAATAGCTTGGGTAAGTTCACCATCATTATTAGGTAAACTTAATTTACCTTTATTATTTTGGTAATTTTAACAAAGGTTGTTCATTTTTTAAATCTGGTTTTTTTAATTATTGTTTCATCAAATTTTTCTTCAATTTTATCTAGCTGTTTTCCTATGGTTGCTAGATATTGATTTGTGAAATTATTTTGTTCAATAATTTTCTTTTCATCTTTATTGCCATCTGAAATTTTAAAAGGGCTGGCAACAACTGATGTGTTTTTAACTGATAAAAGAACAGTTTCTAGGGGAGGATAACTAGAAGAAACTCTTGACTTGTCTTCTTTGATCCATTGTGATTTAGTAATAACATTACATTTACCATAATATTTTTCATACCAATCGTAAAAAGTAATGTTTATATGTTCATTTTTAATAAATATTTTCCATCTATTGACGATTTTATCTCGTTCTTTTTCAGTTGGGTGATTTGAAATAAATGTCTCTTTTCTTTATTAGATTTAGAATTAAAATCTTCAACAAGATTATCCCAATCTAATACAAATTCTTTTTTAATAACTCTTAACTGATTATGAATAGGAATTTCAAAATCTGACTTAGTAGGATACTCTGAAGGAGTAGGAGAAGAGTCCTCTTCTTCTATTGGTTCATTATTTGCATAACAGGGATGACTAGTTTGACCCTGATTCAAAATACCTTTTAATTTAATATCTTCAGTAGAAGCATTACTTAGTACTTCAGTATCTCTTCGAGTGAGTACTGAAGGTACTGAAGAACTAGTAAAATCTACTATAACTATATGTCTTCTAGTACCCTCAAAACTTATTTTGATTGTACTGTTAGAAAATTGCCTAATATTTTCTACGTTTAATAAATTGTTAATAACTGGTTGCTGAGGTATTTTGTGACAACCCCAAAATAGGTTCATTCCATCCAACCTATTCTGAGTCGCCAAATACATGGTACAGAAAACAACTACAACTTTATTACAACAATTGTCGTGCAAAATACAACAACACATATGCTGTGAGTTTGGATACAAATATATACCAAATGTGACTCATGTTCCAACCGTGGACATCACCTCACAATAACACCTTACATAAAGGTATAGTCAAAAACTGTTTTAGAAATTAGAATCTTTGGGAAGTGCTCAAGGAAACCTTCGTACATGGGAGGCCACGCATCTAGGTTATGATAGATATCATATGGCCACAGAATTATCCTTGGTTGACCCAATAGACCCCAAAGAAAAACGAGAAGATTACTATCATATTCTTCCCAATGGTGAGTCTTCTCTTGACTTATCATTATCTCCACTGTCTCTAATTGAGAATTATACTTCAAACAAACACCAAGATTATATAGGTAGTGCCCATAGATATACTCAGCAAGTGGATGAGCACAACCCTGTCTTATGATGACACGAGGTTGTATGTCATTAGACATCTTGTATGATAGTAACAAAACACCCTTCCAACGTTGGGTTCGCCTCACCCTATTTTCTTCACCAAATATAACTACTAAATGATGACCACCATTCTATTCCCTTGTTACCCCCGCTTGACCCAGCTACACTCTTATTACCTGAAAGGAATTTTGAAGCAAAAGGGTGAGCACAACTAGCTCAGTAAAGAATATCATGACTAAAGATAATTCAATTATCAATAGCCTTCATCAACAATAAATCAGAGATTTAGAACATATGGTAAATGATAAAAATTTCAACCATAGTTGCAGCGGAACGAGCAATCCATTAGAAGAGTCAAATAGACTATAAAGTCTATTATCTTCTCCATGTTAAAAATCCACCAACAATGATTTATCCCTGTAACATCAATCAACAATTCTGGTCCACAATCATATGAATAACTCATAATCATAACTGTAGTTCTAAATTCCTCTTCTCATCCAGGACGATGATAATTTTCATCACCTATCTTTACCTGAAACATCAAAGATCATGGTTACACCAAATCACATTTCCTGTTCATAATCATACTAATAACTTCATCTTTGCACTACGTCCAAAGATATTCATTTGTATCACCGGTTGGTCATGTTTATCTCAACATCTGTTCATCTTTGCACTACTGGCCAAAGATATTCGACAACATGTCATCTTTGCACTACGGGCCAAAGATATTCATCAACAATTCATCTTTGCACTACAGGCCAAAGATATTCATCAATATTTCATCTTTGCACTACAGGCCAAAGATATTAATATCTCAAAGAAATATATAATCATTTCAGAATTTATATAAACAATAATTATAACCATGTTGATCAATTCACCTTTGCACTTAAGCTAAAGATATTCACTTATAAATTCAATGGTCATGATCATACCAGTCACAATTCAACTTTGCACTACAGGCCAAAGAGAACCCTAGTCATGATCATACCAATAATCTACCCATCTTTACACTCTAGTGAAAGAGAATTTCAACATCAGGGTTATAAAAATGTTATATATGATAATAAAATCAATATAATCAATATATAGTTTTAATCTCAAGAGTAATATTCATAACTCAACTATAATTTGGTTAGAAAAAGAAACCAATTTTTATCGTGAATAGTAACTCGTGAATAGTAACTCATGAATAGTAACTCGACACAAAAAGGTAGAAATTCCACAATAAAATCCATACCAGTATTTCGGTATAATGATATTGAAAGAATAATATTTCTTAAGCTTATAAACAATTTATTTAAATTGTTTACACTTTACTAAATAATGCATTTAATCATTCTAAAATACCAAACTCATAAGATTTTATCACCAATAATCAAAACCCTCATCAAAAATCTGCATATACCTCATATAGGATTCTCAAGCCATAAAATCCTATTTTCCAATTTTCTTACTTCACATAACATATTTAATTCATTTACTCATAACTAGTCCATTTTCATGAAAAATACCAAATCAGTTCCAAAAATATTTCTTTTCTGGGATTTAGCATAATATAGTCCCATATTGAACATATATTTTTCTCAGAATTTTTAAAACTCATTTACTATTTTTCATATGGCCAAAACCACCGAATATTTAGACATTTATCAAAAATTGTACTTTTGTCCAAAAATTCTGAAATTTACAGAGTATACTTCTATCATACACATGTACTCCCAATAAAAATTTCATCAATTTTGGAGTTAACCACAAGGAATTATAAGCGGTTACTTTTAAAATAGTCTTTTCCCGTAAGATTCATAACTCTTAATCTATACATCCAAAAATCACCATTTTTGGACACAATCAATAAAACTCATCAAAATATCATTTCTAATTTTTCCATAATTTTTTTTAAGATCAGAAAAATTACGAAACTGAAAATCATAACAACCCTTAAAATCCATTACTATCCCTTACCTCAAAAGAGCAGTACTTCTGACTGGATATCGGATGTGATGCTGAAGGAAACTTGCACTAATGAATAGCAACTCACCAAGTATCTAAAAACTCACAAAATATGCTTCATAATATAGAGAGAGAAAGAGAGAAAGCTTATGTTTCTGGTGTGATTTTCAATTCTAACTTAGCCCTCTATTTATAGGAAAATTTTGGTAGGTTTGACCTGCAACCTGATGGCTTTACCTGCTACTATTCCCACCCACCACATTTGAAATATAATTCAGCACATTTCTTCACCAACCACAAGTGGGGCCCACCAATTCTAGAATTTTCCACCAAAATGATAAACTCCGAAAATTCAACAATTTCTGAACCAGTCATCTCGTAAAATTCATAATAAATCATACGTTCATTTTTAACGGTTCAAAATTTGTGGGCATATACTCAACTTATATATGTATAACATATCCAAAAATTACCACGATCCAACGGTCGGATTAAAAATTATAACCCCCGCAAAATATCTCAAAAACCCTGATTTTTAATACCTCCATTCCGACAAAAATACGGATAAAAATCTCAACATTAACTCCTTCATTTTTAACCACAAAAATATATCCCTCGTTTATATCCACATAAAATAAATATTTCCTTATCATATGAATCAATAATTAATTATTCACAAATAATATTACAGAATCACATTTATGACAACCAGGCCGTTCCCAGGAAAGAGGGGGCTTTCCAATAAGAATTTTTCCTAACTGGCGCGCAATTAAATGACCAAACCTCTCTTTAGACAGAACTTTCTAGACATTGCCAATAATGTTATCTAATAATACTATTCAAATAATATGAATTATTGATCTGATAATGGGAAATACTGTGCAGCAACAATTATTGAACAACAATAATACAAAATTTTAACGTAGCAATTATTGAATCAATAAAATAAAATATTGAACAGTAATTACTGTAACAATTATTGAGTAGTGCCTTCTTACGTAAGAATCAATAATTTCAAAAATACTATGCAATACCGTGTGCTACTGTGCAATAACGCGTATTACTGTATTTTAACCACCGGGTATTCCAACAGTGTTAACAGTAACAACTACGCCGTTATTTGTAAAAACTCAAATTTGTCGTTTTCTTCACCCGACAGTTATTCTGTTATGGGGCCCACAAATGGCTGCGCCGTCGTACGAATATTCCCCGACAGAAAGAATATTCCACGACCAAATGAATATTCCCCGACAACAATGATTATTTTATAACCACTTGCTTATTTTGAAAAAAATATCATATTTCACTCATAACTTTAAACTTTTATCAATTTAACCATTTACTGAATAGTAATTATAAGAAAAATTGAATACTTTTATTTCATAAAACTCGGGGTCTTACATATTTCACTGGGCAAAGTTCATTAACTAGGTAAAGTAATGTCTTTCCAAAGAATGGTCCTTGGAATTTGAACATTAGCATCACTAGTTGAACTTTGAATTAAAACAATATGATCTTTAGGACTTTTATTAAGAGCATGAACATTAAAAATTTGTTTTCATGGTCTTATAATATATCCTATAAATCAAAGCTAGAGGTTGAGAATCCTCTATCATTTGAGTGATTCCTCCTGTAGTTTTAATGTTTAAGGTTAAATCTTTTAATAAATTACTGTTACTTAACCTTAATGTGAAATTAGGAAAGCAATTGAAATGGATTGGTCCATTATGCAGAGTTGATTCCATAATGCCAATGATACTTGGTAAATAATTAACAAATCTAGCATCTCTAAGAAAGAGGTAGATACTTGAATTAATTCCTTTAATGTTTAGAGGTTTGACTACAACTTGAACAAGTCCAATATGAATGAAATTATAACCCCTTTTCCTATGTTTTTTTAATAACATCGGGAGATAAAAGACTACAATTTTCATATTCTTTATTAATTGCATAAACCTTTTCAACAGTTTTAACATTATAATCACTTTTGAAGTTATTTAAAAAGGTTTACTGATAAATTTCTTTAGGAGAAACTTTGGGTATATTCCAATTACTCAAAACTTGACTAATTAATGTTTTCATAACTACGTTCTTCCTGGTTAACTATGTCTGGAACAGGGGGCAAAGTTGATCGGTGACTAGCTGAGGAGTTAAATCTAAATAATCTATTCATCTTTTACTAAGTTCAAAATTTATTCTTATTCATTATTCTGTCATGCATACCCCTCTTACCTTAAGTAGGCACATACCTATGTTCATTCTCTATAACCTGACACGGCTCGCACCTGAGACTTACAAGGGTTGAACATATATGAATAAGGTGGACTACAGTAAGTTTGGCGACTTCTGAATAATGTAAAGAAGTAGATTTTGAAAGAAGAAAAGATTTATTGATTATAAAGGTCTTAAACAACAACTAGAAACAACAAGAAACTGTGAGTCTTTACAAACAATAAATATGATTAGCAATTAAGGCCAAATTGATAAATATAAATATATATGATTATATATATAATAAAGCAATAACAAGCTACAAATTTACAATCCAGGCACAACTGGTATATATATATATATATATATATATATATATATATATATATATATATGGAGAATCTCTAAAGCGAACCTTAAAAAGCGAACTAAAGACGAACCGTCGTCTTTGGTGTCTATGGCGACGGTTCGACCCGTCGCCAAAGACTACATGGCTATGGCGACGGATCGAACCGTCGCAATAGACACCAAAGACGACGGTTCGTCTTTGGTTCGCTCTTTAAGGTTCGCTTTAGAGATGGACCGTGTATATATATATATATATATATATATATATATATATATATATATATTAAAGTTGATAAAAGCTTCGGATCAGAAAAGATCTTACAATGTGCAGCGAGGAAGGCTTTAAACTGTTTTTGAAGCTTCAAAACTCAGTTTTCACCGATTAAAACTTAATATGTTGTAATATATATGTATACAAGTGTTTACCAAGAAGAATATTGAAGTTTAGAATAATGTAGGAGGGGTTAAGAGCTGAAATGGGCGAAATTCCCTCTCTTTTTCTCTTTTTATAGCTGATGGGGGGGTGTCTATTTATAAACCGAAATAGCTACGGGTCTACCTGTGGCTGACCCGGGTAGGCCCGATTCCGTGGGTCCCTTTGTGTCAAAGTATGTGCACTCGGACCAACGTGCAATCTGCTCAAACCTTCATAACTTTCAATCTAGGAATACGATGGATGTGTGCTATACCTTTCTGGAAAGCACTTTTTGAGAGCTACACAATGACATATGGTTTGACCTTTTCTGAATCAGGGAAGATGGGTCTATAACTAGATCTTCAAGTCTTTACAGTCCGTCTGTTGAGCTGTCTTGTTCTGTTTTCACTCGGGATTGATGTTATGGTTCTGCATGACCTTCATGGCAGTGATTTGACTTGATTTGATGTTGAGTTTGCAATATTACTATTTTTCCCCTCCAGGGTTATCTTTGGGTTTGAAGTAGTGGTAGCTGTCTTTTTCTCAGGGTTATCTCAGAGATTTGTCAGTCCTCAAGGTTGTCTCTAAGGTTGATTTATTATTTCCCAGGGTTGCTATCGGGGTTTGATTTGATCTCCCGAGGTTGTTGCCAGGGCTTGAATTGATCTCTTGGGGTTGTCACCGGGGTTTAAATTTGTGACGCCCTAAAATCCGATCAATTTTTACACCTGGATTCCATACATCACGGTTACATCTTCTTCCAAACATACGTCATTGTATAGATAAATTTAAAAACATACATTCTCAAATCCCAGTTTCTAATACCTTATAACCTCATTCATTTACATATAATGATAATTACATTATTCTTTACATCTTACAAGAGTGACTTTCATCCGCCACCAAGGATACATAACAGTTCATTAAACTAATTTATAATTTAATTACACTAATTTACATTACAAATCTTGGCTTGATCTTCATGCTTATCCATATAACAGACAACACTTCATCTTGTGACACTAATGGTACTTGCAACCATAACACCTTACCAAAGCAGGACAACAATCAACTTGATCTTTACAGGATCCTTAAGTTCTTTCTAACAACGATTGCTGAAAATATTTTTATTTAAAGCAAGTGTGAGCATTCAATTACACAGCAAGTCATAATGGTTGAATAAACAACTTTAAGAATTTAAACATCCCTTTAAAACTTTAGTAACCGAACAAAGGTTATGAAGCAGCTTGAATAATAGGAATAGTTCTGATCCCTATCATTTTAAAGCATTAGTTACATACACTTTGAAATACTTTCATTCTTCTACCTTTCTCATACACATTCTGTCCGGCTAGAATCATTAAAATATACTTAACAATAACGGTTCATGTATAAACAAAATATTTTCATATAGAACAGTTCAATCACAGAACAATTCATATCATAGAAACACTAAAGTGTTAAAATTATGGCATAAGTCCTCATACATTCTACCACCTTATACAAGTATCACACATTTGCACATAGTTAAAACTTCTCATGTTCAACATCTGAGAAGTTTAGGAAGCTAGCATTCATATTAAACATGAATGAAGTTAGGAAACTTGCCTTAAGCACAGCCACATCGTACAGTTTATGTTGAACTGCTCATCGCAATCCCAATATATCCCATAAGGAATAACATGTACACCACTTAGTTATATACTTGACTTACGCATTGGTTTAAGCTTAACTTTACTCCTTATGGTTCATGTTTATAACCTAAGTTCACGTAACCATCCTTCTTTAACATTTTACAGCGTTATGACATACGGAGATGTTTTAACTTATACGATCATCATCTTTGATAATTTACATTCTTATCTTTTTCTTATAACTTTTCTAGGACTTAGCACACATCGAGTCTCTATTAGTAGTCCATATGGTACTCTGAGTGGTTTCCCAAAAATAAACCAACAATCTAGTTTCCCATCTCATCTACACTATCTTTCAGAGCGAGTTAGATCAGTTACTAGTTTGTATATACCTTCGCTCTCTGAAGAAATTATTTAGGCCAGCTCCCATATGTCAACCATTAAAGATTACGATTGTACCATAACCTAAAATTAACTTATCCGAACCATTAAAGCTATAATGTTCGCTAAGTTGATTTCCCATTCCTCATGACTTTCTGGCAACTAAATGCCATACGTCAGGATTTATTCCTTATCATCTAAGTGATACAGTCTTTTATATGCCTAGAATGATCATTCAATGTTAATACTATGCGTTCATAACGTTAAGCATTTTACATTACCTAATTCATATCTTATAACATCTGGTTCACTTGACTCGGAACGTCATCCAAGTTATAATCATTAATTTGGCTTCTTAACATTATACGTCATTATCATTAATTCAGTTTCTTCACTGTTCACAAGTTTAATCATTAGTCTTCATTACCTTACAGTAAAATCTCACACAATGTGTAGGTTCTGCCCTTTTAATATTCGCGTACACTCAACCCTCACGTCGGCTAAAGTGTTTAACGCTTACATTTCATTCTAACATTCTCTATCCGATTTCCACTCAAACTTTCATTAATCTTATTACTGTTCGTTATGGATTTCTTGATAAATTATATCTTACTTAGTAGCTTCGTCAACGTCTAAGTCATACAACCAATATATGCTTAGAAAGTTTGAATGACGCGAATACGATTCACGAAAACTATTTATATATCTCGCGTTCACGTTGTTCGTCGTTTAAACCTTCATTAAACTTTTACTTAAGCCTTTAATCATTCTCCTTCATGATCCATTACATGAACACTACGTTCATTATCTTTTCTTAATGTCGAAGCCATACGATTTGTTGTATGCTAAGACCGATCGTTCATTGCAACTATGTTACGTTTACATTCTTTGTATTTTAATCCCGTTCAATCTTTTTGTTTAACCTTTACTAAAGGTTTAAATCACTTGTTTAAATGTTACATTATGTGAACTATATGTTCATTATCTTTCCTTACACTTCCCCCAAGAGTTGAGCAGTTAAAAGCTCTTCTTTGGGGTTTTTCCTGCACCGATGTTGCGGTGCTGGTTCCCTTTGTTATTGGTGGTGCTGTAGCAAAAATTAACAGTAGCTAACGCCCTGAGCTGGCGCTACAGCATAGCCTCTCAAGGCATAATTGGAGCTACGACGCCAGTTCTAAAACTTAGAAAAATTTTCAAGTTTTGAACATATTTGAGACGCCTATTTTGAAATCTCATAACTTCTTCGTTATAACTCGGAACGATGTCGTTCTAAAGCCATTTTCTTTCTTATCTTACGTACATTAACTTCCCCCAGATAGAATATCATTCTGAATCCGTTAACATGCCATTCTATTGGATTAAATTTTGTCATTTGTTTGTTTTACGTTATTAACGTTCTTCGTTCGTAATTCGGTCATCCAAACTCAGAATTCGTTCGTTCTTAAGTCCACGACTCACATTGTCTACATTTTCTTACATTCTTATGAACCCTACACATTCAGGTTCATTTACATACTTTCTACTTTTTGCTCGTCTTTTACAAAATTTCGCCATAACTTCGTTATAGCTAAGTTCAATCCGTTCTTCATGAACTTTTCTAACATTCCTAACCAAGTAATAAACATCTAACTTAAACGCGATGGTTTTAAACTTGTCCATCAACAACAATTTTTAACTATGATGGTTTTAAATTTGTCCATCAATAACGTTCTTCGTGTTCTTCGCGTGTTCTTTGCGGTGTTCATTCATTCTTCATTTTTTATGAATATTATTATTACAATTTCACTTTTTCTTAGAATTTGGTGTCATAAAACACCATTCCTTACTTATTTTACCGAACCGTTCATATGATTTATTCGGATCGTTTAAATTCATTAAGCAATTCATACTTCCTTAAAAAAGCTTTTAAGAAATTTATAAACTAAACTTCTAATTCTTATTTCTACATTTTCTCATGATTTCAACCATATGAAAATTATTCTTAACATCTTTTACTTCTATTGTCATTAGATTATATGATTTCCATATAAAACATAAAGAAATTAGATTAAAGTTAGGTTTTAATACTTTTCTTCCATTTTCTTCTTCCTCTTGCTTAATCTTGCGATTTGCTAGCTTTTATGTTTCTTCTCTTTCTCCAATCCGAGCATTCAAGCTCTCTTTCTTTTTCTCTCTCTCAATTTCATGTGTTAGTTGAAAAAAACTAACAAATGAAATGAATTAGCTTAGCTTATATAGAATTTCAAAGCTTAGGTATGTTTAAGTCATTTGGCAAACTGCCTTACTATTCACACCTCCTTACTATTCACGAAGCTTCTCCTAGAAGCTTCGTTGTCCAGTCTTTCGGGATTCATCTGACAGTTCAAAAAACTGCGATTCTCGGAATCCAAATTTTTTTGGATATTTCGTCTTTCCTTTACAGATTTACTTTTACACATTCTTCGGAACCTCGAAAAACTAAAAAACATTTTTTGATGATAAGAGTTTTCCATCACCTAACATGGTTAAACGAATGGAAAACACATAACAGTACTTTTCGAGAAAAACTTTTATCGGCTAACTTAACTTTTCACAATATTTTATCGTTAAATCTTTCGACAGAATGTCATTTTGACATACCGATCTCTCGAAAAGGCTTAGGTTATTCAAACCCTAACCCTTAGGGTTTTGTCAGTAAATAGTGCATATTTCGTATTTTTCCTTGAAAATATTTTTGGTCCCAGAAATATTTTATTTTATTCTTGAAAATTCTTTCTCGTTCATTTAGCTCGTAGCCAGAATCCTTTCGTTTTATAATCATCCTAGGTTCTAAAATGATTAATAAATACACATCACATAATATTATTAATAAAAATTCATTTTATTAATAACTAATTCTTTAAACTTAAATTCTAGACAATCCAATTTTTTTGGTTGTCACATAATTGATCTCCCAGGGTTGTCACCGGGGTTTGAATTGATCTCTTAGGGTTGTCACTGGGGTTTGGTTTAATCTCGCTGGGTTTTCATCTGGGTTTGGCTTGATCTCCTGGGCTTGTCTCTGGGATTTGAATTGATCTCCCAAGATTGTTGCCGGGGTTTGAATTAATCTCCTGGGGTTGTCACCGGGGTTAGACTTGATGATTTTGACTTCTAAGGTTATTTCTAGAAGGCAAAAAACGATTCTGCCATCCTGCATGGTTAGTAATAGGAATGCAAAATTTTGAGTGTCTACATATGCCCTTCTTTATCATGTTTATGCAATGTAATGGAATGAACATGATAAAGATTATTAGACACTTGAAATATGACAAAATTAAATGCTGCCATGCAATACAACATAATATGATGTTATGTACTCTGACCGTTTTTATTTGGAATTACTTCCAACGATATTCTATCACTGACTGCTCCCGCCATTTTCGATGGGGATGGAGTTGTTAATGATGGTCTCCATTGAACAACCTTGATGTCTACTCGAATGGTAGTTTACAAAGCTTTCATCAGCGAATCTTTCCCGATGCTACATTGGGTTGAAGCCAATAGTTTAAAATGTCCGTTAGTGCCATTGAGACTAATTTGATGTCATGTTGTAGAGATGTTTTCAAGATCCCTGTTGGGGAGATTTTTCTATGGCTGATACCACTGGACCTTTTCGAATTCGACGTTGGGATTTGTCACCAACGTTCTTTGTCTTCAGATACGCTTTCCACCGGGGATGTTCCTCTCTTTCTGCGAGTGACTCATTGGGGATTATTGATGCTTATCTAGATGATAGCTCGCTTTGGTTATCATCATTGGAATCTTCCTACTGTTATGTTGGGATTGTCACCACCGCTCTGGCTTTCTATCAGGTTGATGCTGATAGTTCTGCTGGAGATAAAACTTTTATTGCTTGCCTCCACAACAGCCTCACAATACCTACTGGAATGGTAGTTTTGTGAAGGTTTACCATCACCGAATTTCCTCGGTGCCTACTTGAATAATAGTTTACAATGGTCTGAAAATCACCGAACCTTTGCGGTGCCTCGGCTATTTATATAATAGATTCCATCACCGGTCCTCCCCAAGGAAGATAGTTTTCCACGGTTCTCATCATCAAATGTAACAACCTGGAATTTTGGATTATCCAGAATTTAGGTTTAAAGAATTAGTTATTAATAAAATGAATTTTTATTAATACTATTATGTGCTATGTGTTTATTAATTGTTCTATAACCTAGAATGATTATAAGTCGGGAGGATTCTGGCTACGAGCTAGATTGAACGAGTAAGAATTTTCAAGACGAAAATGAAAGTTTTCCGGGAACAAAATATTTTTCGGGGAAAAAGACGAAATAGGCATTATTCATCAGTTTCTGCTCGGAGATTTATTTTGAAATTCCGAGAAGTTAACGATTACGTAAAATGTTGAGACGTGATGGAATATTCAATAATATTTCAGTTATGGCAAAAACGAAGTTTTCGCCTGCAGACGTAAAACCTAAGGGTTAGGGAAAGTAATTTCTGAGAATTTTAATGAGTACGTGTAATAACTAGGGTTATTATGCGTGAGAGATATTAGTATAATACTAGTTATTATACGAGTATAGTACGAAGATTAGTACGACGTATAATACGAATATCGTACGAGTGATATACGAAGAGAATACGAGAATACGAGAATGGAATGCGTAGAATACGATGAGTCTTAATGGACTTTGAGTTCATGGACTTTGTAGAATCCAATTGGACTTGGATTATGTCAAGCCCAATGATTTGTGAAATCAAGCCCAAGTTAAGCCCAATAAGAATTAGGGTTAAGGCCCAAACCAAGAAAAGAAACCGCGGATAGAACCGATGGGTAAACGGATAGGTAAAAACCATTGGGGCAACCCATGGGATGACCCATGGGCATGTGGGCCTGCCACTTGACCACCAAGTAAGGGTGGTGGCCAAGTAAACTTGGTGGCTAAGGGATGGAAGAGGTGTGAATAGTAAGGAGGTGGGGGGCGAAATGACTAAATTGCCCTAAGCCTTGGTTTTCTATAAATAGAAAGCTAGATTTTCATTTTCTAGGATTTTGAAAATCCTACACTTGAGAGAGAGAGAGAGAGCTCGGTTGGGAGAGGAAGAGGAAGAGCGTGAGCATGAATGCTCGGATCAAAAGTGATTGTGAAATAAAAAAGCTCGCAAATCGCCGGCTTTGTCTAACGGAAGAAGATTAAAGAAGAACGGTAATTCGAACCCTAGTTCTTCTAATATTTTTCTTTAAGTTTTTATGTTCAAAAACATAACTTAATGAAGATAAGAAGTAGATGAAGTGAAGAATGATTTCATATAGTTGAAATCATGAGAAAATGAAGAAATAAGAATTAGAAATTTATTTTATGAATTTCTTAAGGAAGTATAAGATTCGTAAGGATTTTGAGCGATCCGAATGAATTTTATGAATGAGTAGGTTAAATTAGTAAGGAATGATGTTCTATAACATTAAATTCCAAGAAAAAGTAGAATCGTAATTCAAAATATCGATTAAAATGAAGAACGAACGAAGAACGCGAAGAACACGAAAAACGTTATTGATGGACAAATTTAAAACCATCGTAGTGTAATTGTTGTTGATGGACAAGTTTAAAACCATCACGTATAAGTTAGTTGCTTATTGCTTGGTTAGGAATGTTAGAAACATTCATGAAGAACGGATTAAAACGGAGCTATAACGAAGTTATGACGAAATTTTCGTAAAAGACGAACGAGAATTAGATAGTTAGTAAATGAACCTGAATGTATAGGGTTTCATAAGAATGTTAGAGAACGTATAAAATGTGAGTTGTGGACTCAAGAACAAACAAATTCAGAGTTCGGATGACCGAATTACGGACGAACGAACGAAGAACGTTAAAAACGTTAAAATGAACGAATAGTGAAGATTAAGCCAATTGAATGGCATGTTAACGGATTCAGAACGAATTTCTGTCTATAGGTAATTGAAGTACGTAAGATAAGGAAGAAAATGGCTTTGGAACGACCTCGTTCCGAGTTATAACGAAGAAGTTATGAGATTTCGAAATCAGCTTCTCAAGCTTGTAAAAGACTTAGAAAAATTTTCTAGGTTTCGTGCTCGGCGCCGCAGCTCGAGTCGTGCCTTGGAGGCCGGCGCCGCAGCGCGAGTGATAACAAAGGACTTGGCGCCACAGTACCAGGCCAAAAGAGATGAGAGAGAAGTAGGTCGCGACGCAGCGCGAGAGGAAAGGAAGGGAGTGGCGCCGCAGCGCCGGTCCAGGGCAAGGCCCAGAAATGAGATTTTTATTTCTCAATTACTGTGGGATGTGCAAAAAAGAAGTATGAACACGTAGTTCACATAATGTAACACTTAAGTAAGTGTGTTAAACCTTTAGTGAAGGTTGAACTGAAAGATTAAACGAGATTAAAAGATGAAGAATTTAAGCGCTAGATTACGTAACCGATATCGGGGACTGCAGTCGTAATGAATGAACGTGAGGGATTACTGTGAGTGTGATTCCTTAGACGTTGAGTGACGAAGGTAATAAATAACATTCCGATGTTATGACATGTCATTGTAAGATGAACGTAAAGCGTATAGACGTTGTGAACACAACATTGTTGCGAAGAACGATCGGTCTTAGCATACAACTAACAGTATGACTTTGACAATAAGAAAGAATAATGAACATGGGGTTCATGGGATGGATAACGATCAAAAGCGATTAAAAACCTTGAATAAAAGTTGAATGAGAGATTAAGAGACGAGCAACGTGAACGTTGAATGCGTAAACGATCTTCGTAAATCGTATTCGCGTTTGATGAACATTCTAACTATACCCTATTTGTATGACTTAGACGTTGATGAAAGTAGTAAGTAAGATATGAATATTATCAAGAAAGTCGTAAGGTAATTAAGAATGTTGATTAACCGTGAACGGTGAAGAAACTAAATTGAAGATAATAACGTATAACGTTAAGAAACCGAGTTAATAAGTACAACTTAGATAAACGTTCCGAGTGGAAAGAACTGGACGTTTTAAGGTATGAATAAATTCATATGAAATGGTTAACGCTATGACCTCATAGTATTGACATTGAATGATCGTTCCGAGTGTATGACTTAAACGATAAGGAATGAATCCTGAGGTATGGCATTTACTTGCCAGAAACCCATAAGGAATAAGAAGTTGACTTAACAAACATTGTATTTAATGGTTCGGATAAGTTAAGATAAATAGGTTGTGGTACAATCGTAACTTTGATAGTTGACATATGGGAGATGGGATAAACAATTCCTTCAGAGAGCGAAGGTATATACAAAACTGGCAACCGATCTAACTCACTGTGTGGGCAGTGTAGATGAGACCAGAACTTGTTTATTGGTTGTTTGTGGGAAACCACTCAGAGTACCATATGGACTACTAGCAGAGACACGATGTGTGCTGAGTCCTAGGAGAGTTATAGGAAGAAGATAAGAATGTAAATCATCAAAGATGATAAATGTATGAATAAGACATCTCAGTATGTCATAAAGCTGTAATCTGGTAATGAAAGTTAGTCGCGTAAGCTTAAATTACAAGAACGCGAACCTTAAGAAGTAAAGTTAAGTAAACCAATGCGTAAGTCAAGTATATGACTAATTGGTGTACATGTTATTTCCTTATGTGTTATATAGGGATTTGGAATGAGCAGTTCAGCGTAAACTATAAGCTGTAGCTGTGAGTAAGACAAGTTTCCTAACTTCATTCATATTTTAAATGAATACTAGTTTCTAAAACTTCTCAGATGTTGAACTTGAGAAGTTCTGTCTATGTGCGAATGTGCGATATTTGTACAAAGTGGTAGAATGTATGAGGCCTTGTGCCACAATGTGAACACTTTGGTGTTTCTTTGAGATAAACTGTTCTGTGATTGAACTGTTCAATACAAGTATGTTCTGTTTATACATGAACCGTTATTGTTAAGTCTGTGCTAATGATTCTAGCCAGACAAGATATGTATGCAAAAAGGTAGAAGAATGAAAGTGGTGTAAAGAGTATATAATGAATGTTGTAAAATGATAGGAATCGAGACTATTCCTATTATTCAAGCTGCTTCATAACCTTTGTTCGATTATTGAAGTTGTAAAGAAATGTTTGAATTCTGAACTTGTTTGTTCAAACTGTTATGACTTGCTGGGCAATTGAATGCTCACACTTGCTTTAAATAAAAAATATTTTCAGCGTGCGATGTTAGAAAGAACTTAAGGATCCCGTAGGAAGCAAGCTGACGGTATCCAGATGAAGTGCCATTCAGAATGTGAATGAGCGAGAAGATCAAGTGAAGACTTGTAATGTAGAAAGATGAGTGGAACTATAGAATAGTTTAATGAATTTTTATGTATCCTTGGTGGCGGATAAAAGTCACTTGTGCAAGATGTAAAGAATAATGTAATTACCATTATTTGTTATGAAAGAGATTTTAAGGTTTTAGAACCTGGGATTTGAGAATATATGTTATAATATTTCAGTATATAATGATGTACGTTGGATGAATGATGTACTCGTGACGTACGAAATCCGGGTGTGAAGATAGACCAGATTTCGGGGCATTACATGTTGGTATCAGAGCTGATAGGTTATAAACCTTAGGTATGAGTACCTAAGACTATAATCGTAAAGAGAAGGATAAGAAGATCACCACGTGATCATAGTAAATCGTAGTAACAGATGAGCTGTTAAACGATGAATGATTTATAGCTAATGCTATGAATGAATGGTACTACGAATTAGTATGGGAAGAAGAACTCAGATTGAGTTATAAAGGATAGCATACGTATTAAAGAAAATTCGTATTAAGTAAAGGGAGGGCAGAAGTTGTAAGATTTCAATTGAGGACTCATGTGATGACTGAGTTGTATGAATCTTTGTATGGGCAGAGGTTTGTGCTTGGTGTAATAACTACTCTGTTTATTACAGTAATAATCATTAGAATTGGTTGCACTATTAAGATGTATATAACGAGAAGGTGAATCTTTTCTCATATATATACTTGATAGGTAGAGAACGATAAGGTAGGTGCGAGTTCTTGAAACTCATACTTATGGTAAGTTCGTGACTCATAATAATATGGTATGTTTTCGAACGTCTCAGTGAATGGACGCCTAAGGTCTGCCTGGATGTTCTTAAACTCATACTATTATGGAAAGTTCCTGAACTCATAATGTGTGGTAAGTTAATGTACTGTACTAAAGTATAGAGATGTTTAGACTGAAAACGAAGTATTTTCAGTAGACTTAGCATTGAAGGTGCTAGAGAAGTTTAAGTATTGTCGCAGTAAGACAATGAAGGAAGATGGAGGATAGGTTATTCCAAATCCTCTAGCTATGCTAGATTTCGAAGTTTATTCAAATCGTGCTGAAATGTACATTTTGAAAAAGAAGGAATTGGTTCAACTTTCGGAAGCAATGGATTTTAAAAGAGCTGTTCTTGGTATGTCTATGCCAATTGCTACGGCTAGACAGAAGTTGATTTTAAAATATCAAAAAGAATTTTTATATCATCCGTGCATTTGATGCAAAGGTGGTAAAAAGATGGAGTTGTTAATGCACTTGAACCTGGTGGGATGTGATATTAGGATCAACAAACCACTATGGTAAGATGTATAATGACGAAGTCATAAACTGACGAAGTCCTCAACGTACTGTGAAGAGTACGGTATCATGACGTCATAAAACGTTTTGATGTATTGCGAAAAGAATTTAAAGAAGTAGTCGATGTCAAGTGAGTTGACTAGACGAATGTTTCAAGTTGATGTCCAATTTATTGGTATGGTATAAGCTAATTGATTTGGCTAAGACAAATGGTATGTCATGTTATAAGAAAATCGAGCTTTCTTTGAAAAAGTTATGCCAAGCCAAATTATTTTGGTGCGGAATCTAATAATTAAGTCTGAGGTGAACATACCCCGAAATGGGGATATACGATAAACTGATCACCTACGTATGGAAAGAGGTAGTTTACCTTCTTTGTGATTGTAAACTTACCGTGGAAAGAAAGGTTTACGACGAAAGGCTGTTCAACCTAGTAAAGAGATCATGGTCAATTTGACCCCTCAGCAAAAGTATGAGATATTTTAAAAGATATTTTATATTCCTCGCTATTCCTTCTACTTCATGATTTTTGATAGGTTATGGAGGTTGGAATGATGGAAAGATAAGAACTTCTTTGAAGAGAAGTTGAGAAGAAGTGTAAGCTAAAATTTCGAGGACGAAATTCTGTGAAGAAGGGAAGAATGTGAGAACCCGGGTAAGGGTTTGATTTTAAGAAATTCTGAGGACGGAATTTTTATAAGGAGGGAAGAATATAACAACCTGGAATTTTGGAATATCCAGAATTTAGGTTTAAAGAATTAGTTATTAATAAAATAAATTTTTATTAATACTATTATGTGCTATGTGTTTATTAATTGTTCTATAACCTAGAATGATTATAAGTCGGGAGGATTCTGGCTACGAGCTAGATTGAACGAGTAAGAATTTTCAAGACGAAAATGAAAGTTTTCCGGGAACAAAATATTTTTCGGGGAAAAAGACGAAATAGGCACTATTCATCAGTTTCTGCTCGGAGATTTATTTTGAAATTCCAAGAAGTTAACGATTACGTAAAATGTTGAGACGTGATGGAATATTCAATAATATTTCAGTTATGGTAAAAACGAAGTTTTCGCTTGCGGACGTAAAACCTAAGGGTTAGGGAAAGTAATTTCCGAGAATTTTAATGAGTACGTGTAATAACTAGGGTTATTATGCGTGAGAGATACGAGTATAATACTAGTTATTATACGAGTATAGTTCAAAGATTAGTACGACGTATAATACGAATATCGTACGAGTGATATACGAAGACAATACGAGAATAAGAGAATAGAATGCGTAGAATACGATAAGTCTTAATGGACTTTGAGTTCATGGACTTTGTAGATTCCAATTGGACTTGGATTATGTCAAGTCCAATGATTTGTGAAATCAAGCCCAAGTTAAGCCCAATAAGAACTACGGTTAAGGCCCAAACCAAGAGAAGAAATCGCGGATAGAACCGATGGGTAAACGGATGGATAAAAACCATTAGGGCAACCCATGGGATGACCCATGGGCATGTGGGCCAGCCACTTGGCCACCAAGTAAGGGTGGTGGCGAAGTAAACTTGGTGGCTAAGGGATAGAGGAGGTGTGAATAGTAAGGAGGTGGGGGGCGAAATGACTAAATTGCCCTAAGCCTTGGTTTTCTATAAATAGAAAGCTAGATTTTCATTTTTTAGGATTTTGAAAATCCTACACTTGAGAGAGAGAGAGAGAGAGAGAGAGAGAGAGCTTGGTTGGGAGAGGAAGAGGAAGAGCACGAGCATGAATGCTCGGATCAAAAGTGATCGTGAAATAGAAAAGCTCGCAAATCGCCGGCTTTGTCTAACGGAAGAAGATTAAAGAAGAACGGTAATCCGAACCCTAGTTCTTCTAATATTTTTCTTTAAGTTTTTATGTTCAAAAACATAACTTAATGAAGATAAGAAGTAGATGAAGTTAAGAATGATTTCATATGGTTGAAATCATGAGAAAATGAAGAAATAAGAATTACAAATTTATTTTATGAATTTCTTAAGGAAGTATAAGATTCGTAAGGATTTTGAGCGATCCGAATGAATTTTATGAATGAGTAGGTTAAATTAGTAAGGAATCATGCTCTATAACATCAAATTCCAAGAAAAAGTAGAATCGTAATTCAAAATATCGATTAAAATGAAGAACGAACGAAGAACGCGAAGAACACAAAGAACGTTGTTGATGGACAAATTTAAAACCATCGTAGTGTAATTGTTGTTGATGGACAAGTTTAAAACCATCGCGTAGAAGTTAGTTGCTTATTGCTTGGTTAGGAACGTTAGAAACGTTCATGAAGAACGGATTAAAACGGAGCTATAACGAAGTTATGGCGAAATTTTCGTAAAAGACGAACGAGAATTAGAAAGTTAGTAAATGAACCTGAATGTGTAGGGTTTCATAAGAATGTAAGAGAACATATAAAACGTGAGTCGTGGACTCAAGAACGAACGAATTCTGAGTTCGGATGACCGAATTACGGACGAACGAACGAAGAACGTTAAAAACATTAAAATGAATGAAGAGTGAAGATTAAGCCAATTGAATGGCATGTTAACGGATTCAGAATGAATTTCTGTCTATGGGTAATTGAAGTACATAAGATAAGGGAGAAAATGGCTTTGGAACGATCTCGTTCCGAGTTATAATGAAGAAGTTATTAGATTTCAAAATCAGCGTCTCAAGCTTGTAAAAGACTTAGAAAAAATTTTCTAGGTTTCATGCTCGGCGCCGCAGCTCGAGTTGTGCCTTGGAGGCCGGCGCCGCAGCGCGAGATAGGCCATAATCTTCTGGAGAGTGGCACCGCAGTGCAAGTGATAACAAAGGACTTGGCGCCGCAGCGCCAGGCCAAAAGAGATGAGAGAGAAGTAGGTCGCGCCGCAGCGTGAGAGGAAAGGAAGGGAGTGGCGCCGCAGCGCCGGTCTAGGGCAAGGCCCAGAAATGAGATTTTTATTTCTCAATTACTGGGGGATGTGCAAGAAAGAAGTATGAACACGTAGTTCATATAATGTAACACTTAAGTAAGTGTGTTAAACCTTTAGTGAAGGTTGAACGAAAAGATTAAACGAGATTAAAAGATGAAGAATTTAATCTCTAGATTACGTAACCGATATCCGGGGACTGTAGTCGTAATGAATGAACGTGAGGGATTACTGTGAGTGTGATTCCTTAGACGTTGAGTGACGAAGGTAATAAATAACATTCCGATGTTATGGCATGGCATTGTAAGATGAACGTAAAGCGTATAGACGTTGTGAACGCAACATTATTGCAAAGAACGATCGGTCTTAGTATACAACGAACAGTATGGCTTTGACATTAAGAAAGAATAATGAACATGGGGTTCATGGGATGGATAACGATCAAAAGCGATTAAAAACCTTGAATAAAGGTTTAATGAAAGATTAAGAGACGAGCAACATTAACGTTGAATGCGTAAACGATCTTCGTAAATCGTATTCTTGTTTGATGAACGTTCTAAGTATACCCTAGTTGTATGACTTAGACGTTGATGAAAGTAGTAAGTAAGATACGAATGTTATCAAGAAAGTCGTAAGGTAATGAAGAATGATGATTAACCGTGAACGGTGAAGAAACTAAATTGAAGATAATAACGTATAACGTTAAGAAGCTGAGTTAATAAGTATAACTTGGATAAACGTTCCGAGTGGAAGGAACTGGACGTTTTAAGGTATGAAAAAATTCATATGAAATGGTTAACGCTATGACCTAATAGTATTGACATTGAATGATCGTTCCGAGTGTACAAAAGACTATATGACTTAAACGATAAAGAATGAATCCTGAGGTATGACATTTACTTGCCAGAAAGCCATAAGGAATAAGAAGTTGACTTAACTAACATTGTATTTAATGGTTCGGATAAGTTAAGATAAATAGGTTGTGGTACAATCGTAACTTTGATAGTTGACATATGGGAGCTGGGATAAACAATTCCTTCAGAGAGCGAAGGTATATACAAAACTGGCAACCGATCTAACTCACAGTGTGGGCAGTGCAGATGAGACGGGAACTTGTTTATTGGTTATTTGTGGGAAACCACTCAGAGTACCATATGGACTACTAGCAGAGACACGATGTGTGCTGAGTTCTAGGAGAGTTATAAGAAGAAGATAAGAATGTAAATTATCAAAGATGATAAATGTATGAATAAGACATCTCAGTATGTCATAAAGCCGTAATCTGGTAATGAAAGTTAGTCGCGTAAGCTTAAATTACAAGAACGCGAACCTTAAGAAGTAAAGCTAAGTAAACCAATGCGTAAGTCAAGTATATGACTAATTGGTGTACGTGTTATTTCCTTATGTGTTATATAGGGATTTGGAATGAGCAGTTCAGCGTAAACTATAAGCTGTAGCTGTGAGTAAGGCAAGTTTTCTAACTTCATTCATATTTTAAATGAATGCTAGTTTCTAAAACTTCTCAGATGTTGAACTTGAGAAGTTCTGTCTATGTGCGAATGTGCGATATTTGTACAAAGTGGTAGAATTTATGAGGCCTTGTGCCACAATGTGAACACTTTGGTGTTTCTTTGAGATGAACTGTTCTGTGATTGAACTGTTCAATACAAGTATGTTCTGTTTATACGTGAACCGTTATTGTTAAGTATGTGCTAATGATTCTAGCCAGACATGATATGTATGAAAAAAGGTAGAAGAATGAAAGTGGTGTAAAGAGTATATGATGAATGTTGTAAAATGATAGGAATCGAGACTATTCTTATTATTCAAGCTGCTTTATAACCTTTGTTCGGTTATTGAAGTTCTAAAGAAATGTTTAAATTCTGAACTTGTTTGTTCAAACTGTTATGACTTGCTGGGCAATTGAATGCTCACACTTGCTTTAAATGAAAAACATTTTTAGCGTGCGATGTTAGAAAGAACTTAAGGATCCCGTAAGAAGCAAACTGACAGTATCCAGATGAAGTGCCATTAAGAATGTGAATGAGCAAGAAGATCAAGTGAAGACTTGTAATGTAGAAAGATGAATGGAATAATAGAATAGTTTAATAAATTTTTATGTATCCTTGGTGGCGGATAAAAGTCACTTGTGCATGATGTAAAGAATAATGTAATTACCATTATTTGTTATGAAAGAGGTTTTAAGGTTTTAGAACCTGGGATTTGAGAATATATGTTATTATATTTCAGTATATAATGATGTATGTTGGATGAATGATGTACTCGTGACGTACAAAATTCGGGTGTGAAGATAGACCGGATTTCGGGGCGTTACATCAGATCTTTCCTGATGCTACGCTGGAGTTGTCGCCAACAATTTACAATATGAGATACTCAAACCTTCGTTGAAACAGTTTCCAATGGCTTACATCATCAGACCCTTCCCGATGCTACGCTAGAGTTGTCGCCAATGGTTTACACTGTCAATCATTCTGACCCTTGTTGAAGTAGTTTTCAACAGCTTACATCATCAGACTCATCCCGATGCTACACTGGAGTTATCGCCAACGGTTTACACTATCAATCATTCTAACTTTCATTGAAGCAATTTTTAACAGCTTACACCACCGGACCCTTCTCGATGCTACGCTGGAGTTGTCGCAACGGTTTACACAGAATTTCCAGATTTCCACAGTTTGACATCGTGTTTCTAGGTTTTAGGCCCTTTCCGCTTAATCGTGTAGAACCTTTTTCCCTGATTTGACTTTTTAAGCTTTCGGGAACTTCGTTGTAGCTCAAATTTTATCGAGTCGGAGGGGGTGGGACCTACCTTAGGTGGCCGCAGGTCTACCCACGACTACCGTGGGCTGACCCGCGGCTCCCATCGAGTTTATTTACTCCACCCGTTCCTTTCATAAGTCATTTTTAAGTTGAATTATATAGAAAATCCAAAAATTCTTCTTCAGATCTACTGAGTTCGGGCTGCTAACCTATCACCGTACAATTGTTCAGCACTACTCTGGTAATGTTTACATGTTTTGTTTTCAAGTTTTGATTGTTATAAGTTTAGATTTCATATAGAATGCTTCTAAACACAATATAGGGAATATACATGCTTATATGACATGATAAAAATGATCAAACTTAGTAAATGCTTATATTTTACTATTCTAAATGTATTGATGTGAAAAACACTAATTTTTGAGACAGTCATTTGGCACACTTTTTTGCTAGTTTCTTTATACTATTTGAGGACAAATGAGCACGAGTTTTTCAAAAAATACACATGATAATTTGTCTGGCATTGTGACTTACTTTTAATGTTTAATATTTATATCTTGTTGGGTTTGTATGCTACTGAATGGCCACCTAGTCATGCCTATGTGCATGTGGACAGTCCATTTTATAAAAAAAATTCTGGCAAAAAAATTTCACGAGTCTAGACATTTAATAAATATGTAACTTTAACTCTATTAGGAATGTATGTTAAATTAATGCATGTATTAGGACTTAGACTATGCATGAAGCAATGATTTGAATTTAATAAGCTTTAAGTTTAAAACTTACCTCACCATTTCTGAGGTGATTTGGAGATTTCGTTCAGGTTATGGATTCATATAGACCGAGTAGCTCTCGCACGATGTCCACAAGTGTGAGGAGGAGAGCTTCTGATGTTCCTCAACCTCGTCCAGCCTGGTAGCCTCACCAGTTGACTGAGTCAGTTATTCGTCTTATATAGGTTGAGAGGCCGGAGGCTGTAGATAAGGAGGATGATGTTCCTATTGTAACAACTCAATATTTTCTATATAAATAAATAAGAAATTTTTCGTATCATTTTTTTTTTATTTTAAGGATGAGGATTTGTACAAGATAATGTGTTTATGTATTTATGTGGTAAATAAAAATATATTTATTACATAAATATTTACAAATAATTTTATTTTAGAAATTATTGAGTATATTCTTATAATAATTACTTTTATAGAAGAAATATTTTTATTAATTATTTTTCATAAAAATATAATCATATATTATTTAAATAATATATGGAGTGATTTTTAGAATAATTATAATTATTATTTTATTATATGAATTTTAGTACAAATTATTAAGTTAATTATTTTACCTTAATTATTAAGGTTAAATATGGAAGAATAAATCAGATATGGAATTCAAACCCTAATTTTGGATTATTGTCAATGTATGAGAATAATAATATAATATTAATCATATTTTGATTTTTCAGTGCTATGAATATGTGTTGTATGTCCGTATTGTTAATGGTTGGTCAATTACGGTGTATTATGACCAAACCCTAGTAATAATTTTAAACCCTAATTTGAGATCCAATTTAGAGTACACGATTGTTATATAACTGTGTTATATAATTTATATTGTGGATTAATTAGGTAAACCCTAATTATAATCTAGAAATGCTAATTAGTAATTACAAAACCTAATTACTAGTTGTAAACCCTAATCGCTAAAATGGTGATCTTAATTACTATTTTAGTAAATTATAATGTTAATTGGAAAACCCTAATAATATTAAGGAACCTTAATTATTTAAAAACCCTAAATCTTAATTAGTAAGTTCTAATTAAAATTTTATTGAACTTTAAACTTAAATTTTTAAACCCTAGAAATTATTTGGGAAACCTTAAGGTTTAAGATCTATTGATTTTAACCTAGATTCAAGTGCCATGGACAAGAATACCCTTAAAATTTCATGCGAAAAGACCATTTTACCCCTCTTGTATTATTGAATTTTGCCAAGTGTTGGAGTTATTGGAGTTGGTGACCTAACATGTTGACTTAGTGACTTAAATTGCCAGCAATCAGTCATATATATCAGCCATACATGTATCATACACTAGTATATATAGATCCAGAGAGAGAGAAAGTCACCATTTAGCTCATTTCTGTCCAAACACTCAACCTAGACTCTCTCTCTCTCTCTTAAACCAACGAAAATATAAGCTAAATCAGTTCCATAAACAAGCCCCATGAAAATCACTAACAAATCAGAAGCCAGAAATCAAGATTTGTTCATTAGAGGTATAAACCCTAATTGAAAATTTGTCCATCGATCTGTGGTTTGATGTTTTTTTTGTGTGTTAAACATGTTAAATCCAGTGTATAATGATGATCTGGGTTGCTAGATGTTAGATCTAGAGGCTCGGATTTGAAGTTTTATAAAATCTGGAAAATTTTTGTTTTGTGTTCTGACAATGAATGTCAGAGGCTGTAGATCCTTATTGGTTTATGTTTTTGGTTGTTTTATGTTTTAGATATGTAGTCTGTTATGAGATCTTTGCTCTGGATCAAGAATCAAGCCTAGATCAGTTATAGATTGTAAGTTATAACCGGTCAAAGGTCGTTGACCGGCATTGACCGGGCCATTTCTGGGTTACCCAGAAAGTTTCCAGGACGGTCTGACAGTAGATTCATGGCATTGGATCTTGTAGGTGTTAGTTTATTTGTTGTTGATGTTGTAATATGTTTGTATTATGATATATGGACTTCAAGATTAAGCTTGTAGATCGCCTAAATATGTAATGGATCGAAGTCAGTGGAAGGTCAAACCAGGCCAGAAGATCACGAACTTAGTTTTCTGGGCAACCCAGAAAACTTAAGTGCATGATCTCTGACAAGGTTTGACCATCTTATATCTTTTGATTTTGTTGTTGTTCATTCGGTTTTATGTAATGGATCTCTAGACTTACATGTTATTTACATACTGCATGCATTAGTTCACACAAAACGCACAAGAATCACATGTTATAGAAGACCAAAATTGGACAGACAACCTGTTCTTCATTTCTGGGTACCCAGAAATGAAGAACATGTCTGATAGCTTGTTTGAGGGATCAGATCTCTTTGATTGATGCATGTTTTGGTCATGTTTGCTGTTGGATCTTGTAGTATAACATTAGTACTACACGATCTGACAAATAAAATACCCAGCAACACATTACACAGATCACAACACTTGGTCAAACCTAGCAACTCGTTAACTGGCATGGTGTTCTGGGTTTGCATGAAGAACATGAAGAACCTATAGCGACGGTTCAGTCGCTATAGGCAGTCTTTAGCGACAAATAGTATTTTATTTTCTGAAACTTATTAAATAAATAGAAAAAAATAGTTTTTAATTATTAAAAATACCAAATAAATTATTAAAAATTATTTAAATTCTAAAAATTAGTTTTTAATTATTTTTAATATATTTCATAAATATTTAATATTTTTGGAATATTAAAAGTATTTAATTTATTTAATTATAATATTAAATAAATTATTTAAAAATGATTTTTATATTTGAAAAATCATATAAAATTATATTTTGATATAAGAAAATATTTTAAGTTATTTTTAATGACTTTTAATATTTTGTGATAAATTTCATTAATAAATTAATATTAATGATCATTAAGTTATTTACTAAATAAATTGATTAAAAATAATTTTATTATATTAAAAATCATTTTAAATAATAATAAGGTATTTAAAAATATTTTAAGTTATAAAATATAACTGTCAATATTTAAAGGTAAATTTCATTAATTAATTATTATTAATGATATTAATTTATTTAATAATTATATTAAATAAATAGTTTAAAAATGATTTTAATAATTTAAAAATCATTTAAAAAGGATATAATTGAATTAAAAATATTTTAAGTTATAATTAAATGACTTTTAATATTTTGATAAATAATGCATTAATACTTTAATATTAATGATAATTATTTAAAAATAATTTTAAATGTGCGGGTCGACGGAACACAAGGTGAAGGATTGTCCGAAGAGGAGGGCGGAGGCAGGAAGTGTGAACACGGGCACTGGCAGCGGAACTTTAGCAATCACGGGACCTACGTCATCGAGCAAGCTAACAAAATCAACAGCAAGGGTCTACAACATGACAGTTCAAGATACGGCAGCATCTGGCAATGGAATTCCAGGTATTATTCGTATAATATTTATTTTCTTATATACATGATTTTCATATATATAGTAAATTATTTTATAAAGAAATTTTGAGGAGCAATTTGAGTTCTTTTAGAAACTAATTTTTTTGTTTAATCAGAAAGACAAGCTTTATGTGAATAGTTAAAGATCAGTTCGATCAAAGTTGATTGAGATCTACTTGCGATGATTGTGTATGTTATGTACCCGTGTATGTATAGGTTTTAAAACGGTGATTCCGGGGACGGAATCTTTATAAGGGAGGGTGGATGTAACAACCCGATATTTTTTATATAAATAAATAAGAAATTTTTCGTATAAAACTTTTTTTATTTTAAGGATGAGGATTTGTACAAAATAATGTGTTTATGTATTTATGTGGTAAATAAAAATATATTTATTACATAAATATTTACAAATAATTTTATTTTAGAAATTATTGAGTATATTCTTATAATAATTACTTTTATAGCAGAAATATTTTTATTAATTATTTTCAATAAAAATATAATCATATATTATTTAAATAATATATGGAGTGATTTTTAGAATAATTATAATGATTATTGTATTATATGATTTTTAGTACAGATGATTAAGTTAATTATTTTACCTTAATTATTAAGGTTAAATATAGAAGAATAAATCAGATAAGGAATCCAAACCCTAATTTTAGATTATTGTCAAGGTATGAGAATAATAATATAATATTAATCATATTTTGATTTTTCAGTGCTATAGATATGTGCTGTATGTCCGTATTGTTAATAGTTGGTCAATTACGGTGTATTATGACCAAACCCTAGTAATAATGTTAAACCCTAATTTGCGATCCAATTTAGAGTACAAGATTGTTATATAACTGTGTTATATAATTTATGTTGTGGATTAATTAGGTAAACCCTAATTATAATCTAGAAACCCTAATTAGTAATTACAAAACCTAATTACTAGTTGTAAACCCTAATCGCTAAAATGATGATCTTAATTATTATTTTAGTAAATTATAATGTTAATTGGAAAACCCTAATAATATTAAGGAACCCTAATTATTTAAAAACCCTAAATCTTAATTAGTAAGTTCTAATTAAAATTTTATTGAACTTTAAACTTAAATTTTTAAACCCTAGAAATTATTTGGGAAACCTTAAGGTTTAAGATCTATTGATTTTAACCTAGATTCAAGTGCCATGAACAAGAATACCCTTAAAATTTCATGCGAAAAGACAATTTTACCCCTCTTGTATTATTGAATTTTGCCAAGTGTTGGAGTTATTGGAGTTGGTGACCTAACATGTTGACTTAGTGACTTAAATTGCCAGCAATCAGTCATATATATCAGCCATACATGTATCATACACTAGTATATATAGATCCAGAGAGAGAGAAAGTCACCATTTAGCTCATTTCTGTCCAAACACTCAACCTAGACTCTCTCTCTCTCTCTTAAACCAACGAAAATATAAGCTAAATCAGTTCCATAAACAAGCCCCACGAAAATCACTAACAAATCAGAAGCCAGAAATCAAGATTTGTTCATTAGAGGTATAAACCCTACTTGAAAATCTGTCCATCGATCTGTGGTTTGATGTTGTTTTTTTTGTGTTAAACATGTTAAATCCAGTGTATAATGATGATCTGGGTTGCTAGATGTTAGATCCATAACATCTAGAGGCTCGGATTTGAAGTTTTATAAAATTTCGAAAAATTTTGTTTTGTGTTCTGACAATGAATGTCAGAGGCTATAGATCCTTATTGGTTTATGTTTTTGGTTGTTTTATGTTTTAGATATGTAGTCTGTTATGAGATCTTTGCTCTGGATCAAGAATCAAGCCTAGATCAGTTGTAGATTGTAAGTTATAACCGGTCAAAGGTCGTTGACCGGCATTGACCGGGCCATTTCTGGGTTACCCAGAAAGTTTCCAGGACGGTCTGACAGTAGATTCATGGCCTTGGATCTTGTAGGTGTTAGTTTATTTGTTGTTGATGTTGTAATATGTTTGTACTATGATATATGGACTTCAAGATTAAGCTTGTAGATCGCCTAAATATGTAATGGATCGAAGTCAGTGGAAGGTCAAACCAGGCCAGAAGATCACGAACTTAGTTTTCTGGGCAACCCAGAAAACTTAAGTGCATGATCTCTGACAAGGTTTGACCATCTTATATCTTTTGATTTTGTTGTTGTTCATTCGGTTTTATGTAATGGATCTCTAAACTTACATGTTATTTACATACTGCATGCATTAGTTCACACAAAACGCACAAGAATCACATGTTATAGAAGACCAAAATTGGACAGACAACCTGTTCTTCATTTCTGGGTACCCAGAAATGAAGAACATGTCTGACAGCTTGTTTGAGGGATCAGATCTCTTTGATTGATGCATGTTTTGGTCATGTTTGCTGTTGGATCTTGTAGTATAACATTAGTACTACACGATCTGACAAATAAAATACCCAGCAACACATTACACAGATCACAACACTTGGTCAAACCTAGCAACTCGTTAACTGGCATGGTGTTCTGGGTTTGCATGAAGAACATGAAGAACCTATAGCGACGGTTCAGTCGCTATAGGCAGTCTTTAGCGACAAATAGTATTTTATTTTCCGAAACTTATTAAATAAATAGAAAAAAATAGTTTTTAATTATTAAAAATACCAAATAAATTATTAAAAATTATTTAAATTCTAAAAATTAGTTTTTAATTATTTTTAATATATTTCATAAATATTTAATATTTTTGGAATATTAAAAGTATTTAATTTTTTGAATTATAATATTAAAAAAATTATTTAAAAATAATTTTTATATTTGAAAAATCATGTAAAATTATATTATGATATAAGAAAATATTTTAAGTTATTTTTAATGACTTTTAATATTTTGTGATAAATTTCATTAATAAATTAATATTAACGATCATTAAGTTATTTACTAAATAAATTGATTAAAAATAATTTTATTATATTAAAAATCATTTTAAATAATAATACGGTATTTAAAAATATTTTAAGTTATAAAATATAATTTTCAATATTTCAAGGTAAATTTCATTAATTAATTATTATTAATGATATTAATTTATTTAATAATTATATTAAATAAATAGTTTAAAAATGGTTTTATTAATTTAAAAATCATTTAAAAAGGATATAAATGAATTAAAAATATTTTAAGTTATAATTAAAAGACTTTTAATATTTTGATAAATAATACATTAATACTTTAATATTAATGATAATTATTTAAAAATAATTTTAAATGTTTTAAAAATCATTTAAGGGTAATATTAATACTTTAAAGTTATTTTGAGTTATTATAAATAACTTTTATATTTTGATAATGGTTTCATTAATAGTTTAATATTAATTAAATATTAATGATAATAGAATTGATTAGTATTTAAATTATTTAATAATGATTTCGATGTTTGAAAATTCATGATAAATTATAATAAATATTTAAAAATTATTATAAGTCATTTAAAAATAATATGATTGATACTTACAGATATTGAGTTACGGAAAAGACTCTTAGACTCGATAATTACCCGATAAAGCCGTCGGTACACCGACATGTTTCAGAAATTGATCTAGACTTAAATATTTTGACGGAATAAGTGTTTATTTGTGATTCAATGGTTGTTAAACTTATGTGACAATGTGATTAGGTAATGTACCGACTGCAATAAGCAATGCTATGTGTTAAAGTATGTTATTCTAATCTGTAAAATGATCTTATTACTGATATGTTGTTATACAAAAGATATAACTAAGTTGTAAATTGTAAGCCGCGCATCGGGCAAGTATCTTACCTTTGCATTTTCTTTATGCAATGGACATGAGTAAGAATATTTATGAATTATATTATTACTGTACATATATTGTAACGATCCCAAAATCTATACAATTTAAATTCCGACTTCGGTCGTTAACCATACATTCTACCTCTAAATAATACATCATTATTCGATGTTAAAAACACTAAAATAGCGGAATATTTAAAACGTTTATACATTTCCTTCTTTCTTGCCCTTAATCGTAACCTTTACACTGTTAGAGTTTATGCCCTAGAGGCCAATTATTTGATGTAATTGCTTAACATTTGATATTATTGTTGATTGAATAAATAAATGATTTTATTATGGTTTTAATTACTGCGTAATATAATTGTTAACATAATAAAATTCCTTAGAATAGTGATACAAATTATATAGTTTCAAGTATGTGACTTGAACATGAGATTATATAATTACAATTAGTATCATTGTTCTTAAATGTCCCTAGTCGAGTATCATTGTTGATGGGACAACAATGATGCATTGAGACTAGTATGTGGATTGACTGATGACCAAATCTCATTGGTCATAAATATATGAGATATTAAGTCAATGCATAGGTACATGTTAGAGAACAATGTACTGGACAGACCCACCATGAGAATTCTATATGGAGCATTATGCGAAGTGTCATTAGCAATTCTCATAGTGACAATGATGTAATGGTCCTCCGACCTGAAACCGCTATATTACTACACGAGAATTTATGTACTTTGATATCATCAAATGTCACCTTTAATAGGGTGGACTATAAAGGTGATTATTGGGTTCATTATGAATCGTGTGAGTAATATGAGTGATCTAGATGGAATTTAACCATCCTATATTTTATAGGTGATATCCATAGGCCTCTTGATTGAGTAGGACTATGAAATGCATGGCCATGCTCAAATAGTGATTTGTTTCATGTAGTCTACTCATTGATCAAGAAAACTCAGATTAAATTATGAAGAGTATGACACATTCCATGACTCGAGTTTAATCTAGGATATTAAGGTTAAAAGGATTAAATTACATTGAAACATTGGTCACGAAAAGGTTGCATCGAATCATCGATCTTATTATTACTTGGGTAGCAGTGATGCATTACTAGATGCCGCTCACTGTTTATAACTTTATAATATGATTTTAAGGTTATTGCCAACGTAATAATAACCTATAGGGTCACACACAAAGAACGTAATTAAAAGGAAATTAATTTAAATTGTAAAGATTTAAATATGTCAATATGATTGATATAATTTTAAATTACGAATTTAAATTAATAGGATAATTTATATATAGGTATATTAATTAAGTAAGACTTAATTAAGATATATATAAATTCGGATTTTAATAATATTAGGTTTTGATTAATTCCTCCTGACTGCTATATATATGATGTATATCAGACTTTAGGTTTTCACGTCAAAACAAAACCCTAGCCGCTCTTAGAGAGAGACTAGAGAAAACAGTTCCGAAAATCCTCATCCTTGGTGGCTAGTACCGCGATTCCTTCTTCTGCAAATCGTAAGACGATTCGCGGAGCGTTCGTGTGGATACCGTAGAGACGCAGTCGGTTTGTATTGCGTTGGAGATTCGAGGCGCAGTTGATTTCAGACTCTCGTTTTCATAATCGGTATAATCTCTAAACCTCATAATTAATTGATTTTTCGCATGGATCCTGTTTTAGGGTTTCGGAAATTGCTTTAAAATTTTAATTTCCGCTGTGCGTTTCTGTGCCGAAACCCTACATACACTACATCTCTTTGATTCAATCTTATATCATGAATCGTTACAACAAAATCACTATACAAAGTCTTACATCATAACTAAATATCCATATACATTGGATAGCTCAACTTACAATTTAACAACATGTTACGTTCAAAATATGAAATACATTTTTCATAAAACATAAGTAATCTTCATGAATATAGATCTCTATAACTCACTTAGCACATATCTTTACCTTAAAATCTTGACCTGCAAAAGTGGTTATTTGCAAGAGTGAGCTCGACAGCCCAGTAAAGTCTAACAGTTTTCATGCATCACATAACATATAATAACATGCTCGATATACATCTCATTAAAGTAACATGGCATACATGCTTTTAATTCACATAACAAATATAAAGATTGAGTTTCTTACCCAATCATCATTACTTAGCCAAAACAATGCAGTCATATATTGACTTTAACATTTCATGATTCAACATGCATAACATATCATGCAATTTAAAACAGTTCATCAAGTCCACATAGAAAATAGGAACCGAAAGAATTGCCTTGATCGTTGTTTACCAATAATAACTTAACAGCTTACAGTTATCTGCACTTCACGTGCCCAGTCTTTCTCAAATGCTGACAACTCTATGTCAAACTCTCTGAAAACTCCTTCTTACTCTCAGTTTAGCAAAAAATTCAAATGCGTAAAACTGATAACCAATATGTGTATAGTAAAAATAAAACCAACGCACGCCCGTTTAAAACAAAATCGACGCCTACTAAATACCCCTATTCAATTATCAGTTACCAAATATATATATATTATATTTATATTTTATTTATTAAAATTCAAAATTAAAAAAAAAACAAAAGCCATAGGGCTTTGTTTGGCAAAATAATTTAAAACTACTTTAATTTATTTTAATAACCACTTATAATATAGCTATTTGTCATACTTCTAATTAATTAAGCTTTCATACTTAATTTAATTAATTCTAATAACATTTCATTGCATAATATAATAATTTATTTAATCATTATAAACTCTCTAACTTAATTATTAAATTAAATTAGATTACTATTTCAAAATAATTACTTTCCTTAACTCATTAATTATTTATTAAACAAATAAATAATAAAATCACATCAAATCAATTAAACAAATACTTATTCAATGATAAACACAACCATTAAACATTTATATAATTCAATAAATATTTAAATATTATAATTAAAAATCTGGATTGTTACGTCATTCCCTCCTTATAAGGATTCTGTCCTCAGAATCACAACTCAAACCACTCATTCGTTACAATCTTCCCTACTTATAAAGATTCTGTCCCCAGAATCGAAGACAAAAATTAAACAATTAACTCAGAATAATCTTTCATCAGTTTATCTAAATATAGATTTTATATTTCCTACTACATTCATTACTTTAACAAATTCTAGGTTTCATTTCATAACTTTTACTTGAACTCAATTATATTCTGAATATTATATATCTTAACCCATTCATTTCCTTTTCTAAGGATCGCTATCATAAATACTCGGGATATTACATTCACTCTTTCTTCTAAGAATTTCGTCCTCAAAATTTTATTTATTAATTTTTATTCATTCATTTTATCAAAGTAGATTTTACGTCACTACTTCAATCATTCATTGGTTTCTATAACAACTTTCTTTTCACAAAGATCATTCTACAACTATTAACTTTTCTATTAAAAGTTTCACATTATTCTTTGATAATTCATATCCTTCTCACTTCAAAATCTCTTTTCTCACTTATTCAACATACTCATCATTCAGTGTTGTATTCTACGACTTACTTCTTTCTAAGAAATATTTTCTTTTTTCACTCCCATCTTGCAGAATAACAAGAATCTTCCACAATTGTTCAATAATTGGGAAGTAGTTTGAATAACTCAGGAATTTAAAAGATTTCAAATCATGCTGAGGGTCATAAGACCACGAACTATGTCCACAGTTACAAGTAATCTTTCAACTTCAACTTTAATAGTCATAAGACTATAAGGACCCCCGTACTTAGGGTGTTAAGCCTTTCATACGATGTATTGTGCACAAATATTTAAACGCTATGCGTATGTCCATAGTTATAAGTAATCTTTCAACTTAAACTTTAACAGTCATAAGACTATAGGGACTCCTCGTACTTAGGGTGATCAGCCCTTCGTACAATGTATTGTGCATAAACATCTCAACGCCTCCGCGTAATCCCCTATAAAAGGGTTGTTCATCTCAGCTTTTTAACATTTGAATCCGCACCAAAACAATTTGGTTTGGCATAACTTCTCAAGAAATGCATGCATTTCATGAACATCTTTCAATATTTGTCTAGCTGAATCAAATAGCATAGACCTCTGCAAAAATTCGAACATCAATCGAAATATACATATACATACATACATATGTATTCTCATATCTTAAAGAAATCTCAAAAATCTTTTTATGATGTCATGATACCGCACTGTATTTACAGTCCGTTGAGGATTCTGTCATTTGGTGATTTTATCATACTACATCATACCATAGTGGGCTGACGATCCTTAGATCACATCCAACACTAGGTAATACTGTATTGATGACTCCATCATTTTTATCATCTTTGCACCAGGTTACATGATGCATTAATGATATAAAATACATTTTGATATAGTGCAAATCATTTTTGTCTAGCTGAAGCAATTAGCGTAGACACATGAATAATAGTATTGTTGCTAAAACTCATTGGTTCCATCATTTGATCCAATGTTTTTCAAGAAAATAAAAGTGTAAACATCAGCACGAAGTCAATAAATTTCGAAAGTTTAGTATAGCTAGTAAATTTAGAATACCTATGCTTCCACCATCAACTCCACTTTCTATAATGATCCATTGCTTAATAGGTCTATCTATTCCTATCATCCTCAATACTTCATTCACACTTAATTATACCCTAGTTCATCAAACTTACCACACGTTATGAGTTCAGGAACTTGCCACAATCATATGAGTTTAAGAACTTATCCTAGTCAGACCATAGGCGTCCATTCGCTGAGGGGTTCAAAAATATACCATATAATTATGAGTCATGAACCTACCATAAGTATGAGTTTTAAGAACTCGCACTTAACCTTATAATATTCTCTAAGTATACTCTACCTATCTGTTATACACATGAGAAAAGAATCACTTTCTCAACAGGCATATAGCAAATAGCGCGACATAAACATTCCAATGATTATAAATGTGATAAACTGAGTGCAAGCACAAAACCTTCGCCTATACAAAGATTTGTACAACTCAGCCATCACATGAGTTCTCAATTGAAATCCCACCTAACTCTATCTTTCTTTTAACTTGCTCTTTGCTCGATATGAATTCCTCGTATCACATCATCTATAACTCCTCATGAGTTATCTTGTACTATTTCATAGTACACCATCTTCATAGCATTAAGCTATAATCATTCAAATATTACAGACCAGCTTTCTTTTATAACTTAAACAGATCACATCGTGACCTTATTCTATAATCATCTCTCTTAAAATTCTTTTCTTAACTCGTGATCGTTTTGTTTTACGATCCTCATTCTTTTCTTTTTTTCATCATTTACAACATTATTCGTTATCTTGACTTTTGGAGTTAGGAAACTCCCATTTCTTATCTTTATCTCTTCAAGATTCTTCTTCGAATCTTCTTGTTTATATAACAATTCTTCCTTTAAGAATTTTTAACTTCATTTACATCGCTCAAAATTTCATTCGAGTTCTACACTTTCATTATACGTATCCATTTCTACACTTGGTACACATCGAGTCTCTAATAGTTTCAATATGGTACGCTGAGTGGTTTCCCACAAACAACCAACAAATTAGGTTCCGAGTTACTAGTTCGTATATACCTCCGCTCTATGAAGGAATCGTTTAGCCCAGATACCATACATCAACTACTAAAGAGTACAATTGCACCATACTCTCTATTCTTAACTTCTTTATCACTCTCTTTTTATAGACATTGTCTATTTATTATCACCTTACATCCTTATTATTGGAGTTGGGTAACCCCACATTCATATTCCTTATAACTCTGCGAGATTCTTCTTTGAATCATTTTACGCATGTTTTAATCCCTTATTGTTCAAACTCTATTTGAGCTAATTCTTTCATTACCTTCACCTCTCTTCTCTAAGGTTATAGCCTACGGTACTCCTACCTAAGGTTTATAACCTACAGTTTTGATACCAACTGTAACGACCCCAAAATCTATACAATTTAAATCCCGACTTCGGTCGATAACCATACATTCAACCTCTAAATAATACATCATTATTCGATGTTAAAAACACTAAAATAGCGGAATATTTAAAATGTTTATACATTTACTTCTTTCTTGCCCTGAATCGCAATATTTACACTACATCACTTTGATTCAATCTTATATCATGAATCGTTACAACAAAATGACTATACAAAGTCTTACATCATAACTAAATATCCATATACATTGGATAGTTTAACTTACAATTTAACAACATGTTACGTTCAAAATATAAAATATATTTTTCATAAAACATAAGTAATCTTCATGAATATAGATCTCTATAACTCACTTAGAACATATCTTTACCTTAAAATCTTGACCTGCAAAAGTGGTTATTTGCAAGAGTGAGCTCGACAGCCCAGCAAAGTCTAACAGTTTTCATGCATCACATAACACGTAATAACATGCTCGATATACATCTCATTAAAGTAACATGGCATACATGCTTTTAATTCATATAGCAAATATAAAGATTGAGTTCCTTACACAATCATCATTACTTAGCCAAAACAATGCAGTCATATATTGACTTTAACATTTCAAGATTCAACATGCATAACATATCATGCAATTTAAAACAATTCATCAAGTCCACGTAGAAAATAGGAACCGAAAGACTTGCCTTGATCGTAGTTTACCAATAATAGCTTAACAGCTTACAGTTATCTGCACTTCACGTGCCCAGCCTTTCTCAAACGCTGACAACTCTATGTCAAACTCTCTGAGAACACCTTCTTACTCTCAGTTTAGCAAAAAATTCAAATGCGTAAAACTGATAACCAATATGCGTATAGTAAAAATAAAACCAACGCACGCCCATTTAAAACAAAACCGACGCCTATTAAATACCCCTATTCAATTATCAGTTACCAAATATATATATTATATTTATATTTTATTTATTAAAATTCAAAATTTTAAAAAAAACAAAAGCCATAGGGTTTTGTTTGGCAAAATAATTTAAAACTACTTTAATTTATTTTAATAACCACTTATAATATAGCTATTTGTCACACTTCTAATTAATTAAGTTTTCATACTTAATTTAATTAATTCTAATAACAATTCATTGCATAATATAATAATTTATTTAATCATTATAAACTCTCTAACTTAACTATTAAATTAAATTAGATTACTATTTCAAAATAATTACTTTCCTTAACTCATTAATTATTTATTAAACGAATAAATAATCAAATCACATCAAATCAATTACACAAATACTTATTCAACGATAAACACAACCATTAAATATTTATATAATTCAATAAATATTTAAATATTATAATTAAAAATCTGGATTGTTACATCATTCTCTCTTTACAAGGATTCTGTCCTCAGAATCACAACTCAAACCACTCATTCGTTACAATCTTCCCTACTCACAAAGATTCTGTTCCCAGAATCGAAGACAGAAATTAAACTATTAACTCAGAGTAATCTTTCATCATTTTATCTAAATATAGATTTTATATTTCCTACTACATTCATTACTTTAACAAATTCTAGGTTTCATTTCATAACTTTCACTTGAACTCAATTATATTCTGAATATTATATATCTTAACCCATTCATTTTCTTTTCTAAGGATCGCTATCATAAACACTCGGGATATTACATTCACCCTTTCTTCTAAGAATTTCGTCCTCGAAATTTTATTTATTAATTTTTATTCATTCATTCTATCAAAGTAGATTTTAAGTCACTACATCATTCATTCATTGGTTTCTATAACCACTTTCTTTTAACAAAGATCATTCTACAATTATTAACTTTTCTATTAAAAGTTTCACATTATTCTTTGATAATTCATATCCTTTTCACTTCAAAATCTCTTTTCTCACTTATTCAACATACTCATCATTTAGTGTTGCATTCTACGACTTACTTCTTTCTAAGGAATATTTTCCTTTTTCACTTCCATCTTGCAGAATAACAAGAATCTTCCACAATTGTTCAATAATTGGGAAGTAGTTTGAATAACTCAGGAATTTAAAAGATTCCAAATCATGCTGAGGGTCATAAGACTACGAACTATGTCCACAGTTGCAAGTAATCTTTCAACTTCAACTTTAACAGTCATAAGACTATAAGGACCCCCGTACTTAGGGTGTTAAGCCCTTCGTACGATGTATTGTACACAAATATTTGAACGCTATGCGTATGTCCATAGTTATAAGTAATCTTTCAACTTAAACTTTAATAGACATAAGACTATAGGGACTTCTCGTACTTAGGGTGATCAGCCATTTGTACAATGTATTGTGTACAAACATCTCAACGCCTCCGCATAATCCCGTATAAAAGGGTTGTTCATCTCAACTTTTCAACATCTGAATCCGCACCAAAACAATTTGGTTTGGCATAACTTCTCAAGAAACTCATGCATTTCATGAACATCTTTCAATATTTGACTAACTGAATCAAATAGCATAGACCTCTACAACAATTCGAACATCAATCGAAATATACATATACATACATACATATATATTCTCATATCTTAAAGAAATTTAAAAAATCTTTTTATGACGTCATGATACCACACTGTATTTACAGTCCGTTGATGATTCCGTCATTTGGTGATTTTATCATACTACATCATACCATAGTGGGCTGACGATCCTTAGATCACATCCAACAGTAGGTAATACTGTATTGATGACTCCATCATTTTTATCATCTTTGCACCAGGTTACACGATGCGTTAATGATATAAAATATATTTTGATATAGTGCAAATCATTTTTGTCTAGCTGAAGCAATTAGCGTAGACACATGAATAACAGTATTGTTGCTAAAACTCATTGGTTCCATCATTTGATCCAATGTTTTTTAAGAAAATAAAAGTGTAAACATCAGCACGAAGTCAATAAATTTTGAAAGTCTAGCATAACTAGTAGATTTAGAATACCTATGCTTCTACCATCAACTCCACTTTCTATAATGATCCATTGCTTAATAGGTCTATCTATTCCTATCATCCTCAATACTCCATTCACACTTAATTATACCCTAGTTCATCAAACTTACCACACGTTATGAGTTCAGGAACTTGCCACAATCATATGAGTTTAAGAACTTATCCTAGTCAGACCATAGGTGTCCATTCGCTGAGGGGTTCAAAAATATACCATATAATTATGAGTCACGAACCTAGCATAAGTATGAGTTTTAAAAACTCGCACTTAACCTTATAATATTCTCAAACAATACTCTACCTATCTGTTATACACATGAGAAGAGAATAACCTTCTCAACAGGCATATAGCAAATAGCGCGACATAAACATTTCAATGATTATCAATGTGATAAACTGAGTGCAAGCACAAAACCCTTGCCCATACAAAGGTTTGTACAACCCAGCCATCACATGAGTTCTCAATTGAAATCCCACCTAACTCTATCTTTCTTTTAACTTGCTCTTTGCTCGATACAAATTCCTCGTATCACATCATCTATAACTCCTTATGAGTTATCTCGTACTATTTCATAGTACACCAACTTCGTAGCATTAAGCTATAGTCATTCAAACATTACAGACCATCTTTCTTTTATAACTTAAACAGATCACGTCGTAACCTTATTCGATAATCATCTCTCTTAAAATTCTTTTCTTAACTCGTGATCGTTTTGTTTTACGATCCTCATTCTTTCCTTTTTTTCATCATTTACAACATTATTCGTTATCTTGACTTTTGGAGTTAGGAAACTCCCATTTCTTATCTTTATCTCTTCAAGATTCTTCTTTGAATCTTCTTGTTTATATAACAATTCTTCCTTTAAGAATTTCTAACTTCATTTACATCGCTCAAAATTTCATTCGAGTTCTACACTTTCATCATACGTATCCATTTCTACACTTGGTACACATCGAGTCTCTAATAGTTTCAATATGGTACGCTGAGTGGTTTCCCACAAACAACCAACAAACTAGGTTCCGAGTTACTAGTTCGTATATACCTCCGCTCTATGAAGGAATCGTTTAGCCCAGATACCATACATCAACTACTAAAGAGTACAATTGCACCATACTCTCTATTCTTAACTTCTTTATCACTCTCTTTTTATAGACATTGTCTATTTATTATCACCTTACATCCTTATTATTGGAGTTGGGTAATCCCACATTCATATTCCTTATAACTCTGCGAGATTCTTCTTTGAATCATTTTACGCATGTTTTAATCCCTTATTGTTCAAACTCTATTTGAGCTTATTCTTTCATTACCTTCATCTCTCTTCTCTAAGGTTATAGCCTACGGTACTCCTACCTAAGGTTTATAACCTACAGTTTTGATACCAACTGTAACGACCCCAAAATCTATACAATTTAAATCCCGACTTCGGTCGTTAACCATACATTCAACCTCTAAATAATACATCATTATTCGATGTTAAAAACACTAAAATAGCGGAATATTTAAAACGTTTATACATTTCCTTCTTTCTTGCCCTGAATCGCAACCTTTACACTACATCTCTTTGATTTAATCTTATATCATGAATTGTTACAACAAAATGACTATACAAAGTCTTACATCATAACTAAATATCCATATACATTGGATAGCTCAACTTACAATTTAACAACATGTTACGTTCAAAATATGAAATACATTTTTCATAAAACATAAGTAATCTTTATGAATATAGATCTCTATAACTCACTTAGCACATATCTTTACCTTAAAATCTTGACCTGTAAAAGTGGTTATTTGCAAGAGTGAGCTCGACAGCCCAGCAAAGTCTAACAGTTTTCATGCATCACATAACACATAATAACATGCTCGATATACATCTCATTAAAGTAACATGGCATACATGCTTTTAATTCACATAGCAAATATAAAGATTGAGTTCCTTACTCAATCATCATTACTTAGCCAAAACAATGCAGTCATATATTGACTTTAACATTTCATGATTCAACATGCATAACATATCATGAAATTTAAAACAGTTCATAAAGTCCACGTAGAAAATAGGAACCGAAAGACTTGTCTTGATCGTTGTTTACCAATAATAGCTTAACAGCTCACAGTTATCTGCACTTCACATGCCGAACCTTTCTCAAACGCTGACAACTCTATGTCAAACTCTCTGAGAACTCCTTCTTACTCTCAGTTTAGCAAAAAATTCAAATGCGTAAAACTGATAACCAATATGCGTATAGTAAAAATAAAACCAACGCACACCCGTTTAAAATAAAACCGACGCCTACTAAATACCCCTATTCAATTATCAGTTACCAAATATATATATTATATTTATATTTTATTTATTAAAATTCAAATTTTTTTTTTAAAAAAACAAAAGCCATAGGGCTTTGTTTGGCAAAATAATTTAAAACTACTTTAATTTATTTTAATAACCACTTATAATATAGCTATTTGTCACACTTCTAATTAATTAAGCTTTCATACTTAATTTAATTAATTCTAATAACAATTCATTGCATAATATAATAATTTATTTAATCATTATAAACTCTCTAACTTAATTATTAAATTAAATTAGATTACTATTTCAAAATAATTACTTTCCTTAACTCATTAATTATTTATTAAACAAATAAATAATCAATTCACATCAAATCAATTAAACAAATACTTATTCAACGATAAACACAACCATTAAATATTTATATAATTCAATAAATATTTAAATATTATAATAAAAAATCTAGATTGTTACATCATTCTCTCCTTACAAGGATTCTGTCCTCAGAATCACAACTCAAACCACTTAATCGTTACAATCTTCCCTACTTACAAAGATTCTACCCCCAGAATCGAAGACAGAAATTAAACAATTAACTCAGAGTAATTTTTCATCATTTTATCTAAATATAGATTTTATATTTCCTAATATATTCATTACTTTAACAAATTCTAGGTTTAATTTCATAACTTTCACTTGAACTCAATTATATTCTGAATATTATATATCTTAACCCATTCATTTCCTTTTCTAAGGATCGCTATCATAAACACTCGGGATATTACATTCACCCTTTCTTCTAAGAATTTCGTCCTCAAAATTTTATTTATTAATTTTTATTCATTCATTCTATCAAAGTAGATTTTACGTCACTACTTCATTCATTCATTGGTTTCTATAACCAATTTCTTTCCACAAAGATCATTCTACAATTATTAACTTTTCTATTAAAAGTTTCACATTATTCTTTGATAATTCATATCCTTCTCACTTCAAAATCTCTTTTCTCACTTATTCAACATACTCATCATTCAGTGTTGCATTCTACGACTTACTTCTTTCTAAGGAATATTTTCCATTTTCACTTCCATCTTGCAGAATAAAAAGATTCTTCCACAATTGTTCAATAATTGGGAAGTAGTTTGAATAACTCAGGAATTTAAAAGATTCCAAATCATGCTAAGGGTCATAAGACCATGAACTATTTCCACAGTTGCAAGTAATCTTTCAACTTCAACTTTAACAGTCATAAGACTATAAGGACCCCCGTACATAGGGTGTTAAGCCCTTCGTACGATGTATTGTGCACAAATATTTAAACGCTATGCGTATGTCCATAGTTATAAGTAATCTTTCAACTTAAACTTTAACAGTCATAAGACTATAGGGACTCCTCATACTTAGGGTGATCAGCCCTTCGTAGAATGTATTGTGCACAAACATCTCAACGCCTCCGCATAATCCCCTATAAAAGGGTTGTTCATCTCAGCTTTTCAACATTTGAATCCGCACCAAAACAATTTGGTTTGGCATAACTTCTCAAGAAACGCATGCATTTCATGAACATCTTTCAATATTTGTCTAGCTGAATCAAATAGCATAGATCTCTACAACAATTCGAACATCAGTTGAAATATACATATACATATATGCATATGTATTCTCATATCTTAAAAAAATCTCAAAAATCTTTTTATGACGTCATGATACCGCACTGTATTTACAGTCCGTTGAGGATTCCATCATTTGGTGATTTTATCATACTACATCATACCATAGTGGGCTGATGATCCTTAGATCACATCCAACACTAGGTAATACTGTATTGATGACTCCATCATTTTTATCATCTTTGCACCAGGTTACATGATGCATTAATGATATAAAATACATTTTGATATATTGCAAATCATTTTTGTCTAGCTGAAGCAATTAGCGTAGACACACGAATAACAGTATTGTTGCTAAAACTCATTGGTTCCATCATTTGATCCAATGTTTTTAAGAAAATAAAAGTGTAAACATCAGCACGAAGTCAATAAATTTCGAAAGTCTAGCATAGCTAGTAGATTTAGAATACCTATGCTTCCACCATCAACTCCACTTTCTATAATGATCCATTGCTTAATAGGTCTATCTATTCCTATCGTCCTCAATACTCCATTCACACTTAATTATACCCTAGTTCATCAAACTTACCACACGTTATGAGTTCAGGAACTTGCCACAATCATATGAGTTTAAGAACTTATCCTAGTCAGACCATAGGCGTCCATTCGCTGATGGGTTCAAAAACATACCATATAATTATGAGTCACAAACCTACCATAAGTATGAGTTTTAAGAACTCGCACTTAACCTTATAATATTCTCTAACTATACTCTACCTATCTGTTATACACATGAGAAAAGAATCACCTTCTCAACAGGCATATAGCAAATAGCGCGACATAAACATTCCAATGATTATCAATGTGATAAACTGAGTGCAAGCACAAAACCCTTGCCCATACAAAGGTTTGTACAACTTAGCCATCACATGAGTTCTCAATTGAAATCCCACCTAACTCTATCTTTCTTTTAACTTGCTCTTTGCTCGATACGAATTCCTCGTATTACATCATCTATAACTCCTTATGAGTTATCTCGTACTATTTCATAGTACACCATCTTCATAGCATTAAGCTATAATCATTCAAACATTACATACCATCTTTCTTTTATAACTTAAACAGATCACGTCGTGACCTTATTCTATAATCATCTTTCTTAAAATTCTTTTCTTAACTCGTGATCATTTTGTTTTACGATTCTCATTCTTTCCTTTTTTTCATCATTTACAACATTATTCGTTATCTTGACTTTTGGAGTTAGGAAACTCCAATTTCTTATCTTTATCTCTTCAAGATTCTTCTTTGAATCTTCTTGTTTATATAACAATTCTTCCCTTAAGAATTTCTAACTTCATTTACATCGCTCAAAATTTCATTCGAGTTCTACACTTTCATCATACGTATCCATTTCTACACTTGGTACACATCGAGTCTCTAATAGTTTTAATATGGTATGTTGAGTGGTTTCCCACAAACAACCAACAAACTAGGTTCCGAGTTACTAGTTCGTATATACCTCCGCTCTATGAAGGAATCGTTTAGCCCAGATACCATACATCAACTACTAAAGAGTACAATTACACCATACTCTCTATTCTTAACTTCTTTATCACTCTCTTTTTATAGACATTGTCTATTTATTATCACCTTACATCCTTATTATTTGAGTTGGGTAACCCCACATTCATATTCCTTATAACTCTGCGAGATTCTTCTTTGAATCATTTTACGCATGTTTTAATCCCTTATTGTCCAACTCTATTTAAGCTTATTCTTTCATTATCTTCACCTCTCTTCTCTAAGGTTATAGCCTACGGTACTCCTACCTAAGGTTTATAACCTACAGCTTTGATACTAACTGTAACAACCCCAAAATCTATACAATTTAAATCCCGACTTCGGTCGTTAACCACAACCTCTAAAAAATACATCCTTATTCGATGTTAAAAACACTAAAATAGCAGAATATTTAAAACGTTTATACATTTACCTCTTTCTTGTCCTGAATCGCAACATTTACACTACATCTCTTTGATTCAATCTTATAACATGAATCGTTACAACAAAATGACTATACAAAGCCTTACATCATAACTAAATATCCATATACATTGGATAGTTCAACTTACAATTTAACAACATGTTACGTTCAAAATATAAAATATATTTTTCATAAAACATAAGTAATCTTCATGAATATAGATCTCTATAACTCACTTAGAACATATCTATACCTTAAAATCTTGACCTGCAAAAGTGGTTATTTGCAAGAGTGAGCTCGACAGCCCAGCAAAGTCTAACAGTTTTCATGCAACACATAACACATAATAACATGCTCGATATACATCTCATTAAAGTAACATGGCATACATGCTTTTAATTCACATAACAAATATAAAGATTGAGTTCCTTACTCAATCATCATTACTTAGCCAAAACAATGCAGTCATATATTGACTTTAACATTTTATGATTCAGCATGCATAACATATCATGCAATTTAAAACAGTTCATCAAGTCCACATAGAAAATAGGAACCGAAAGACTTGCCTTGATCATTTTTTACCAATAATAGCTTAACAGCTTACAGTTATCTGCACTTCACGTGCCCAGCCTTTCTCAAACGCTGACAACTCTATGTCAAACTCTCTGAGAACTCCTTCTTACTCTCAGTTTAGCAAAAAATTCAAATGCGTGAAATTGATAACCAATATGCGTATAGTAAAAATAAAACCAACGCACGCCTGTTTAAAACAAAATCGACGCCTACTAAATACCCCTATTCAATTATCAGTTACCAAATATATATATTATATTTATATTTTATTTATTAAAATTCAAAATTTAAAAAAAAACAAAAGCCATAGGGCTTTGTTTGGCAAAATAATTTAAAACTACTTTAATTTATTTTAATAACCACTTATAATATAGCTATTTGTCACACTTCTAATTAGTTAAGCTTTCATACTTAATTTAATTAATTCTAATAACAATTCATTGCATAATATAATAATTTATTTAATCATTATAAACTCTCTAACTTATTTATTAAATTAAATTAGATCACTATTTCAAAATAATTACTTTCCTTAACTCATTAATTATTTATTAAACAAATAAATAATCAAATCACATCAAATCAATTAAACAAATACTTATTCAACGATAAACACAACCATTAAATATTTATATAATTTAATAAATATTTAAATATTATAATTAAAAATCTGGATTGTTACATATATATTCTTTTCGTTAATTTCTATAAATAGTTATACAAGTGTCCCACTTGGATAATCATTATATTTAATCACATGTTGATACACCTTTGTTAATTACCCATATATATATATATATATATATATATATATATATATATATATATATATATATATATATATATATATATATATATATATATGGGGATGCCGGTGTTTTCTTCTAGAGGGAGCAACAGACGGTAAACCATATTGTTCACAGAAGGTGCCTAATTCATATTTAGCTTTCTTTTTATCTTTATTAGCTTGTTTAGCTAATTTAAAGTCAATACACATTTTTAGTCCAATTTTCTGAATATAACTTATAATGTCTCCATAAGTTAAATTAGCGTAGTCAATATATCCTAAATTTTTGCTTAATTCTTCTCTAACTTTATGTGCAAATAACGACGATAAACCATTAACAAACTTTTCTTTCCAGAAAGGTTTATTACTGTCATTTCGCATCATAACTCTAGAGGTGAATACATCTTTATACCATCTAAAATCACTTAGAGTAGGACAAGTAAGATTACTCAATTGGTCATGAATTCTTTCTGTGATATTCCTAGGAGTTCCAATAAAATGTTTAATTATGGTAAAAATTAAATTATTAACTCCATCTGGCAAACCCATACCAACTTCTTCATTGAAGATGGGATTGCCGTCATCATCTCTCTGGATAGCATGAATAATTGATATCCTAATATCTTCTGTGAGATGTTTTTCCCACCAAGATCTAAGAATACCAGTGAATCCACTAGCTATTAATTCAACTATATCTGGTTGAGATAAATTGTTGAGTTTGGTGATATAGCTATTTGCTACCATAGACATATGATTTAATTTATTAAGAATTTCTTGTTCACTAAATCCATCTATATTCCATTCATATACTTTATTGGATGAAACAGAGAATTGTTTATCTAGGTTTTTCTTTTCAAATTGTAAGTCCGGAGGAGTAGGCCTAGAGTACCAATTTCTGGTAATACTGGTGTTATTAACAGTTAACTTATTTAGCTGTTCATTAAGATTAGAAGTTGATGAGTGAATAGAAGAATTGTCGTCGTCATCATCAGATCCAACTTGATCAATGACAACAATAGTTCCACTCGAACCAGCTTCATTTTTAATTTTTTTAAATAACTTATCAATTGACTGAACTAATTCTTCATCTTTATTAGGTAAACCTAATTTGTTTCTATTTTCTGGTAATTTTATTAAGGGTTGTTCAATCTTTGAATCAGGTTTGTTAATAATACTTTCTTCGAATTTTTCTTCGATCCTATCTAACTATTTTCTAACAGTTGCTAGATACTGATTACTAAAGTTTAATTGTTCTATTATTTTTTTATCGTCTTTTACTCCATCGGGAATTTTAAAGGGACTGGCGATAACTGAGGTGTTCTTGACTGGGATTAAAACTGTCTCTAATGGTGGATGACTAGACGAAATTTTTATTTTGTCTTCTTTAATCCATTGTGTTTTACTAATAACATTACACTTACTTTGGTATTGTTCATACCAGTCGTAAAAAGTAACGTTAATCTGTTCATTTATAATGAATCGCTTCCATCTATTGACTATCTTATCTCTTTCCTTTTCGGTAGGATGATTAGATCTAAACAGATGTCTTTTAGCTTTATTAGTTTTTGAATTAAAATCTTTTACTAAGTTATCCCATTCTAAAATAAATTCTTTTTTAATGACTCTTAGTTGATTATGAATAGGGGCATTAAAATCAGACTGTGTAGGATACACAGAAGACGCTGGAGAAGAAGATCCTTCATCTTCCTCGGGGTCGTTCTGGGTATAACAGGGGTGACTAACTTGTCCTTGATTAAGTATACCCTTTAATTTGACGTCTTTAATCGAAGGGTTGCCTATAACTTCTGAATCTCTTCTAGGCTTTTCCACCGAAAGCAGATTCTTTTTCATTTACTTTACTTTAGTAAATGTAATATGTTTTTTACTTTTACTTTACCCCAGTTATTGTAATAGTAATGTTGTAATAGTTCGTTTCCTTAGTCTATAAAAGGAATTCGAATTCAGTTAAGAGAGGCAGACTTAGAAAGACTCAGAGTTCCTTCTCTGACTAATCTTTAGCCTCCACCGCTGTTAAGCCTACTTAGCCCCTCTTCCTCTTATGTTCTTCTTCTTTTAGTTAATCTTGTAAGTTAAATTTTGTTTCTGCACTTGTAAATAGTTCAATCAATAATCAATAAAACTATTTTATTTCAATATTTTAACTTGTGTATGTATGCGCATCTATATGTTCTTCTTCTATTCCTTCTTCCACCCTCAATATCAGACCCAAGTTGTATGTTGTAACTACTGCCTAGTTAGATCTAAAACGTCTTCATCAAACCCTAGTAACCCCGCTTCGGAATATCGTGCTAAATATGATCAGCACTTATTTCACATAGAGTTACCCATGAAGCCCAAAAATGACCCAGTTAAATTAGCTGCCCAGTATTTTCCTACTGGATGGCATTTTCTTCCTCTCGCTCCTTCTAAATCTTTGGTCTTTTATAAGGATATTCTTATTGAAATTGAGTCAGTATTTATCAAACCTATTTATGCCAATGATGATAATTCTAAGCTTCTTTATCATTCGTTGTATATTAAACAGGTTCTCAATCTTTCTGATTGGGGTAGTCATCCTTCCGATCTCAAGTCACTCGCTAATCATTCTAGCCCCTATTGCTATTATGATTATATTGAGGCTTGGTTTAAAATCATGCTCCACCAGAATGATGATCATAGTCATTCTTGGTTTTTCCAATTTGATCAAAAGTTCAAGAGTCAGTTTCCCAAGTGGTTCATTCTCTGGTGGACTAGGCATGGTCTTGATCATGCAATTTTCCCAGAACCACTTATGGTTCAGTTAGAACATTTCTGTCATCATAGTAACTATCTCCCGAAGTATGAGGAAATTCCTGCATTCCTTATATTTTGTAGTAAGTATAAAATCCCTTGGATCCTTAAATGGCAATATGTCGTTACGGCCACCCAAGAAGTCACAATATTTCAACCTCCTTCTTCCATAGGAATTAGGTCAGCTCAAACAGTTATCTCACCAATTTCTCAAGTCTCTCGCCGTTTTTATATTAAATGGTGGGATAAATTTGGTGTCGATAGGATAGTTGGTCAAGTTTAGAAGGAATTTCCTCCTTCTCCACCATCACCCTTGACCTCCCCAGCTACCAAGACTCCAGCCATTGAGCCTTCCAGTAAATCTTCAGTTAAAGCACCTAAAAAATTAAAGTCAGTTGCTCCGTCGAGCCCGCGAAAGGTCACTGATGTTTCCGATTATTCTAGTTCTCAGTTAAAAGTTCTCACAGATGCCATTCAGGCATGATTAGATCAGTTAGATAAAAAATTAGATGCAGATTCTTCTTATTCCAGAGGAGAAAATGATAGTCAAAATTTAGATGGTGATGCTGATGATGATTGTGACCCCTATGGCACGATCAATCTTCAAGATGCTCAGGATCCTTTTGCCTGAACGTCTCAGTCAGCACCTGCTCCGGCAGCCTAGTCAATCTCAGTCAACCAGTACCAGCTCCGGCAATCTCGTCAGTAGCATCTTTTGCTCCGACAACCTCGCCAGCAGCATCTTCTGCTTTTCCACCAAAAGCAGCATTCAGTCAGACATCTGGCCCCACGGCCCCTTTAGTCAAAAGATCCTATTAAGTTAGTCATTGATAAATCCTTCTCTATTCAGCTCCCTGCCTTAGTTGACACTGGTACAGATCTGAACTGTATTCAGGAAGGACTTATTCCCACTAGATATTACAGAAAGACTAGTGAAAAGCTTAATTCAGCTAATGGTAGTAATATGGAAATAAAATATAAGTTACCTAAAGTCCATATCTGTCAGGATGATATGTGTTTTAAGACTTCTTTTGTTTTAATCCGCAATCTTACAGATAAAATTATTTTAGGATTACCATTTATATATTTATTGTATCCATTCACTACCAGTAATAAAGGATTAAGCTGTGAGCATTTAGGAAAGAAAATTACCTTTAAATTCCTAATCAAACCTAAAGAGAGAGATTTAAAATTTATTCAAGAAGAATCAATTTCTAAATCCTTGAATCTGTTAAACTGTAAAGTTACCCACTTAAGTTTCCTCAAAGAAGAAGTTAAGTATCAACAAGTTGAAGAACAACTTAAAAGCTACAGAGTTCAAGAAAAATTATAGATTATTGTTAAACAAGATAAAACCTTTGATTTGAAACCCAGACAGATATGAACATCCCGATCAAGGGAAAACTTTTATGTGTGAAGACCCCGGACTCAGGTACTTGAAACCCGAACTCGGTTCATCACGATACCATTTCTATGAGCGGAATAATACTAATAATAATAACAATAATATAAATATCAAACTTAACTTACATTTATCAGAGTCTAATCCCAAGTACGTAACCTTTAAACATTCATTACAAACCATGATAGATAATATATATATATATATATATATATATATATATATATATATATATATATATCATACTTGTCTTAATAACATTAAGCTATTACATAAGATAACGTTCATTCATTCATTCAGCGACCTTTCCCTTTTCCTTGTTCTTAGCAGAGTTCTCTGATTGTTCACACTTAGCTGAAAACATTTAAATTAAGCAAGGATGAGCATTTGAGTGCCCAGCAAGTAATAGCAATCATATATATAAGCTGAAAGAATTTAAATGTTTTCTTTGTACTATTCTTCTACAACAAGTCAATAGTTGTGAAGTATTCTGAACCAATAATAATAACATAACAACTCTCTTTCAAATTTTTGAAACTACATAATGACTATAACTGGGATTATGGTGACATGCCATGAACATTGTTTTCATTTTCGAAAAGGTTAAACAGAAATTCATCTGTAAACCGTCATAACTTACGGGCACGGGGGTGATCAGCCCGTTATGCCCTACATTGATCAATACTACATTGCTAGAACGATATTATCGTTCATCCTTTGTCCGCCGGAGCGCATAAAAATTTTCCTGTGTAGGGATGTTCATACCTGTCTGGGTTCTAAATCAAAGGTTTTATCTTGTTCAACAATAATCTATAATTCAATATATCTGTATACGGGTAATTGACAAAGGTATATCAACATGTGATTAAATACAATGATTATCCAAATGGGGACACTTGTTTAACCACTTCTAGAAATTAACGAACAGAATATATATGTCCGAATTATCATATACTAACATGTTGATATTCAATGAGCTTATATAATATAAAGTTCATAATCTGTACAATAATAATATAGTTTAGAAACATTCTTACTCACATCCATTGCATAAAGAAAATGCAAAGGTTAGATACTTGCCTGAAGCGCTGCTTACAGTTTGTAATTTAGATTTATCGCTTATCTCACGACCTATCATTAATAAGATCGTTCGTTCGATTAGAATAATATACTATAACACATAACACTGCTTATTGCGGTCAGCACATACCCTAATCACATTGGCACATATGTTTAATAACCATTGAATCACAAATAACCACATGTCTCAATAAATTATCTAAGTCCAGATCAATTTCTGAAACATGTCGGTGTACCGACGGCTTTATCGGGTAATTATCGAGTCTAAGACTCTATCCTGTAACTCAATATCCGTACGTATCAATCATATTATTTTTAAATGACTTATAATAATTTTAAAACATTTATTATGATTTATCATGAATTTTCAAACCACAGAATCATATTTAAATGATTTAAATACTAATCAATTCTATTATCATTAATATTTAATTAATATTAAATTATTAATGAAACCATTGCCAAAATGTTAAAGTTATTTATAATAACTTAAAATACTTTTAAAGTATTAATATTACACTTAAATGATTTTTAAAAGAATTAAAATCATTTTTAAATAATTATCATTAATAAAAAGTATTAATGCATTATTTATCAAAATATTAAAAGTCATTAATTATAACTTGAAATATTTTTAATTCATTTCTACCATTTTTAAATAATTTTTAAATTAATAAAACCATTTTAAAACTATTTATTTAATATAATTATTAAATAAATTTAATATTAAATTAATATCATTTATTAATGAAATTATCCTTTAAATATTAAAAGTTATATTTTATAACTTAAAATATTTTTATAACCATCATATAATTTTTATATAATTTTTAAATCATTAAATCTATTTTTTATAATTTATTTAATACATTTATTAAATAACTTAATTACCAATAATATTAATTAATTAATGAAATTTCATCACAAAATATTGAAAGTTATCAAAAATAACTTAAATTATTTTCTTATACCATAATATAATTTTAAATGATTTTTCATGTATTAAAATCATTTTTAAATAATTTATTTAATATTATAATTAAATAAATTAAATACTTTTAATATTCCAAAAATATTAAATATTTATGAAATATATTCAAAATAATTAAAAACTAATTTTTGAAATTTAAAATAATTTTTAAAACTATTTTTTGAAATTTTTAGAATTTATTTTCTATTTTTAATGATTTTTCGGAAATTAATTAATTAAAATATACTAAGTCCGTCGCTAAAGCCTTTGGCGACAGAAAAGTGTCGCCTTAGGTGTTCTTGAGCCCAAGAACACTGACAGGTCAGTGCTCGAGGGGTCAACTTTGACCACTTATAATTTCTTTGTTCCGGCATGCTATGGTCGATCTAAAGTATTGATCGTGTAGTATAAATGTAGAACTACAAGTATTCGAAATTATTTTGGTCATATAACAACTCAGATGTAAGATCTGAGCCTTTAAAACTATTGTCAGGTCTGTTCATCAAGTTCTGGGCTGCCCAGAAAAATTTGGTCAATACCGGTCAACGACCTTGGTGGCCTTATTTCGGTTAATCGGTTTATGTCACAGATGTTCTAGACGTCGGGCCTTGTACACTAACTACCAGGGTATCTTCATTGGTCATTTATAGTGTCCAGATATCATTACATTACAAGATCTAAGTCTCTAAAGTACCTGTCAGACCACTGCCTCCACATTTCTGGGTTACCCAGGCAGTAAGACTTAACGGTCAATGACTTTTGACCGATTACCACCATTGATCTGTTAATTGTTAAGGTTCGAAAGTACTATGAACTTGTAGAACTCATGCAATACTATAATGTAGATACAAATATTGATCCAAACAACTTTACAGAAACAAAAGAAAAGCCGGTCAAAGTCAGTGCCCGAACACGTTCTTCAGTTTTCTGGGTTACCTAGAAAACTAAATTCGTGTTCGGTCAACGAACTTTGGCCGTGAATAACTTCTGATTTACGCATTCAAAGATCATGAACCCACTTGCAGATTACTCATAACATTACAGACTACAACATGTAACAAACAAAAACATTAAATCACTTAAAAACTGACAGATCCGGACTTTCAAAGTTCTTGTCAGACGCTGAAAAACGCATTCTGGGTTACCCAGATTTTAGAAAGTCATGGTCGGTCAACGACCTTTGACCATGAATAACTTACAATCTACGACAGATCTAACTCTAAATCAAGTTCTTGATTAAAGAGCTCACAGCATACTACAACATTAAACCTTTAAACAACAAAAACACATAACATACAAAGATCTATGATGACTGACATTTGACTGTCAGACTCAAAATTAAAAATTTCCAAATTCTTAAAATCTTCAAATTCGTCCACTTAGATGTTATGGATCTACAAGATACCAACCCAGATCACTTATTTAGACTCCATAATACATATATAACACAAAAAACTTAACATCTAACACAAGGTTAAAAGTCAGATTTTGGTTTTTAAGTTATACCTTTCTTGATCAAATCCATGAATCTAAGTCTCTGATTTGCTGTGGGTGTTAGTGGGGCTTTGTTTGGGAGCTGATATACTACAAGAATTCATATCTTAGAGAGAGAGGGGGGTCTTGGATGAGCAAGGTAAATAAATGAGGCAAAATGATGAACATTTCTCTCTCTTGGACTATAAATATATGTCTTAGATGCATGCATTGGCTGTCAATGTGGCTGAATTGTTGTGATTTAAGGCACGTGGAGTAGGTGTAGTTGCTCACCAACCAAATATATGGCAAGATTTACAAGTAAGCTTAAACATTGTACATAAGAGTATTTTTGTTATTTCCTTTTTATTTCTAGAATTTCCATTAGTTGCAAACCCTTAGGGTTTAGGGTTTGGGTGGATTTAGGGTTTGGAGCATTCTTAGGGTTTAGGAGCTAAAATTCTAGGATTACCAAAATTAGGAAAAATAAATAACAATTTAGCTTCCAAAAATGAAAATTTGTTTCCAATAATACAATTTAGAAATCCCTAATTAGATTTTGTTTACTAATTACATCATACATGAACATTAGGGTTTAAATTGCACTAATCAGCATTAAACTTGCTTAATTAGCAAATAGGGTTCACAATTAACAAATTTAGGGTTTATAATTAAACAAAAAAAAATTAAAATTAGTTTCTAAATTATATAAAATTAAGATTTCTTAATTAATTTAGTTCCCTCATTAGATAGACTTAAAAATTAGGTTTTGATTTTACTAATTATCATTAAGCGTGCCAAAATAATAATTATGGTTTCATCTTAGCAAATTAGGGTTTCTAATTTAGAATTTAGATTTACTAACTTAGAAATTAAGGTTTCCCGAAATTAAGATTTCTAAATATTAATTAGGGTTTCGCTAATTAACATTTAATTCTATAATACATAACCTTAAACACAATAACACAGCTACAAAACAACCTCAAACTCGTAATCGAGTTCCAAATTAGGGTTTCCATTTATCAATAAGTTAAGTATTGATTTAAGGTTTCCAATTTAAGAAATTAGGGTTTTCTCCTGATTATTAATAATAATAATTATCATGAATTACATAACATATTGACTTAACAGATTTTAAAGTCTCATGTGACTTCGAAATTAGTGTTTGTCAGTAAAAATTAGGGTTTTATCATAATACCCCATAATTGACCAACCATTGACAGTTCACAAAAATACGGTACATAATTACAGCACTGAAAAATTAAAATATAATATTATTATATTATTATTCTTATCCACTGATAAAAATCCAAAATTAGGGTTTAGATTCCATATCTGATTTATTCTTCATATATAACATTATTAATTAAGTTAAAATAATTAACTTAATTAATCTTGCATAAATTCATATAATAAAATAAATAATTACTATAATAATTCTAAAAATCATTTCATATATTATTTAAATAATATATAATTATATTTTCATGGGAAATAATTAATAAAAATATTTTCACTATAAAATTAATTATTAAAAGAATAAACTTTATAATAGTCAATAATTCTAAAATAAAAATTATTTGTAAATATTCATATAATAAATACATTTTTATCTATCACATAAATACATACACACATTATCTTGTACAAATCCTCATCTTTAAATTAAAAAAAAAATTTACGCAAAATTCCTGATTTATTTATATAGAAAATATCTGGTTGTTACATTCACCCTCCCTTATAAAGATTCCGTCCTCGGAATCACCGTTTTAAAACCTATACATACCAGGCTACATGTCATACACAATCATTGCGAGTAGATCGCGATCATAATTGATCGAACTGATCTTTAACTATACACATAAAGCTTAGCTTTCTGATTAAACGGAAATTTGATTTCTAAAAGAACTCAAATTTCCTCCTTCAAAATTTCTTTACAAACTAATTTACTATATATAAGAAAATAATATATAAAAATAAAATTGGTTTGACTAAATACCTGGAGTTGCATCCCTAGCTGCCACGATATCTGGAACGGTCATGTTGAAGACGCTTGCGGTTGATTTCGTTGGTTTGATTGTTGATGTTGGTCCCGTTGTCGCCAATGTCCTGCTACCTTTTCCCGTATTCGCTTTCCTTGCCTTCTTTCTCCTTCCTGAACAGTTTTTCACCTTATACTCCATTGATCCACACTTAAATCACACAGACTTTCCTTTATCTTCTTTCCTTTTATCGTATAGATGACAAAACTATCTTTTGTCCCTTCATTATCTTAGCTATCACAAACGTTACTACAGGGTCAGTTGACCCTCTAAATCCTGGCAGTACGATGGCCTTGAAGTCTTTGACGTTCGTCTATCGATTATCTGAATGATCTTCCCGCGACTGGTATTCCGTTCTGCATAGCTTGATCGTCCATATTCGCAAAATTCTGCATCGGGTTTAGTTGTCTTCCAACTTTGTTGACAGGTTCTTCTGTCCGTGTATTTCATTTTCGTCTCCCTGACAGCATTATAACTATTTATTCTTAATTATAAGCCTTATCGTATACGTATAATCATATAACACAAAACTTTCTATTCCAATAATCATGTACTCAAAATATTAGATTTTGAAATTTTGGTTTTCTGCATTAACCAATACTCATCTAATTAACTACTATCTTTATACCAACTTATTTCATTAGTCCCATATAAATTCATACTCATATCACTTGACATACCATAGCACACATTGCTTTAATCATCCGCTATCCCTTTGTGACTCAAAAGTCAGGAATCGCTGCCATAACTTATACAAAATTTGAAAAATATTACTTTATACAAACATACCTATCATATACACAACATAAAATCATACCTACTCACATAATAGTAATACTACTTATCTTCTTAGACCTTCACTAAGGATCAATTGCTTAGTATTCTATATAGTCACATCATCCTCAATAATTCATTCACACCTAACTACAACTAGTCTGTCCAACTTACCATACGTTATGAGTTTAAGAACTCACCACAAACATACGAGTTTAAGAACTCGACATTGACCACATATTCTTTAACTATACTTTACATATCAGTTATACTATCGTTTCAGGGTCTGGTACTATACTTTTCAAAATAACCACCCCATTGAGGTAGCTTTCAATGTGAACCTCTATTTCAGCTATTGGTTTTGATATTGGCTCGGTTATGGAGATTGACTTCTTCTTTACAATTTGAGGGTATTCTAATCCTTTTTTAACTGACATGTACACCACTAAGTTATCCTAATTACCAACTAATATATACACACAACAAATAATAGCTTTATACAAGTTATCTTTTATTTCGTTTAACGATAAACTAATTCAATTCGTCTTTTTTTTAAACTCTATATGAGTTATTTGCATTTTCAATGTTTCCCTCTGTTCTAAGGTTATAGCCTAAGGTCTAACCCACCTAAGGTTTCTAACCCTAAGCTCTGATACCAACTTGTGAAGACCCCGGACTCAGGTACTTGAAACCCGAATTCGGTTCATCACGATACCATTTCTATGAGCGGAATAATACTAATAATAATAACAATAATATAAATATCAAACTTAACTTACATTTATCATAGTCTAATCCCAAGTACGTAACCTTTAAACATTCATTACAAACCATGATAGATAATATATATATATATATATATATATATATATATATATATATATATATATATATATATATCATACTTGTCTTAATAACATTAAGCTATTACATAAGATAACGTTCATTCATTCATTCAGCGACCTTTCCCTTTTCCTTGTTCTTAGCAGAGTTCTCTGATTGTTCACACTTAGCTGAAAACATTTAAATTAAGCAAGGATGAGCATTTGAGTGCCCAGCAAGTAATAGCAATCATATATATATAAGCTGAAAGAATTTAAATGTTTTCTTTGTACTATTCTTCTACAACAAGTCAATAGTTGTGAAGTATTCTGAACCAATAATAATAACATAACAACTCTCTTTCAAATTTTTGAAACTACATAATGACTATAACTGGGGTTATGGTGACATGCCATGAACATTGTTTTCATTTTCGAAAAGGTTAAACAGAAATTTATCTGTAAACCGTCATAACTTACGGGCACGGGGGTGATCAGCCCGTTATGCCCTGCATTGATCAATACTACATTGCTAGAACGATATTATCGTTTATCCTTTGTCCGCCGGAGCGCATAAAAATTTTCCCGTGTAGGGATGTTCATACCTGTCTGGGTTCTAAATCAAAGGTTTTATCTTGTTCAACAATAATCTATAATTCAATATATCTGTATACGGGTAATTGACAAAGGTATATCAACATGTGATTAAATACAATGATTATCCAAATGGGGACACTTGTTTAACCACTTCTAGAAATTAACGAACAGAATATATATGTCCGAATTATCATATACTAACATGTTGATATTCAATGAGCTTATATAATATAAAGTTCATAATCTGTACAATAATAATATAGTTTAGAAACATTCTTACTCACATCCATTGCATAAAGAAAATGCAAAGGTTAGATACTTGCCTGAAGCGCTGCTTACAGTTTGTAATTTAGATTTATCGCTTGTCTCACGACCTATCATTGATAAGATCGTTCGTTCGATTAGAATAATATACTATAACACATAACACTGCTTATTGCAGTCAGCACATATCCTAATCACATTGGCACATATGTTTAATAACCATTGAATCACAAATAACCACATGTCTCAATAAATTATCTAAGTCCAGATCAATTTCTGAAACATGTCGGTGTACCGACGGCTTTATCGGGTAATTATCGAGTCTAAGACTCTATCCTGTAACTCAATATCCGTACGTATCAATCATATTATTTTTAAATGACTTATAATAATTTTAAAACATTTATTATGATTTATCATGAATTTTCAAACCACAGAATCATATTTAAATGATTTAAATACTAATCAATTCTATTATCATTAATATTTAATTAATATTAAATTATTAATGAAACCATTGCCAAAATGTTAAAGTTATTTATAATAACTTAAAATACTTTTAAAGTATTAATATTACACTTAAATGATTTTTAAAAGAATTAAAATCATTTTTAAATAATTATCATTAATAAAAAGTATTAATGCATTATTTATCAAAATATTAAAAGTCATTAATTATAACTTAAAATATTTTTAATTCATTTCTACCATTTTTAAATAATTTTTAAATTAATAAAACCATTTTAAAACTATTTATTTAATATAATTATTAAATAAATTTAATATTAAATTAATATCATTTATTAATGAAATTATCCTTTAAATATTAAAAGTTATATTTTATAACTTAAAATATTTTTATAACCATCATATAATTTTTATATAATTTTTAAATCATTAAATCTATTTTTTATAATTTATTTAATACATTTATTAAATAACTTAATTACCAATAATATTAATTAATTAATGAAATTTCATCACAAAATATTGAAAGTTATCAAAAATAACTTAAATTATTTTCTTATACCATAATATAATTTTAAATGATTTTTCATGTATTAAAATCATTTTTAAATAATTTATTTAATATTATAATTAAATAAATTAAATACTTTTAATATTCCAAAAATATTAAATATTTATGAAATATATTCAAAATAATTAAAAACTAATTTTTGAAATTTAAAATAATTTTTAAAACTATTTTTTGAAATTTTTAGAATTTATTTTCTATTTTTAATGATTTTTCGGAAATTAATTAATTAAAATATACTAAGTCCGTCGCTAAAGCCTTTGGCGACAGAAAAGTGTCGCCTTAGGTGTTCTTGAGCCCAAGAACACTGACAGGTCAGTGCTCGAGGGGTCAACTTTGACCATTTATAATTTCTTTGTTCCGACATGCTATGGTCGATCTAAAGCATTGATCGTGTAGTATAAATGTAGAACTACAAGCATTCGAAATTATTTTGGTCATATAACAACTCAGATGTAAGATCTGAGCCTTTAAAACTATTGTCAGGTCTGTTCATCAAGTTCTGGGCTGCCCAGAAAAATTTGGTCAATACCGGTCAACGACCTTGGTGGCCTTATTTCGGTTAATCGGTTTATGTCACAGATGTTCTAGACGTCGGGCCTTGTAGACTAACTACCAGGGTATCTTCATTGGTCATTTATAGTGTCCAGATATCATTACATTACAAGATCTAAGTCTCTAAAGTACCTGTCAGACCACTGCCTCCACATTTCTGGGTTACCCAGGCAGTAAGACTTAACGATCAATAACTTTTGACCGATTACCACCATTGATCTGTTAATTGTTAAGGTTCGAAAGTACTATGAACTTGTAGAACTCATGCAATACTATAATGTAGATACAAATATTGATCCAAACAACTTTACAGAAACAAAAGAAAAGCCGGTCAAAGTCAGTGCCCAAACACGTTCTTCAGTTTTCTGGGTTACCTAGAAAACTAAATTCGTGTTCGGTCAACGAACTTTGGCCGTGAATAACTTCTGATTTACGCATTCAAAGATCATGAACCCACTTGCAGATTACTCATAACATTACAGACTACAACATGTAACAAACAAAAACATTAAATCACTTAAAAACTGACAGATCCGGACTTTCAAAGTTCTTGTCAGACGCTGAAAAACGCATTCTGGGTTACCCAGATTTTAGAAAGTCATGGTCGGTCAACGACCTTTGACCATGAATAACTTACAATCTACGACAGATCTAACTCTAAATCAAGTTCTTGATTAAAGAGCTCACAGCATACTACAACATTAAACCTTTAAACAACAAAAACACATAACATACAAAGATCTATGATGACTGGCATTTGACTGTCAGACTCAAAATTAAAAATTTCCAAATTCTTAAAATCTTCAAATTCGTCCACTTAGATGTTATGGATCTACAAGATACCAACCCAGATCACTTATTTAGACTCCATAATACATATATAACACAAAAAACTTAACATCTAACACAAGGTTAAAAGTCAGATTTTGGTTTTTAAGTTATACCTTTCTTGATCAAATCCATGAATCTAAGTCTCTGATTTGCTGTGGGTGTTAGTGGGGCTTTGTTTGGGAGCTGATATACTACAAGAATTCATATCTTAGAGAGAGAGGGGGGTCTTGGATGAGCAAGGTAAATAAATGAGGCAAAATGATGAACATTTCTCTCTCTTGGACTATAAATATATGTCTTAGATGCATGCATTGGCTGTCAATGTGGCTGAATTGTTGTGATTTAAGGCACGTGGAGTAGGTGTAGTTGCTCACCAACCAAATATATGGCAAGATTTACAAGTAAGCTTAAACATTGTACATAAGAGCATTTTTGTTATTTCCTTTTTATTTCTTGAATTTCCATTAGTTGCAAACCCTTAGGGTTTAGGGTTTGGGTGGATTTAGGGTTTGGAGCATTCTTAGGGTTTAGGAGCTAAAATTCTAGGATTACCAAAATTAGGAAAAATAAATAACAATTTAGCTTCCAAAAATGAAAATTTGTTTCCAATAATACAATTTAGAAATCCCTAATTAGATTTTGTTTACTAATTACATCATACATGAACATTAGGGTTTAAATTGCACTAATCAGCATTAAACTTGCTTAATTAGCAAATAGGGTTCACAATTAACAAATTTAGGGTTTATAATTAAACAAAAAAAATTAAAATTAGTTTCTAAATTATATAAAATTAAGATTTCTTAATTAATTTAGTTCCCTCATTAGATAGACTTAAAAATTAGGTTTTGATTTTACTAATTATCATTAAGCGTGCCAAAATAATAATTAGGGTTTCATCTTAGCAAATTAGGGTTTCTAATTTAGAATTTAGATTTACTAACTTAGAAATTAAGGTTTCCCGAAATTAAGATTTCTAAATATTAATTAGGGTTTCGCTAATTAACATTTAATTCTATAATATATAACCTTAAACACAATAACACAGCTACAAAACAACCTCAAACTCGTAATCGAGTTCCAAATTAGGGTTTCCATTTATCAATAAGTTAAGTATTGATTTATGGTTTCCAATTTAAGAAATTAGGGTTTTCTCCTGATTATTAATAATCATAATTATCATGAATTACATAACATATTGACTTAACAGATTTTAAAGTCTCATGTGACTTCGAAATTAGTGTTTGTCAGTAAAAATTAGGGTTTTATCATAATACCCCATAATTGACCAACCATTGACAGTTCACAAAAATACGGTACATAATTACAGCACTGAAAAATTAAAATATAATATTATTATATTATTATTCTTATCCACTGATAAAAATCCAAAATTAGGGTTTGGATTTCATATCTGATTTATTCTTCATATATAACATTATTAATTAAGTTAAAATAATTAACTTAATTAATCTTGCATAAATTCATATAATAAAATAAATAATTATTATAATAATTCTAAAAATCATTTCATATATTATTTAAATAATATATAATTATATTTTCATGGGAAATAATTAATAAAAATATTTTCACTATAAAATTAATTATTAAAAGAATAAACTTTATAATAGTCAATAATTCTAAAATAAAAATTATTTGTAAACATTCATATAATAAATACATTTTTATCTATCACATAAATACATACACACATTATCTTGTACAAATCCTCATCCTTAAATTAAAAAAAAAAATTTACGCAAAATTCCTGATTTATTTATATAGAAAATATCGGGTTGTTACATTATGTGCCCAAGGCGGACAGAGTGAACGATACCCTCATTTTTGTAATGTAGTATTGATCAATAAAGGGTACAACGGGATGATCACCCCCGTGCCCGTAAGTTATGACGGTTTACAGATGAAGTTCTGTTTAACCTTTTCAAAAATGAAAACAATGTTCATAGCATGTCACTTAAACCCTATTTATAGTCATTACGTAGTTTCAAAAATTTGAAAGAGGGATGTTATATTATTATTATCGGTTCAGATTACATCACAACTATTGATTTGTTGTTGAAGGGTAGTATAAAGAAAATATTTAAATCCTTTCAGCTTATATATATAATTGCTATTACTTGCTGGGCACTTAAATGCTCATCCTTGCTTAATTTAAATGTTTTTAGCAAAGTGTGAACAACCAAAAGGCTTGGCTAAGAACAAAGGGAAAGGGAAGGTTACAGAATAAGTTGGTGCTATTTTATGTAATAGTTATCCTTAGTAAGATAATGATATTAATTATCTATCATGGGTTGTAATGAATGTTTAAAGGTTACGTACTTGGGATTCAGACTCTGATAATTATGTAAATTAAGTTGGTATCTATATTATTGTTATTATTATTAGTATTATTCCGCTCATAGAAATGGTATCGTGAAGCACCGAATTCGGGTTTCAAGTATCCGGATTTAGGGGCGTCACACCTATTGAGGACCCTGCTCCTTTTGCTTCCATTCCCCGCCGGGAGCTTCCAATTATTAATTTGACGATTCTAGATCTTCTAGATGATTTAAGTCATTATCCCTTGATCTACCTTTATGAGAACGAGGTAATAGCCGTTTCCATTTTGTACCTTTCTTCTCTTCCCACTTTTGGGGGCAAGGGTTTGATCTTGATTTTGAACTTGAAACAGGTCCCCGGCTTCACTTAGCCTAGGAAGAACTGGTTTAGCATTCACTCCTTGTACCAGACCATTCATCCGGAGTACTAGGCTATTGTCCATTCTTGGGGTTTTGAGGCCTTCTTTTCTGTTCCTCCCCATCGTTGCCCCTAGGGTTATCTGAGGGCTTTATTAGAGCGATGGTTCCACCAGACTCCGTCTCTCCATTTGTTGGGTTGTGAGGTGATGGTGACACCAATGGACTAGCGGTTCATCATGGGGTTGGAGTTTATAGTGGAGTCAGTGCCTTTGGTGGCTGACATTTCACCGGCTATCATTCGATCCCTTTTGGGAGTTCCTGCCACGGCCCTCAAGGGTCAGACCATCCGCTTTGGGCCTTCGAGTGTGGATGCCATGCGTGGGGCTTTAACTAAGCCTCTGCCTAATAATCCAATGGTTAGGGATCACATTCTTTGGCGGATGTTCTTAATCATAGTCAGGGATTGTTTCCTAGTTGATAACTCCTAACGGCCTCTTTTTCTTTAGTCAGCGCCACGCGTGTGTGGATCACATCAGGGATTTTGACTGGGGCTAATTCATATTTGCCTATTTTCTTCGTGGGATGCGCCTATGGTCAAAAGGTGTGACAAAGGCATGGCTAGGCTTTTACCTTTTTTTGATGATGAGTAATTTTTCTTTATCTCCCAATTTCCTCTATTCGGGCAAACAATCTTCATAGCTGATGACATTTAATCTTTACATTTTTAGTTTTGGGCCTATAAGAGGCTTCCTTGCCTTCGTCCAGTTACTACATTAGGTTTGGAGACCTATCCACGAGGATGGCGATGGCATCACTCCACTCTCACAGAGGTTCCCGTAGTAAAGGGGTTTATCCACTCCCGATTACAATTAGAGCTATTGACTGCCAATGTCGTCTCATGGATTCCCTATCCCGAATATCATCTGGCAGTAGGTTTTGAGGGTGGCTTTCTGACTGGGGTAAAGTATATAATATCCACTCGTCGGATTCTTCTCTTAACCGATGGAGGCTAGGAGCTCTACTTGGGAGAGCATGCCATCAGGAGCATCACAGAAGAGATCCGTATTACTTTCTCTCCTCCTGCTAGACGATATTGATCTTTATCTCAGATAGTTGTAGAGATTCCTATGATGGGCTTAGATGGAGTCACTTTATCAGTGGGCTCTTACACTCAGGATGCCTTCCATCAAAGGTGGACTCGTCGCACCATTGGAGCTCTGATGTGTGCCAGTCAATTCATGGGGGATACGGTTCCTGGGTCTATGATGATGACAGACCGAATCGCCTGTGTTTTAGAGCCCTCTCATTTGGAGCAGATTGATAGGTTGACCCAAATGTTGGACCGGGCACACTTTTTCATCAGATATTTGGGCAGAGATCCGTCAGATGCATATTCTTTTGATTCCTCCAGCTTTAGCGCTGGTCCTTCATGTGTCCCATATTCTAACAGCTACTCGGGAGTAGAACCCCCTTTGTATCGACCTGATATTCCCTCTGGTAGAGATACAGTGACTCAAGCATAGTTACAGCAGGTTGATCGGTTGGATGCTGTAGACATCATAGATTTCTTTGGATAGATTTCTCGTTATCTCTTTTGATAGGCCTCTGTTAGATATTGGGCGGCTGTGCCCCATTTCTAGTTATCTCTTTTGATAGGCCTCTATTAGATATTGGGCGGATGTGCCCCATTTCCCAGTACTTTTTATTTTTAGTTGTAGACAGAGATGATGTTATTTACATCGAGAAGATTTGTGTCCCTTTCTGTGCTTGCCGTTTTGTGTTCTCACTTGGTTGAGTTTTGTCTGAAAAGTTGAGTTTGAAAAGGTCTGACATGTGAATGTCGACGATTTGACTTTTAGAGTCGCCAGTTGGTAGATTTAAAATGGTTGTACCAACTCAACCGATTTTGGAAAGGTTTCCAAAAAGGCCCAATGGTTGGACAATGTTTAACTCGCATTGGAAATCGAGATTAATTGGGTTTGGGGGCTTGATTAAACGGGGGGAAGGTGTTAGGTAGCCCCCGACTTCCGTGAAAACACGGTTACCGTAACTTTTCAATTAACTTATTTATTTGCATTTGTTTGTGTGTGTATTGAGCCTAAGTTCAATTATCTAGAAGTAGTGTTATGCCTCATTTGCAGCTATATACAAAGGGTTTGACTTGTATATAAAAGTTCAGTTTTAGGCAAGATATAACAGTGATGTTTTGAAAAAAAAGTTTTCAAACCCTTATACTCAACAATAATTGAGGCCTTTGATACTTCTATTTTATTCTATATTCGGCTTAATTGCTTTTATTTTCGAGATGCGAAGCATCTTCAAGAAAATAAGATACATAGCAGTGCCAAATTCCTTATGGGCATGATAGCCATCCAAAGATATCCAGACACCGTAGATAGTTTACAAGCTGGCTGCAGTTGATAAGTGTCCATCATGGGAACCGAATCTAGATTCATAGGATGAATCTTCGATCACATGATTCCTAGGCTCACATGATAGATTAATATGTACAAAAGCTAGAAAGAAAACTATATTTAAATAACTCTAAGCCATTCTACCTTTAACGGTTGCAGTTTAGTCACTTTTGAACCGGTCGAAGTTAGAGATAACTTGATTTAGACAAATCTAGTCCACAAGCTGGAAGATTAAATATGTACATTACGAAAGAAGTTAAAGCATATATATATATACATATATATATATATATATACACACACACACACACATTTCCAAGTCCTGCCTGGATTCCAAATTCGTGGCAGTTGATCATCTATATATATATATATATATATATATATATATATATATATATATATATATATATATATATTAAAGTAATAGAAAGCTTAAAAATCTGAAAAATCTTATAGTGGTCTGCCAAGAAGACTTTAGATAGCTTTTGGAGCCTGAAAACTCGATTTCCACCGGTTAAACTTCAATATGTTACAAAACACGAGCTTACAAGTGTTTAGAAAGAAGAATCACTCAGTTTAAAGCACTCTAGAAGAGGTTAAATGCTAAAATGGACAGAGTTTTCTCTCTATCCTCCTTTTATTCTTACATTTTATGGCTGATGGGGGGGTCTATTTATAGGCCAATTGTGATACGGGTCAACCCGCAGCAGCAGCGTCTTTACCTGCGGCTACCCGGGCTAACCCGGGCTTGGCGGGTCCCGTCGTCTTGAAGTACATGCACTCAAACGACACGATGTCCGCTCGAACCTTCATAACTTTCAATTCGGGAGTCCGATAGAAGCGTGCCATACCATTCTGAAAAGCTCTTTCCGAGAGCTACAAAATGACATAGGGCTTGCTATTTTCCAAATTTGTGAAGATGGGTCCATGACCAAAATGGCATCTATGGGTCTCCGCAGGTAGTTCATTGAGGTGTTTTGCGTAGTTTATGCTCGGAAGTTAAGATATGTTTCTTGTGGGATTTCTTTTGAGTTGAAATGAGTTGATTTGAGGTTGAGTCGGCAAAATGACCATTTTCCCCTCATGGGGTTGTCTCCGACTTTGGTGCAGTTGTAGTAGTCTTTTCTCAAGGTTATCTCTGAGATTAGCCTTCTGTTGACTCTGACAGTCCTCATGGTTTTCTCTAAGGTCTGTTTGACCTCCCGGGGTTATCTCTGGGATTGGAAACTAGATCTCCCGGGGTTATCTCCGGGGTTAGAAATTGATCTCCCAGGCTTATTTTCGGGGTTGAAACTAATGTTGTGGTCCTCTAGGGAAATCTCTGGAGTGTGGAAAATACGTTTTTGTTCTCCTGCATAGTTAGTAACTGAAAAATAAAATTTTGAGTGTCTACAGATGCCCCTCTTTTTCGTGTTTATGAAATGTAATGGAATGAATGCAATGTAATGGAATGAATATGATAAAGATTACTGGACACTTAAAATATGACAAGGTATATTTAATGATGCAAATCACAATGCAATGAATGTTATGATGAATGTTAAAATGCTGTTATAAATCGCAGTTTGCAAATCGCACATCGCATTTTGCAATTCACACTTTGCATTTGGCCAATTGCACTTCGTAACTCGCACATCACATTTCACAAATCTTAATTCACAAATCGCACTTCGCACGTCGCAAATCGCACGTCGCAAATCGCTTTACCATTACCAGTTACTGCTGATGCTATGACGCCCCCAAAATAGGTCAAATCCACAACCCATTCTGAGTAGCCAAAATACATGGTACAGAAACAACTACAACTTTATTAAAACAATTGTTGTACAAAATACGACAACACTTAAACTGTGAGTTTAAATACAAATATTGCCATCTAGACAATATCCACACTCAAATAAGTCCTCATTACAATTATTAATACACTATTTTACAGAATAGTGAGGACTACTAGAACCACTTCTAGAACCATCATTCCACACCCCGACTAGTACTCGCTACATTCTCGCCTCCTGAGAAGAAAAATAGAACAACAAGGAAAAGGGTGAGCTCAACTAGCCCAGTAAAGAACATTATGACTAAGATAATACAGAACAAATTATTGTTAGTCTTCAACAGGGAAAAATTTAATAGAATACAATAGACAACAAGTTTTAAATCAATATACGCAGCGGAAATAATAATCATTAGAAGAGTAGTTTTGTAGAGAATGAAATCTACTATCTTCTATATATGAATTTAAAAGTTCATCGTCTATCTTTGATCCCTGTAACATCAATCAATATATATATATATAGAATAAATCATTCATCTTTGCACTATAGGCCAATGATATTCATCAGTTGGTCATGTTCATCTAAACACCTGTTCATCTTTGCACTACGGGCCAAAGATATTCATCAGAAATTATTTATCTTCGCACTACAAGCCAAAGATATTCAGTAACATCATCATTTAGGACTGAGGATGATGAAAAATATTTTAAAGAAAACGAATCCAGTGAAACAAAAGAATAAATATTAAGGATTCGTATTTCAGCTATTCCATGTCCAAAAATACCTCATAAATAATCATAGTGGAGTAAAATTCAAGAATGATCAAAACATGGATACAATCAAAGCTAGTATCCAAAATAGATATTTTGGACGAAAAGAAGAAAATTTCATTTTTCAGTGAATAGTGCCGTATTCGTGAATAGTGTCGTATACGTGAATAGTGCCGTATACGTGAATAGTAACTCCGACACTAAAAGATAGAAATTTTACAAAAAACATCACCATGTTTTGTGAATAGTACTCATGAATAGTAACTCGTGAATAGTAACTCATGAATAGTAACTCGTGAATAGTAACTCATGAATAGTAACTCATGAATAGTAACCTCGACATGAAAAAGTTCTAAATTTGATAAAAACTCCAACCAATATTTCGGCATAATGATATTGAAGAAATAATATCATTTTCGAATAAAATAACATCCCTTACCTCGTAAAGACAGTACTTCTAGTTGAACACCGGATATAGGCTATGACTTGAACTTGCACCGTATAGCAACACTCAAAGTATTAAAATACTCACAAGAATACGCTCAATATATCGAGAGAGAAAGAGAGAGAAGTTTTCAGTTTCTGGTGTGATTTTCAATTCTAACCTAAGCACCATATTTATAGGAAGATGCTTAGAACACCAAAGCAGAAAATTGAATATAATAATATTTATATTTACAAAATTATCAAGCCCACCTCTTGAAATCTGATTTCAGCACATTGCACATGTTTAATGCAGCCCACCAAGAAAAAAATAAAACGATTTTGTAAATAAGAATAATTAAAACATTCAAAAACCAATTATTTTAGAACTTCAGAACTTCAATAATTCATAATAAATAGCCCTTTCATCAGAAAATTCGAATCTCATCACTTTTATAGGAAATTCAATTCTCTACGACTTTGCAGAAGAATGTTTTTCTAAATTCCAAACAAAAATTGACCGAAATCCATAAACGGACGATTTTACAGGCTATAATCAAATTTTAGTCAATTATTAGGGTCCACCGACACACAAAACATGTGTTAATCATTTAATGCCACAAAATACTCTTCCTCCTCATATACTCATAAATCCCACATTCATTATAAAAATATCACAATTAATATATTATTAAAATAATATATTTAAATGAATTATTTTATCAGAAAAAGATAAAATATTAATTTTCAACAATTGTCACATTTAAAAATTTTCTCCATCTATATCCACATAAAATCAATATTTTCCTCATCATATAAATTAATAATTAATTATTCACAAATAATATTACAGAATCATAGTATTGGTAACCAGGCAGTTCCCAGGAAAGAGGGGGCTTTTCAATAAGGATCTCTCCTTACTGGCGCGCAATTAGATGACCAAACCTCTCCTTAGACAGAACTTTCTAGATATTACCAATAATGTTATCAAATAATATTATTCAGATAATATGAATTATTGCTCCGATAATAGAAAATATTGTGTAGTGACAATTATTAAAACAACAGTAATATAAAATATCAACGCAGCAATTATTGAATCAATAAAATAAAATACTGAACAGTAATTACTGTAACATTTATTGAGTAATGCCTTCTTACGTAAAAATCAATAATTGGTACAATACCGTGTGTTACTGTGCAACAACGCGTATTACTGTGTTTTAACCACCGGGTATTCCAACAGTATTAACGGTAACAACTACGCCGTTATTTATAAACAACTTATTTTTGTCGTTTTCTTCATCCAATCACTTTTTCGTTATGGGGCCCACTAAAGATTGCGCCGTCGTACGAATATTCCCCGACAGGAAGAATATTCCACGACCAAATAAATATTTCCCGACAACAATGAATATTTTATAACCACCTGCTTATTTAAAATATTTGCGCATTTTACCCACAACTGACGACATTAATCAAATTAACCCTTACTATTACAAAATAATAAATAAAAAAAATTCAATTTTATTTATAATAAGTTGGGGTCTTACAACCTCCCCTCCTTATGAAATTTTGTCCTCGAAATTGACGTACGTACCTGGTGTTTCGAAAAGATGAGGATACCTCGCTTTCATTTCCGTTTCCAACTCTCAGGTCATTTCCTCAATAGCATGGTTTCTCCACAAAACTTTAACTTGTGGTATGGCCTTCGTGCTTAAGACATGCTTCTTCCTATCTAAGATATTGACAGGTACATCTTCGTACGTTAAGTCTTCGGCTATCTCATCTGGTTCTAACTCAATAACGTGGTTTGGGTCTTTCACATATTTACGTAGCACAGATATATGAAAAACATTATGAACACGAGACATACTTGGAGGTAACGCGAGTCTATAGGCCACATTTCCTACTCGATCAAGAATCTGAAATGGACCAATAAATCGTGGATTAATCTTTCCTCTCTTTCCAAATCTTGTAACTCCTTTCCATGGAGCCACACGCAACAATACATGATCCCCAATGTCAAATTACACTTACTTTCGATGAAGATTCGCATAACTCTTTTGCCGATCCTGTGCCTTTTGTATACGTTGTCGAATCGTTTGGATCTTCTCTGTAGTCATTCGTACCAACTCTGGTCCTAACAACGTTGCTTTTCCCACCTCATCCCAACATACTAGAGAGTGACATTTTTGTCCATATAATGCTTCAAATGGAGCCACACCTATTCTTGCCTGATAACTGTTATTGTAGGAGAATTCCACCAATGGTGGTACTTATCCCAACTCCCTTTGAAATCTAGGACACAAAGTCTTAATAGATCTTCAAGAGTTTGAATAGTCCTATCTGATTGTCTGTCTGTTTGAGGATGGTATGCCGAACTAAATCGTAAATCCGTGCCCATAGCGTTTTGCAAGCTAACCCAAAATCTTGAAGTGAATCTTGGATCACGATCCGAAACTATGGATACTGGCATGCCATGCAACCTCATAATCTCATTCACGTACATACTAGCAAGATGTTCAAGGGAATAAGTCTCCCGTATCGGCAAGAAATGAGCAGACTTGGTTAATCTATCAACAATAACCCAAATAGCATTTATGCCTTGAGAAACCGTGGGAATACCCGTAACGAAATCCATGGTAATGTGTTCCCACTTCCATTTCGAAATCTCAAGTGGTTGCAATGGACCCTTTGGCACTTGATGCTCCGCCTTTACACGTTGACAAGTTAAACACCTCAAAATAAACTTTGCAATCTCTCTTTTCATATTGTTCCACCAAAATGTATGTCAAAGATCACGATACATCTTGGTACTTCTAGGATGGATTGCAAATGGTGTATTGTATGCCTCCATCATGATCTTGTACTTCAAATCAGGATTGTTAGGAACACAAAGTCTGGAGTGCACTCGAAGTATTCCTTCTTCATCAATTCTTGCTTCTGGAATATCACCTTCTTGCACTTTCTTCTTCATACGCATCAGCTCCGGGTCTGTGGCTTGAGCAACTTTAACTTTATCGATTAAAGTTGATTCTACGCGTATACTTGACATCATCGCACTCGTTCCTGCATATGATCTTCTACTCAATGCGTCATCTATCGCATTCGCTTTTCCAGGATGGTATTGGATGGTATAATCGTAATCTTTCAACAGCTCGAGCCAACGTTGTTGTCGCATGTTGAGTTCTTGGAAGCTCTTCTCACATTCCACGCTCCATTCAAATTTTGTATCCTTACGAGTCAGCTGAGTTAATGAAGTAGCGATTCGAGAAAATCCTTTTACGAATCTCCGATAATAACCAGCTAAGCCTTGAAAGCTACGTATTTCGATTACTGACTTAGGTTGCTCTCAACTGTGACTCATATCCCAATCTTGGATATCACGTCACAATGGCACCTATCAGTTTACTACCACACGAATATGGCGTCCCCTACGGAGAGTCTGGCTTCGATGCATTCCACACAGGAAGTCACCAGATAGAGGCTCGGTTATCAACTTCTATAGTTGGGTTTTTAACTCCTGAAGTTCAATAGGAGCCATTCGATATGAGATTTTAGAAATGAGTTTTGTACCGGGTTCAAAGTCGATACAATATTCAATATCACGCTCTGGGAGTAAGCCAATAAATTCTTCAGGAAATACGTCAAAAAATTTACTAACAACAGAAATATCACTCAAATCTAATGTATTTTCGTTCAAGTCCATGACATGGGCTAAGAAAGCTTGACACCCGTTTTTCAATAAACGAATGGCTTTATGTCTTGATATTAAAGAGTTTGACTTCAATGGTTTGGTTGCTTGAATTTGAATAACAGGTTGCTTAGGAATATAAAAACTAACAACCTTACAAAAGCAATCAATTTTGGCATGATGAGTAGTTAACCAATCAATCCCTAAAATCACGTCAAATGCAAGTATCTTTAAAGAGATAAGGTCAACAGGTAAGGTGATGGTGCCAACTTGGATCAAACAAGATTTATAAACAATGGATGTGATGAAAGTTTCTCCTAACGGAGTCTCCACAGATAAATCAAAGTCTAACTTCTCCGGAGTCAAGTTTAAACGTTGAGTATAAGCAGGAGAGATAAATGAACGGGTAGAACCGGTATCTAATAAGGTATAGAATTCGTAAAAATTTATAATTAACTAAGCCGTGCTAACTTCGTTCGGGTTCCTCGCATTCTGACCAGTCACGAAAAATGCTCTTCTAGGAACCGTTTACTTTGACTTTTCTGGGACAGCTTTTTGAGTCACCATCCCCGCTGGACTTGGTTTCGCTACAGTGCAATCTCGAGCGATATGTCCTTCTTTTCCACAATTATAGCATACCTTAAACTATTGTGAGCAGTTTGGGCTGATATGTCCTTCTTTTCCGCACTTATAGCATATAACCGGTGGTTGTTCTCCTCCATTGGAACCAGTTGCTGCTGGTGCTGACGTCTTCGTATTGTCATTGTTGAATCTCCTCTTTTTAAAATCTCCTCCCGACTCGCTTCTTCTATTTTCATAGCCATAATTACCACCAGAGTGGTTGCCGTTCTTGTCTGTATTTTTCTTTTTCCGATGGTTATCATTGTTCTGATGACTGCTGTCACCGATATGATCCTGGTTATGGTCCCTCGGTTGACCGTACTCGTTATCTCACTCTAATAATTGAGCCCTGTTGACAACATCTGAATAGAGAGAAAATTTATGAGAAATGAGATATTGACGTATGCCGGGTTTCAAACCTCTCAGAAACATCCGTGTCATACGTTCCTCATCCTCCACCAAATGAGGTGCAAACCTGGACAACTCTGCAAACTTCGCCTCGTACTGGGACACCGTCTTGTTATTCTGCTCCAGTCTAATAAACTCTACCTCTTTCATATGGCGAATACTTTCAGGAAAGTATTTTTCATTAAAAAGTTTCTGAAACGTTTCCCAAGACATGCTGAGCGCGGCAGGCTGGGTCCGTTTCACAGACTCCCACCAGTAGTTTGCCTCGCCACAGAACATAAAGGTGGCGAATGGAACCTTCTGTTCCTCCGTGCATCCCAAGACATCGAATATCTTGGTAATTTGCTTGACACATGTTTCCGCCATGATCAGATCCGGCTTTCCCCAGAATTCTGGTGGTCCAACTCCTTGAACTGCTTGGCCGTGACAAACCGTGAATTGCTATCATTTCCTCCTGTATTTTGAACACGAGTCTCCTTTGTCTGATTTTGCATGAACTGCAAAAAGCTTCTAAACATCCCATCGTTCATCATCTGCTCATTGGTGTTGTTCGCAGGAGGAATATTGCCAGCCTGTTGCACGTTCTCCTCGTTGGTGATTACAGGCGTCTCCACAGTTTCATTTACTCCACTGTTAACATTCTTAGTCGACATTCTCAAATACTGCCATAAAACAAGGGTTAATTAAACAAATTAACATATCACATAATATCCCTATATTATGATCGACCAACAAATAAGCTTAGGTAGGACACACTAGCGAAGGATTTACTCGTCTCTCCCCTCCTAGTTCTATTCCCCGATCTCCGCCAGAGATCATATCTGTAAGACCCCAAATTATTAATAAATGAAATTTAAATTCCCTCTATTTATTATTTTGAAATAGTAAGTGTTAAATTGATTAATGAGGTTAGTTATGGGTAAAATGCGTAAATATTTTAAATAAGCAAGTGGTTATAAAATATTCATTGTTGTCGGGGAATATTCGTTTGGTCGTGGAATATTCTTCCTGTCGGGGAATATTCGTACGACGGCGCAGTCTTTTGTGGGCCCCATAACGGAAAGCGATTGGATGAAGAAAACGACAAGTATATGTTTTTTATTAATAACGGCGTAGTTGTTACCGTTAATACTGTTGGAATACCCGGTGGTTAAAACACAGTAATACGCGTTGTTACACAGTAGCACACTGTATTGCACCAATTATTGGTTCTTGCGTAAGAAGGCACTACTCAATAATGGTTACAGTAATTACTGTTCAGTATTTTATTTTATTGATTCAATAATTGCTGAGTTGATATTTTATATTACTATTGTTTCAATAATTGTCACTACACAGTATTTCCCATTATCAGATCAATAATTCATATTATTTGAATAATATTATTAGATAACATTATTGGCAATGTCTAGAAAGTTCTGTCTAAGGAGAGGTTTGGTCATCTAATTGCGCGCCAGTAAGGAGAAATCCTTATTGGAAAGCCCCCTCTTTCCTGGGAACGGCCTGGTTGTCATAAATGTGATTCTGTAATATTATTTGTAAATAATTAATTATTGATTCATATGATAAGGAAATATTTATTTTTGTGGATATAAATGAGGGATATATTTTTGTGGTTAAAAATGAAGGAGTTAATGTTGAGGTTTTTATCAGTATTTTTGTCGGAATGGAGGTATTAAAAATCAGGGTTTTTGAGATATTTTGCGGGGGTTATAATTTTTAATCCGACCGTTGGATCGTGGTAATTTTTGGATATGTTATACATATATAAGTTGAGTATATGTCCACAAATTTTGAACCGTTAAAAATGAACGTATGATTTATTATGAATTTTACGAGATGACTGGTTCAGAAATTGTTGAATTTTCGGAGTTAATCATTTTGGTAGAAAATTTTAGAATTGGTGGGCCCCACTCTTGGTTGGTGAAGAAATGTGCTGAGATTTTTATTCAAATGTGGTGGGTGGGAATAGTAGCAGGTAAAGCCATCAGGTTGCAGGTTAAGTCTGCTTCGGCGTGCTAACATTTTCCTATAAATAGAGGGCTAAGTTAGAATTGAAAATCACACCAGAAACAAGTTCTCTCTTTCTCTCTCTAGATTATTGAGTGTATTTTGTGAGTATTTAGATACTTTGAGAGTTTCTATTCATCAGAGCAAGTGTCTTTCAGCCTTATACCGGTATTCCGACCAGAAGTACTGTCTGTACGAGGTAAGGGATGTTATTTTATTCAAAAATGATATTATTTCTTCAATATCATTATGCCGAAATATTGGTTGGAAATTTTTATCAAATTTGAAACTTTTCACGTCGGGGTTACTATTCATGAGTTATTATTCACGAGTTACTATTCACGAGTTACTATTCACCGAAAAATAAAATTTTCTTCTTTTCGTCCAAAATATCTATTCTGGGTACTAGCTTTGATTGTATCCATGTTTTGATCATTCTTGAATTCTACTTCACTATGAATAATTATAAGGTATTTTTGGACATGGATAAATCGAAATACGAATCCTTAATATTTGTTATTTTGTTTCACTGGATTCGTTTTCTTTAATATATTTTTCATCATCCTCAGTCCTAAATGATGATATTACTGAATATCTTTGGTCGTAGTGCAAAGATGAATGATTAACTGATGAATATCTTTGGCCCGTAGTGCAAAGATGAACAGGTGTTGAGATGAACATGACCGACTAGTGATACAAATGAATATCTTTGGCCTGTAGTGCAAAGATGAATATTTGATTAAAGATGGTTATTGATTGTTGTTACAGGGATAAAATATTGATGATGGACTTTTAAATCTTAGAAGATAGTAGAACTCATTCTCTACTTGACTCTTCTAATGGTTTGCTGTTTCCGCTGCAGTTATTGATTTAAAACTTGTTGTCTATTGTATTCTATTAGATTTTTCCCTGTTGAAGACTAACGATAATTTGTTCTGTATTATCTTAGTCATAATGTTCTTTACTGGGCTAGTTGAGCTCACCCTTTTCCTTTTTGTTCCATTTTTCTCAGGAGGCGAGAATGTAGCGAGTACTAGTCGGGGTATGGAATGATGGTTCTAGAAGTTACTTTAGTAGTCCTCACTATTTTTGTGAAATAATGTATCAATAATTGTAATGAGGGCTTATTTGAGTGTGGATATTGTCTAAATGACAATATTTGTATTTAAACTCACAGTTCTTGTGTTGTAATAATAAAGATATAGTTGTTTTTGTACCATGTATTTTGGCGACTCAGAATGGGTGTTGTATACCTATTTTGGGGGCGTCACAATATCCCTAAGCTCTGATACCAACTGTGACGCCCCCAAAATAGGTCAAATCCACAACCCATTCTAAGTCGCCAAAATACATGGTACAGAAACAACTACAACTTTATTAAAACAATTTTCGTGCAAAATCTGACAACACTTAAACTGTGAGTTTAAATACAAATATTGTCATCTAGACAATATTCACACTCAAATAAGTCCTCATTACAATTATTAATACACTATTTTACAGAATAGTGAGGACTACTAGAACCACTTCTAGAACCATCATTCCACACCCCGACTAGTACTCGCTACATTCTCGCCTCCTGAGAAGAAAAATGGAACAACAAGGAAAAGGGTGAGCTCAACTAGCCCAGTAAAGAACATTATGACTAAGATAATACAGAACAAATTATCGTTAGTCTTCAACAGGGAAAAATTTAATAGAATACAATAGACAACAAGTTTTAAATCAATATACGCAGCGGAAATAATAATCATTAGAAGAGTAGTTTTGTAGAGAATGAAATCTACTATATTCTATATATGAATTTAAAAGTTCATCGTCTATCTTTGATCCCTGTAACATCAATCAATATATATATATAGAATCAATCATTCATCTTTGCACTATAGGCCAATGATATTCATCAGTTGGTCATGTTCATCTAAACACCTGTTCATCTTTGCACTACGGGCCAAAGATATTCATCAGAAATTATTCATCTTCGCACTACAAGCCAAAGATATTCAGTAACATCATCATTTAGGACTGAGGATGATGAAAAATATTTTAAAGAAAACGAATCCAGTGAAACAAAAGAATAAATATTAAGGATTCGTATTTCAGCTATTCCATGTCCAAAAATACCTCATAAATAATCATAGTGGAGTAAAATTCAAGAATGATCAAAACATGGATACAATCAAAGCTAGTATCCAAAATAGATATTTTGGACGAAAAGAAGAAAATTTCATTTTTCAGTGAATAGTGCCGTATTCGTGAATAGTGTCGTATACGTGAATAGTGCCGTATACGTGAATAGTAACTCTGACACTAAAAGATAGAAATTTTACAAAAAACATCATCATGTTTCGTGAATAGTACTCATGAATAGTAACTCGTGAATAGTAACTCATGAATAGTAACTCATTAATAGTAACTCGTGAATAGTAACTCATGAATAGTAACTCATGAATAGTAACCCCGACATGAAAAAGTTCTAAATTTGATAAAAACTCCAACCAATATTTTGGCATAATGATATTGAAGAAATAATATCATTTTCGAATAAAATAACATCCCTTACCTCGTAAAGACAGTACTTCTAGTTGAACACCGGATATAGGCTATGACTTGAACTTGCACCGTATAGCAGCACTCAAAGTATTAAAATACTGACAAGAATACGCTCAATATATCGAGAGAGAAAGAGAGAGAAGTTTTCAGTTTCTGGTGTGATTTTCAATTCTAACCTAAGCACCATATTTATAGGAAAATACTTCGAACACCAAAGTAGAAAATTGAATATAATAATATTTATATTTACAAAATTGTCTAGCCCACCTCTTGAAATCTGATTTCAGCTCATTGCACATGTTTAATGCAGCCCACCAAGCAAAAAAAATGATTTTGTAAATTAAGAATAATAAAAACTTTCAAAAACCAATTATTTTGAAACTTCGAAACTTCAATAATTCATAATAAATAACCCTTTCATCAGAAAGTTTGAATCTCGCATCTTTTTATAGGAAATTCAATTCTCTACAACTTTGCAGAAGAAAGTTTTTCCAAATTCCAAACAAAAATTGACCAAAACCCATAAACGGACGATTTTACAAGCTATAATCAAATTTCAGTCAATTATTAGGGTCCACCGACACACAAAACATGTGTTAATCATTTAATGGCACAAAATACTCTTCTTCCTCATATACTCATATATTCCACATTCATTGTAAAAATATCACAATTATTATATTATTAAAATAATATATTTAAATGAATTATTTTATCAGAAAAAGATAAAATATTAATTTTCAACAATTGTCACATTTAAAAATTTTCTCCATCTATATCCACATAAAATCAATATTTTCTCATCATATAAATTAATAATTAATTATTCACAAATAATATTACAGAATCACAGTATTGGCAACCAGGCAGTTCCCAGAAAAGAGGGGGCTTTCCAATAAGGATCTCTCCTTACTGGCGCGCAATTAGATGACCAAACCTCTCCTTAGACAGAACTTTCTAGATATTGCCAATAATGTTATCTAATAATATTATTCAGATAATATGAATTATTGTTGCGATAATAGAAAATATTGTGTAGTGACAATTATTAAAACAACAGTAATATAAAATATCAACGCAGCAATTATTGAATCAATAAAATAAAATACTGAACAGTAATTACTGTAACAATTATTGAGTAATGCCTTCTTACGTAAAAATCAATAATTGGTGCAATACCGTGTGCTACTGTGTAACAACGCGTATTACTGTGTTTTAACCACCGGGTATTCCAACAGTATTAACGGTAACAACTACGCCGTTATTTATAAACAACTTGTTTTTGTCGTTTTCTTTATCCAATCACTTTTTCGTTATGGGGCCCACAAAAGACTGCGCCGTCGTACGAATATTCCCCGACAGGAAGAATATTCCACGACCAAATGAATATTCCCCGACAACAATGAATATTTTATAACCACCTGCTTATTTGAAATATTTGCGTATTTTACCTACAACTAACCACATTAATCAAATTAACCCTTACTATTTCAAAATAATAAATAAAGAAAATTCAATTTTATTTATAATAAGTTGGGGTCTTACAGATGCCTATGCTGGCATTGACTCCAACAGTTTGATTTTTTATCTGTGCTTTCGATATTTGTTTAATGAAGAGAAATTGAGATGTTTTCTACATCTTTGTTGGGGATGACATTCTAAAATCATCAGACCTTTCCGATGTATACGCTGGTGGTTTACAATGGTATCTACCCTACTTGTAGTTTGACAAGGGTGCCTACCCTGCTGGTAATTAACTATGCTGACATCACCAAACTATTTCGATTCCCATTCGGATGGTGGTATACAAAGCTTTCATCACTGAATTGTCCTGATGTTACGCTGGATTGATGCCAATGGTTTAAATTATCGGATCTTCCGATACCTTCGCTGAAGTAATGTTCAACGACTTACTTCACCAGACTCTGCCTGATGTTATGCCAGATTGATGCCAACGGCTTATAATACCAAATGATGTTCGCAAATAAATTTTTCTCTAATCTAGGCATTTAATGTGAACGAATATTTAAATCTAATAGAGATGTATGCTAAACCTTGATGGAGATGTACGCTGATGTAGCACATTTGCACATGTACAAATCATGCATGATGTAATGATCTAGATTTATCCTTAAGAGTTTATTATCCTAGGTTAATGCACATTTTAAATTGTCTGGAGTAGAAACTTATCTCACCCTTTCTGAGGCGATTTGGAGTTTCTTTTGGCTGTTAGGTGCTTGTGTCCCATTTCCTTGTGCTTTTGATTTGCAACCCGACTGAACTAATGACCTGAGTGCCGTTGACATCCCTAGAGGGTGCAGTGTAAGACCCCAACTTTCATGAATAAAGATTATTTTCTCAAAATATATTTTTTAATATTAAGGAGTGAATTTGATATAATGTTATAGTTGTGGGTTATATTTACAAATTTTGCAAAGTACGTAAGTTGTTATATTATATTTGATTAGTCGGGGAATATTCATTTTAAATAGGAAATATTCGTACGACGACACAATCATTGGTGGACCCCACAACGTAATTATTATCGAAATGAGAAAACGACAAAAATATCTTTTTATAAAAATAACGGCGAAAGTTTACCGTTAAACTGTTGAAATAACCGGTGTTAAAAGTACAGTAATACGCGTGGTTGCATAGTAACACACGATATTATTTATTGATGCTTACATGAGAAGTCACTTAGTTATACTCAATTATTGCTAGTAATTGCAGCATCATATCTCCCATATTATTGATTCAATTATTGTCATTGTATCATCTACATAATATTTTATATTATTAAATCAATAATTGAGATGATAAAGTTATTAATATTATTATTTGTAATATTGACGATGTCTAGAAGTACTGTCAAGGAGAGGTTTGGTCACCTAATTGCGCGCCAATAGGGAGAAATCCTTATTGAAAAGCCCCCTCTTTCCTAGGAACGACCTGGTTGTTAAATATTACGAATTATAATAATGATGATAAATGTTGTTAAAAATATTGAGGGAATTTTTATGAGGTATTTGTTGTATTTATGGACCCCCCATTTATCTATTTTTTAAAATAATCGGTAAAAAGTTATTCATTATTTTTTTATATTATAAAGGTGGACCCACATGTGGGGACTACATGTGGGGCCCACACATGAATTGTTATGAATTGTCAGAAAGGGGGGGGGGAGAACATAACGTGAATTAGAGGGAATTATATATATATAGATTTTATAAGTTGTTATATATATATATATATATATATATATATATATATATATATACATGTGTTTGATGAATTTAAAGGGGGGGGAGAGATTTGCCTTTGCCGTAAGGCAAAGGTTATTATTATTATTATTATTATTATTATTATATATATACATATATATATATATATATATATATATATATATATATATATATATATATATATATATATATATTATAAGTTTTGTTTTATTTGATTATAAATAGAATATATTATATTTTATTTAAAGTTTTTATTTTACTTGATTATTATATTGAAAATTAGTCGTCTGTGATTTTTCAGAAATCTGTGCATTTTTCGTCTAAATTCTTCACTGTTGATCCGTGAATTTTTTTCTAAATAGTATCCTTCCATTCTCCTATAAATAGGATGATTAGTTAGAATTGAAAATCACAATAAAATCAGAGAATTCTTTTTCTATAATATTGAGCGTATTTCTTTCGAGTTTTAGAAAGCTTTGAGCGTAGAAAACAGTGAAAGTTTTCTTTAAGAATATCCCCGGTATACCAGTTGGAATACTCTTCTTTTCAAGGTAAGGGATGTTATTTTTGTTCTATATTCGTATGAAATAATATTTTCTTCCATACTCTGTAGTATGTAAGTAATATTATTTCGTTTCAGATTTCGAATTCTATACTCATTTTGTTAAAGTTTTGGCTTCTATACTCTATGAAATTAGTAGAATATCCTTGATATTTGCGCTTCATCCAGTATCTTTTTATAGAAATATTATCCTGAGCATTCTTGATAAGTTTTAACTTTTTCATGCCGGAGTACTATTCACGGGGTTACTATTCCCGAAGTACTATTCATAGGGTACTATTCACTCAGTTACTATTCACCCATGGTACTATATATGACAAAAATTGATTTCTTTTCGATCCAAATTATTTTTGATACAATATTATTCTTGAATTTTACTCCACAAAGTAGTATCATGTTGACAATTTGGACATTATTGAATTCTGGATAAATTAAATTATAAATCATTAAAAATTTATCCTTTGCTTTCTTTTAATTGAATTCTTATATCATTGTCATCATCCTCATACTTATATTATGTTGAAAGTTATCTTTGACCGTAGTGCATAGATGGACATGGTATGATTATGACCAGGGATTATTCGGTATAATCATGACTGTAATGTTACAAATGATGTGATAAAAGTTCTCATTGGCCCATAGTGCATTGATGGACAGTTGTTGGCATGATCATGACCATTGATGAAAACATGAATATCCTTGGCCCGTAGTGCATGGATAATTTGTGGTTGTAATACTAATGAATATCCTTGACTGTAGTGCAGGGATGATTCGATGATGTGGATTATTTAATAAGCTGAGTCTCAGCGATAAAACTTTTGATAAACTTTTTAAATCATAGAAGATAGTCGATATCATGCTCTACTTGACTCTTCTAGTGGATTGCTTGTTCCACTGCAGTTAAACTTGATGTTTATTATATTTTATCAGTTTAACACTGTTGAAGGCTAACGATAATTTATTCTGCACACTACTACAAAACAGTAAATAGACAACGCGGAAAAAACGTTGTGATTTCAGTTAGAAAAACGTCGTGGTTAAGGGTGTTATCTATTTGACACCCTTACACAATGTTTTTAAAACGTTGTAGTTAAGCACAATACACAACGTTTTTTAGGAAAAAAACGTTGTAGATTTGTTTTTCAAAAATTAGCAGATGCTTAAAAACATTGTAGAATGTATGATTCCACAACGTTTTTTGGATAAAAATATTGTTGTTTACTATATCAAACAATGTTAAGGCACATTTACACAACGTTTTTAAAATGTTGTAGATTAAAAAAAAGAAAAAAAAAGATTGTGGTTCACCTACATTACCAATGCACCTGCAATATGCTAATGCCATAATATATAGCTAAAAGGTTTAAATTCTCATTTAAATTTAAAGACAAAATATATCAACCATTCAAAATACATCCTAATAATACCATTCGTTTACAGTTTCAATTTACTATATTCACAAAATATATACCAAACTATCCATATATACATCTCAAATTCACTTTTCAATCCACAAAATAAACCACAAAATAAACCAAACTATCCATAAAATTAGGCTACTACCTAAGCATGTGCAAAAAAGCCTAGATGGGTACCCATTTGAGATGAGAAATTCATAGCATGTCCTTGATGCATGATTCCCTAAGCTTGCATCAGATGGGGTTGAAGACCTTGAACAAATACTTGCTGCTGCACTTGAGATGGATTTCCCATTGGTAAGGGCATTGGCAATGAAGTATTCATTGTACCCAAAGACTGCAATTGCGGGTTAGGCCCACCAAATTGAACCGACAACTGTGGCTGGTGAAATGGCACTTGCATAGGCATCCTAGAGATCAAATGAATAGAAGGCTTTTGAGTTTGAGTTGTAGGTGGGCTAGCGGAAACTTGGTCAGTCACAAAGATTCAAGCAAGTCAATTTCGATGTTTGATAACAAAAATGAATTATGGGCATCAATCTCTAATAGATATTACAAGCAGGCAACTAGAAATATAAATTATAAAGAATTTCTCACCTAATATATTGTACATCATAGCAACTGGAGTTTTCATTGATGGATCACCAAGTGGAAGACCAACTACAGCCCATAAATGTTGCTCGTATTGTGAAGTGAAACATGATTCAATTGAGTGGTGCCCACTATTATGAGGTCTGGGAGTTAGAAAAGCAAATGAAGACAGAAAAGTCACATGACATTGAAAAAAAAGAAATCCAAAAAGTCGAATAAACATACACCGGGTTGTTATACAACCTGACCATCCGCTGTCAGAAACAACTCAACTGCAAAAACACCTGCGCCTTCTAATGAGCTAACAGCTCGGTGTGCCACATCAGTTGCAAGTGTCATGATCTTCCATGGCACATAAACAGGTGCCTTAACGACTTGACAAATGTTTTCCCTACAGAAACATAAAGAACCTTAGGAAAATGAGAATTTTTTAGTACATGCCATACCATATGAATGCAACATGCATAAATTTGTTTAGCTACTATATTTCCTGTGAATAGTTTCAACAACTGGATAACATAGAATAGAATTATCTCTTCCTCTTGCCACAATGCCAACATTCTTTGTAGGCAACTGTTGTTTTGGAATTGTCGGAGTTTGCAATGTAGATGCAGCTCTTAAAGAATCATAATGAGCCTGCCAGATAGAGCATCAAAGAGCACGGACGAAGAACATTAAACAATTTTCACAATGATATCAAAATTAATGATCATTCAATATGATTAACTTAGAATTCAAATTGTTATGTAGTAATTTAAACATGCCCCGTATCAGGACCCATACGACAAACTGTGTAGTAGTCAAGGACCCATAAGACCCATAATTTAAACATGCCCCGTATCAGGACCCATAAGACCCGTAATTTAAACGTGTTTATCTCCATCAATGTAGTAGTCACAGCCATGTAAACTTCATCACCCAACTCATCCCTGTCGGCTTTCACTTTCATGTCACCTGGCAAAAAAAATCATTTTACATTTCTAATTGATGTCTTCCAACATGTTAACAGGAGAAAACTTAAGGTGCCTAGTCCTAATCTGGTCAAACAAAATAGGTGATGGGCAGGTCTGCCTCTACTACAGCAACTGGTGATATCTGGCCATATATTGCTTAATTCAGATGCTCCTTAAAATAGATGAAGGGCAGGTCTGCCTCTCTGTCATTCCTAGCAAAATAATAAGAAGGTTTATTTAGCTAACTAGCTGAGAAGATCATAAACTAACACCATTCAAGATCATATAATAAAAAGCATACAATGAAGTGAACTAAGAAGGTTTATTTAGCTAACTAGCTAAGAAGATCACTAAGCTAAACTAAATTGATATGGATTAAGATTAGGAATGAGAAGGATATGGATTATCATCTGTGTATCTGCAAAAGAAGACACTGCCATCTTTCCAGTCATGTGAGAGTTCAAATTCTTTCTCAAACACCAAGTCAAATGTCAAATGAGGTCTACTCTCTACTGACAGTGACTCTATAATATACTTCTTGTCATTAATCTTCATACGGATTGGCACATACTGGGCTCCTTTGATATTCTTTACTTCTCCCAGTGCAACCTAAATTTGCAACATTCCAAAAAATCCTCAAACAAAAGATTTATAGATAAACTTATGACAAAAAATTATTAAACTTAAACAATTTGACACAAAAAACTACAAGCAAAACTATTATTAACCTGGGAAACATGAATAAGTCGGCCTTCTTCAGGTGAGACACTTAGGGACTCCCCAGATTTAACTTCAACACCTGAGAGTTTAACATGTTAAGCTTAATTAGGTTAAGCAGAAAGTAGAAAAGACTCAAACATGCCCATTCCTTATTCCTTATCACAGTATATAACGAATGTTAAGCTTAATTAGGTTTAACTCGCAGTTTTACCTTTAACTTTATATATTTGATGTATTTGTGCAACTTGTAATTGCGACAATCACAATGCTTCCGTGCTTGAGTTCCGCTGGTTGTCCATGGAATGAGAACTTAGCCACTTTTTCTTGTGCCTCCTTCGGTACAGCAAAGCCCTGCACCACAATATAAAATTTTTGAACCAATGGGAACTATAAGATACATTACAGATACATGACTAAAAGATAACACAATATATTTAAGATCACATATATAAGTAAATGGTTGTTATATGTTCAAACATATAAAATACCAATCAGTGGTAGCAATTTTTAGTGAGCACAAAAATGTACACCTCTTTGGCCCTGAAACACAAGGTTCAACTTCTTCAAGGTCTAGACTTAAGTAAGATGACTATGCTCTTTCTTGTTGAGGATGCATTTAAGATAAGCAAAGGTCTCATCAGATTGCAGCAACTGGGAATAAAACTTATTACAGATTAGATGGACAAGTAAGCTTCTATCATTGTAACTAAGCTTACCTCGTTATAATCCACAAACATTTTATTAGCACGCAAGTAAGCTTCTATCATTGACACCTGAATTTAACCAAAGAATATCCACAAGGTTTACACAGAGATATAGAGGAAAGGAAAAAAAGATATATTATCATACCAACACTGGAATGTATATAAATGAAAAAAAAATACTTACAGTATCATCGCTCCTTCCAGTTAATTTGATCTTTGTTTCTTCCGAAAGTTGAGAACGTTGAATTTTAATCTTCAATTCACAGACAAAACAGTCAAAACCCAAATTAATATTAACAAAATATAACACTACCATAAGCTAACAGGGTTGGTCAAAAAACCTCAATCGCTGACGATAAGCAATAAAAAGAAACAGACCACGCGAAGATAAAAACAAAAAACAAAAATAAAATCGAATGCTAAGAGTTGAGATATAGAAGATTCAGATATATGGGTCAGGCGTGTTTTGTGGTATGAACCCTAGATTTATCAGAGATGCTCATAAAAGCCCTAGATTTATCCAAATTTCTCAAACCAAAACCTCGAATTCCATGCTTAAAACCCGTGAAACAAACCGAATTAAAGCTCTTCAACGATTTTGAAGCTTCAAAAATGGCGAGATTTTGAAGAGAAATGGAAGGGAAAAGGAGAAACTGAAGCTCTGCACGGAGACCAAACTGACGAGCACAGAGATGATAGAATGAAATTGACGAGCCTTGGAGAGAAAAAGACTATATGTTTTAATTTTAAGTGTTCAGTTAGAGCTCCGTGTTTTTCTTGATAGACAACGTTTTTTTAAAAAAAATGTTATCTAGTTAAAACCAAAAAAATGTCCTTTTAAATAGATAACATTTTTTGTATATATATCTACAACGTTTTTTTTAAAAACGTTGTAAAAAAAAATACCATAACATTTTTATAAAAAATGTTGTGGTTTAAGTGTTGTCTATTTAGTAATTTGTACTGGTGGCATTATCTTAGTCATAATATTTCTTACTGGGCTAGTTGAGCTCACCCTTTGCTTTCATTGTTCTCTTTAGGAAATGAGAATATAACTGGGACTAGTCGGGGAACGGAGTAAAGGTCCAGATGTTTGCATTAGTAGTGCTCACTATTCAGTGAAATAGTGTGATAATAAATGTATTGAAGACTTATTTTGAGTTTGAATACTCTCTAGAAAATAATATTTGTATTAAAAGTCACATCTATGTTTTGCTGTATTTTACACGACAGTCGTATAATTAAGTTTGTATTTGTATTCAGTACCATGTATTTGGTGACCCAAGATGGGTGATGTATACCTATTTTGGGGGTGTCACAATTGGTATCAAAGCTTAGGGATATGATCCCTGGCTAAGATGTGAAACTAGAACTAGGGTGGAGAGACGGGTAATTCCTTCACTAGTATGACCTACCTAAGTTTATTTGTTATTTAATTGGTTGGTCAGAATATAGGGATAATATGTGGCATATCAATTAACCCTTGTTTTGTTGCAGTATTTAAAAATGACATCCGAGAATGTTGAGAATAGCAATGGATCACATGAGACCGTTGAATCACCAACGATCAATAACCAGGAAAATGTGCATCAGGAAGGCAACAATCCTTATGCAAACAATAACACCGACCAAATGATGAACGACGAAATATTTAGGGGCTTTCTACAATTCATGCAACATCAGGCGAGAGAGACTCATGTCCAAAATATAGGTGGAAACACTGGCAACTCTCAGACAGTCACCGCTAAACAGTTCAAGGAGCTGGGACCACCAGAATTTATTGGAGAGCCAAAACCACTTAAGACAGAGACGTGGATAAAGCAGATCACCAAGATATTTGTTGTCTTGGGATGCTCCGAGGAGAAAAAGTTTCTCTTTACCACCTTTATGTTGTGAGGAGAGGCAAATTACTGGTGAAAATCTGTAAAGCGTACCCAACCTACCGCACTGAAGATGACTTGAGAGAAGTTCTAAGAACTATTCAACGACAAGTACTTTCCTGAAAGTATTCGTCATATGAAGGAGGTAGAGTTCATCAAGCTGGAGCAGAACAATATGACTGGGTCGCAGTATGAAGCTAAGTTTGCCGAGTTATCTCAGTTTGCATCCCACTTAGTTGATAACGAGGAGAGAATGACACGGATGTTTGTAAGAGGTTTGAAACCAGAGATACGTCAATATCTTATATCTCACAAACTGTGTTTGTATTTAGATATTGTAAACAGAGCTCAGTTATTGGAGCACGATAATGAGACATCCCAACCAAGGGAGAGCAGTTGTCAAAATGATAATACTAGTGGTAGCAGTCATCGAAGCGGTGACAACAAACGTGGAGGGAATCAACATGCCAGAAATGGTAACAACTTCGGTGGTAATCATGGTCAAGACAATAAAAGTAGACATTTCAAGAAGAGGAGATTCAACAATGATGGAAAGACATCAGCACCAGTACCCGTTATTAAGGAAGGAGAACAACCACCTATCATATGCTTCAAATGCGGAGGGGAGGGATACATCAGTCCAAATTGTGCGCAGCAGTCCAAAACGTGTTACAATTATGGAAGAGAAGGTCAGCTAGCTAGATTTTGTCGTACAGAGAAGTCAAGTTCAGTTGGAATGGTGACACCAAATACCGTCCCAGACAAGTCTAAACCAGTAGTTTACGGAAGAGCATTTGTTGTGACCTCCTAGAAAGCAAGGAACCCAAACGAGATCATCACGAGTAAGCTTATCATAAACTCTAGCGAAGTATATACCTTGTTTAATACCGATTCTACCCATTCTTTTATTTCTCCTACTTGCGCTCAACGTTTAAATTTGACTTAGGAGAAATTAGACTTTGACTTATCTGTTAAAACTCCGTTGGGAGAAACCTTCATTACATCCACTGTTTATAAGTCTTGTTTGGTTCAAATTGGTACCCTCACATTACTATCAATTTTATTTCATTGAAAATACTTGCATTTGACGTAATTATAGGAATTGATTGGTTAACTACTCATCATGCAAAAATTGATTAATTTCATAAGGTTGTTAGCTTTCATATTCCTAACCAACCTATTATGAAAATTCAAGCAACCAAACCATTAAAATCAATCACTGTCATCTCAAGCCATAAAGCTATTCGTTTATTAAAAAACGGATGTCAAGTTTTCTTAGCTCATGTTACAGATTTAAACAAAAATACGTCAGTTTTGAATGATATTTCTATTGTTAATAAATTTTCTGACGTATTCCCTGAAGAATTCCTGGCCTACCCCCAGAGCGTGAAATTAAATTTTGTATTGACCTTGAACGCGGTACAAAACCCATTTCCAAAGCCCCATATCGAATGGCTCCTATTAAACTTTAGGAGTTAAAGACCCAACTACAGGAATTATTAGACATCGGTTTCATTCGTCCTAGTACGTCTCCTTGGGGTGCTCTTGTTCTATTCGTGAAGAAGAAAGATGGGAGTATGCGACTTTGTATTAATTATCGGTAGTTGAACCATGTCACTATCAAAAATAGATACCCGTTGCCTCGTATTGATGACCTATTTGACCAGTTGTAAGGTGCCAAATTCTTTTCAAAGATTGATCTTCGTTCTAGATATCATCAATTGAAGATTAAAACCGATGACATTCCTAAGACGACTTTCAGAACTCGGTACGGGCATTATGAATTCCTAGTTATGTCTTTTAGATTGACTAATGCTCCTGCTGCCTTCATGGATATGATGAACCGAGTATTCAAGGAATATTTGGATCACTTTGTAGTCGTCTTTATTGATGACATCCTCATTTACTCCAAAAGCCGTGAAGATCATGAGCAACACTTGAGGCTGATACTCCAAAAGCTTCGTTAGAACACGTTATATGCCAAGTTGAAGAAATCTGAGTTCTGGCTTGAGAAAGTAGCATTCCTTTGTCACGTAGTATCAAGTCATAGAATATCTGTTGACCTGACAAAGATTGAGGCAATTCAAAGCTGGGAGCAACCTAAATCAGTGACCGAAGTACGTACCTTTCTTAGCTTAGCTGGTTATTATCAGAGATTCGTAGAAGGGTTTTCTCGAATCGCTACTCCATTAACTCAGTTGACTCGGAAAGATATAAAATTTGGTTGGAGCGAGGAATGTGAGAAGAGTTTTCAAGAACTCAAGTGGAGACTCATTTCAGCACCTGTTCTGACAATACCATTTGGCACGGAGGGATTTATCATCTACAGTGATGCTTCGGGCAAAGGGTTAGGATGTGTTCTCATGCAACATAGAAAAGTCATAGCCTATGCCTCTCGACAACTCAAAGAAAATGAGAGAAATTATCCTACTCATGATCTAGAGTTTGCAGCTGTTGTCTTCGCACTTAAAATTTGGAGGCATTACCTGTATGGGGGAGAAAGTGGAGATCTATACGGATCATAAAAGTCTCAAATATTTCTTCACCCAAAAGGAACTCAACATACGACAACGACGTTGGCTTAAACTGTAGAAAGATTATGATCATACCATTCAATACCACCCTGGAAAAATGAACGTTGTAGCTGGAACATTGAGTAGAAGATCATATGCAGGTACGAGTGCGTTATTGTCAACGCAAAGGCCCGTTTTGTATGACTTGCAAAAGATGGAGATAGAGTTAAAGACTCTAGGGACCCACGTGACGATGACAAACATACGAGTAGAACTGACTTTAATCAATAAAGTTAAAGCTGCTCAAGCTAAAGACCTAGAGCTAATGCGTATGAAGAAGAAAGTGCAAGAAGGAGCTATTCTGGAGGCAAGAATCGATGAAGAAGGAATACTTCGAGTCAACTCCAAATTTTATGTTCCTAACAATTTTGACTTGAAGTATAAAATCATGATGGAGGCGCACAACACACCATTTGCAATCCATCTTGGGAGTAACAAAATGTATCGGGATCTTTGACATACATTTTGGTGGAGCAATATGAAGAGAGAGATCGCAGAGTTTATCTCAAGGTGTTTAACTTGTCAACGTGTTAAGGCGGAGAATCAAGTGTAAGACCCCAAATTATTAATAAATAAAATTTAAATTTTCTCTATTTATTATTTTAAAATAGTAAGGGTTAAATTGATTAATGAGGTTAGTTATGGGTAAAATACACAAATATTTCAAATAAGCAGGTGGTTATAAAATATTCATTGTTATCGAAGAATATTCGTTTGGTCGTGGAATATTCTTCCTGTCGGGGAATATTCGTACGACGGCGCAGTCTTTTGTGGGCCCCATAATGGAAAGCGATTGGATGAAAAAAACGACAAGTATAAGTTGTTTATAATTAACGGCGTAGTTGTTACCGTTAATACTATTAGAATACTCGGTGGTTAAAACACAGTAATACGCGTTGTTGCACAGTAGCACACTATATTGTACCAATTATTGATTCTAACGTAAGAAGGCAGTACTCAATAATTGTTACAGTAATTACTGTTCAATATTTTATTTTATTGCTTCAATAATTGCTGCGTTGATATTTTATATTTTTGTTGCTCAATAATTGTCACTGCACAGCATCTCCATTATCAGATCAATAATTCATATTATTTGGAATAATATTATTAGATAACATTATTGGCAATGTCTAGAAAGTTCTGTCAAGGAGAGGTTTGGTCACCTAATTGCGCGCCAGTAAGGAGAAATTCTTATTGCAAAGCCCCCTCTTTCCTGGGAACGGCTTGGTTGTCATAAATGTGATTCTGTAATATTATTTGTGAATAATTAATTATTGATTCATATGATAAGGAAATATTTATTTTATGTGGATATAAATGATGGATATATTTATTTTTATGAGGATAAAAATGAAGAAATTAATGCTGAAGTGTTTTATTAGTATTTTATCGGTGTAGATGTATTAAAAATCACCCGTTTGTGGATTTCAGATATTTTATGTTTGGAATTTGGAAAAACTCAAAGCTACAAAGTTGTAGAGAATTCGATTTCAGGCAGAATGGACATAAAATTCGTATTTTTCTGATAAACAGTCTATTTTTTATGAATTGTTGAAGTTTTGGAAAATAAAATGATTTTTATTAAATTATGGGTGGGACCTACTCTTGTTTGACAACACATGGGCTGCTGAAACTTTCAACATTGAGGGGCTGGTCTTGAGTCTTGATTAGCATACGTAGAATGGTTGTTTAAAATAATATTAATTTATTATTTAGTCTCCAATGACGTTCTAGCATTTTCCTATAAATAGACGCTTAGGTTAGAGTTGAAAATCACACCAGAAACAAGTTTTCTTTCTCTCTATATTGTCAAGCGTATTTTAGTAACTATTTATATACTTTGAGAGTTGCTGTTCGGTACAAGTTTTCTTCGGCTTTCTATCCGATATTCCATCAAAAGTACCGTTATTTTGAGGTAAGGGATGCTATTTTATTCAAAAATGATATTATTTCTTCAATATCATTATGTCGAAATATTGGTTGGAAATTTTTATCAAATTTAGAACTTTTCATGTCGGGGTTACTATTCATCAGTTACTATTCACGAGTTACTATTCACCGAAAAATAAAATTTTCTTCTTTTCATCCAAAATATCTATTCTGGATACTAGCTTTGATTGTATCTAAGTTTTGACCATTCTTGAATTTTACTTCACTATGATTACTTATAAAGTATTTTTGGACACGGATAAATCGAAATACGAATCCTTAATATTTGTGATTTTGCTTCACTGGATTCGTTTCTTTTAAAATATTTTTCATCATCCTCAGTCCTAAATGATGATATAACTGAATATCATTGGCCTGTAGTGCAAAGATGAATGATTTCTGATGAATATCTTTGGCCCGTAGTGCAAAGATGAACAGGTGTTGAGATGAACATGACCAACTGATGAATATCTTTGGCTTGTAGTGCAAAGATGAATATTGATTGATGTTACAGGGATAAAATATTGATGATGGACTTTTAAATTTATAGATAATAGTAAATTTCATTCTCTACGTAACTCTTCTATGAATTATTATTTTCCGCTACGAATATTGATTTAAAACTTGTTGTCTATTGTATTCTATTAGATTTTTTCCCTATTGAAGACTAACGATAATTTGTTCTGTATTATCTTAGTCATAATCTTCTTTACTGGGCTAGTTGAGCTCACCCTTTTCCTTTTTGTTCCATTTTTCTTAGGAGGCGAGAATGTAGCGAGTACTAGTCGGGGTATGGAATGATGGTTCTAGAAGTTATTTTAGTAGTCCTCACCATTTTTGTGAAATAATGTATCAATAATTGTAATGAGGACTTATTTGAGTGTGGATATTGTCTAGATGACAATATTTGTATTTAAACTCACAGTTCTTATGTTGTAATAGTAAAGATGTAGTTGTTTCTGTACCATGTATTTTGGCGACTCAGAATGGGTGTTGTATACCTATTTTGGGGGCGTCACAGTTGGTATCAGAGCTTAGGGATATGATCTCTAGCGGAGATCGGGGAATAGAACAAGGAGGGGAGAGACGCGTAAATCCTTCGCTAGTGTGTCGTACCTAAGCTTATTTATTGGTCGGTCATAATATAGGGGTAGTATGTGATTTGTTAATTTATTTAATTAACCCTTGTTTTATGGCAGTATTTGAGAATGTCGATTCAAAATGTTAACAGTGGAGTAAATGAGACCGTGGAGACACTTGTGCTCACCAACGAGGAGAACGTGCACTAGGCTGGCAATGCTCCTCCTGTGAACAACACCAATGAGCAGATGATGAACGATTGGATGTTTAGAAGTTTTTTGCAATTCATGCAAAACCAGACGAGGGAGACTCGTGTTCAAAATACTGGAGGAAATGATAGCAATTCACGGTTTGTCACAGCCAAATAGTTTAAAGAATTGGGACCACCAGAATTTAGGAGAAAGCCGGATCCGATCATGGTGGAAACGTGGGTCAAGCAAATTACCAAGATATTCGATGTCTTGGGATGCACGGAGGAACAGAAGGTTCCATTCGCCACCTTTATGTTCCGTGGCGAGGCAGACTACTGGTGGGAGTCTGTGAAGCGTACCCATCTAGCCGCACTCAGCATGTTTTGGGAGACATTTCAGAAACTGTTCAATGACAAGTACTTTCCTGAAAGTATTCGTCATATGAAGGAGGTAGAGTTTATTAGACTGGAGCAGAATAACATGACGGTGTCTCAGTACGAGGTGAAGTTTGCAGAGTTGTCCAGGTTTGCACTTCATTTGGTGGAGAATGAGGAACGTATGACGAGGATGTTTCTAAGAGGTTTGAAACCTGACATACGTCAATATCTCATTTCTCATAAACTTTCTCTCTATTCAGATGTTGTCAACAGGGCTCAATTATTAGAGCGAGATAACGAGTACGGTCAACTGAGGGACCACAACCAGGATCATATAGGTGACAGCAGTCATCAGAATAATGATAACCAGCGGAGAAAGAAAAATATAGACAAGAGCGACAACCACTCTGGTGGTAATCGTGGCTATGAAAATAGAAGAAGCGAGTCAGGAGGAGATTTTAAAAAGAGGAGATTCAACAATGACAATACGAAGACGTCAGCACCAGCAGCAACTGGTTCCAAAGGAGGAGAACGACCACCGGTTATATGCTATAAGTGCGGAAAAGAAGGACATATCAGCCCAAACTGCCCACAATAGTTTAAGGTATGTTATAATTGTGGAAAGGAAGGACATATCGCTCGAGATTGCACTGTAGCGAAACCAAGTCCAGCGGGGATGGTGACTCAAAAAGCTATCCCAGAAAAGATGCGAGGTTCCTAGAAGAGCGTTTGTCGTGACTGGTCAACATGCGAGGAACCCAAACGAGGTGATCACGGGTAAGCTAATCATAAATTCATGCGATGTTTATACCTTGCTAGATACTGGTGCTACCCATTCATTTATTTCTCCTGCTTGTGCTCAACGTTTAAACTTGACTCCGGAGAAGTTAGACTTTGATTTATCTGTGGAGACTCCGTTAGGAGAAACTTTCATCACATCCACTGTTTATAAATCTTGTTTGATCCAAGTTGGCACCGTCACATTACCTGTTGACCTTATCTCTTTAAAGATACTTGCTTTTGATGTGATCTTAGGGATTGATTGGTTAACTACTCATCATGCCAAAATTGATTATTTTCGTAAGGTTGTTAGTTTTTATATTCCTAACCAACCTGTTGTACGAATTCAAGCAACTAAGCCATTAAAATCAATCACTGTTATATCAAGCCATAAAGCCATTCGTTTATTAAAAAATGAATGTCAAGCTTTCTTAGCCCATGTTATGGATTTGAATAAAGACAATTCAAATTTGAATAATATTCCTGTTGTTATTGACTTTCCTGACGTATTTCCTGAAGAGCTTCCCGGTCTACCCCCAGAACGTGATGTTGAATTCTTTATTAACCTTGAACCGGGTATAAAGCCCATTTCTAAAATCCCATATCGAATGGCTCCTATTGAACTTCAGGAGTTAAAAGTCCAACTACAGGAGTTATTAGACATCGATTTCATTCGTCCTATTACATCTCCTTGGGGTGCTCCTGTTTTATTCGTAAAGAAGAAAGACGGGAGTATGCGACTTTGTATTGATTACCGGGAATTAAACCATGTCACTATCAAGAATAGGTATCTGGTACCTCGTATTGATGACCTGTTTGACCAGTTACAAGGAGCACAATTCTTTTCAAAGATCGATCTTCGTTCTGGATATCATCAGCTGAAGGTTAAAACTGAGGATATTCCGAAGACTGCCTTCAGAACTCGGTACGGGCATTATGAATTCCTAGTCATGTCTTTTGGATTGACTAATGCTCCTGCAGCTTTTATGGATATGATGAACCGAGTATTCAAGGATTATTTGGATCAGTTCGTTGTTGTCTTTATTGATGACATCCTCATATATTCCAAAAGCCGTGAAGATCATGAGCACCATTTGAAGCTGGTACTCCAAAGGCTGCGTGAAAACAAGTTATATGCTAAGTTAAAGAAATGCGAGTTCTTGCTTGAGGAAGTAGCATTCCTAGGGCACGTGGTGTCAAAACATGGAGTATCTGTTGACCAGACGAAGATTGAAGCAATATAAAGTTTGGAGCAACCAAAGATGGTGACCGAAGTACGTAGCTTTCTGGGCTTAGCTGGTTATTATTGGAGATTCGTGGAAGGATTTTCTCGAATCGCTACCCCGTTAACTCAGCTGACTCGAAAAGATATCAAATTCGTATGGAGCGAGGAATGTGAGAAGAGTTTTCAAGAGCTTAAGAGGAGACTTATTTCGGCACCTGTTTTGACCATACCATCTTGTTCGGATAGATTTGTTATCTACAGCGATGCTTCAGGCAAAGGGCTAGGATGTGTTCTCATGTAACGTGGGAAAGTTATAGCCTATGCCTCGCGACAACTTAAAGAATATGAGAGAAATTATCCTACTCATGATCTAGAGTTTGCAGCAGTCGTTTTCGCGCTAAAGATCTGGAGGCACTATCTATATGGGGAGAAAGTGGAGATTTATTCAGACCATAAAAGCCTCAAATATTTCTTCACTAAAAAAGAACTCAACATGCGGCAACGACGTTGGCTCGAGCTGTTGAAAGATTACGACCACACTATTCAATACCATCTTGGAAAAGCAAACGTGGTAGCTGACGCGTTGAGTAGAAGATCGTATATAAGAACGAGTGCGATGATGTCAAGTATACGCATAGAACCAACTTTAATCAATAAAGTTAAAGTTGCTCAAACCACAGACCCGGAGCTGATACGTATGAAGAAGAAAGTGCAAGAAGGTGTTATTCCAGAAGCGAGAATCGATGAAGAATGAATACTTAGATTCAACTCCAGACTTTGTGTTCCTAATGACTTTGATTTGAAGCATTGAATCATGATGGAGGCACACAACACACCGTTTGCAATCCATCCTGGAAGTACCAAAATGTATCATGATATTCGACATACATTTTGGTGGAACAATATGAAGAGAGAAATCGCAGAGTTTATCTCAAGGTGTTTAACTTGTCAACGTGTAAAGGCGGAGCATCAAGTGCCAAAAGGTCCATTGCAACCACTTGAGATTCTGGAATGGAAGTGGGAACACATTACCATGGATTTCGTTACAGGTCTTCCCAAAGTTTCTCAAGGCATAGATGCGATTTGGGTTATTGTTGATAGATTAACCAAGTCTGCCCATTTCTTGCCGATACGAGAGACTTATTCCCTTGAACGTCTTGCTCGTATATACGTAGATGAAATTGTGAGACTGCATGGCATGCCAGTATCCATAGTTTCGGATCGTGACCCAAGATTCACTTCAAGATTTTGGGTTAGCTTGCAAAAAGCTATGGGCACAGATTTACGATTTAGTTCGGCATACCATCCTCAAACAGACGGATAATCAGAGAGGACTATTCAAACTTTTGAAGATCTATTAAGACTTTGTATTCTAGATTTCAAAGGGAGTTGGGATAAGTACCTACCATTGGTGGAATTCTCCTACAATAACAGTTATCAGGCAAGTATAGGTGTGGCCCCATTTGAAGCATTATATGGACGAAAGTGTCGCTCTCCAGTATGTTGGGATGAGGTGGGAGAAGCAACGTTGTTAGGACCAGAGTTGGTATGAATGACTACAAAGAAGATCCAAATGATTCTACAACGTATACAAACGGCACAAGATCGACAAAAGAGTTATGCGGATCTTCATCGAAAGGACGTGGAATTTGACATTGGGGATCCTGTATTGTTTCGTGTGGCTCTATGGAAAGGAGTTACAAGATTTGGGAAGAGAGGAAAGCTCAATCCACGATTCATTGGTCCATTTCAGATTCTTGACCGAGTAGGAAATGTGGCCTATAGACTCGCGTTACCTCCAAGTATGTCTCGTGTTCATAATGTTTTTCATATATCCGCGTTACGTAAATATGTGAAAGACCCAAACCACATTATTTAGTTAGAACCAGACGAGATAGCTGAAGACTTAACGTACGAAGAGGTACCTGTCAAGATCTTGGATAGGAAGGAGCATGTCCTACGCACGAAGGTCATACCACAAGTTAAAGTTTTGTGGAGAAACTATGCTATTGAGGAAATGACCTGGGAGTTGGAAACGGAAATGAAAGGGAGGTATCCTCATCTTTTCGAAACACCAGGTACGTACGTCAATTTCGACGACGAAATTTCATAAGGAGGGGAGGTTGTAAGACCCCAAATTATTAATAAATGAAATTTAAATTTTCTCTATTTATTATTTTGAAATAGTAAGGGTTAAATTGATTAATGAGGTTAGTTATGGGTAAAATGCACAAATATTTCAAATAAGCAGGTGGTTATAAAATATTCATTATTGTCGGGGAATATTCGTTTGGTCGTGGAATATTCTTCCTGTCGGGGAATATTCGTACGACGGCGCAGTCTTTTGTGGGCCCCATAACCGAAAGCGATTGGATGAAGAAAACGACAAGTATAATTTGTTTATAATTAGCGACGTAGTTGTTACCGTTAATACTGTTGGAATACTCGGTGGTTAAAACACAGTAATACGCGTTGTTGCACAGTAGCACACTGTATTGCACCAATTATTGATTCTTACGTAAGAATGCACTACTCAATAATTGTTACAGTAATTACTGTTCAATATTTTATTTTATTGCTTCAATAATTGCTGCGTTGATATTTTATATTTTTGTTGCTTAATAATTGTCACTGCACAACATCTCCATTATCAGATCAATAATTCATATTATTTGGAATAATATTATTAGATAACATTATTGGCAATGTCTAGAAAATTCGGTCAAGGAGAGGTTTGGTCACCTAATTACACGCCAGTAAGGAGAAATTCTTATTGGAAAGCCCCCTCTTTCCTGGGAACGGCCTGGTTGTCATAAATGTGATTCTGTAATATTATTTATAAATAATTAATTATTGATTCATATGATAAGAAAATATTTATTTTATGTGGATGTAAATGATGGATATATTTATTTTTATGAGGATAAAAATGAAGGAATTAATGCTAAAGTGTTTTATTAGTATTTTATCGGTGTAAATGTATTAAAAATCATCCGTTTGTGGATTTCAGATATTTTATGTTTGGAATTTAGAAAAACTCAAAGCTACAAAGTTGTAGAGAATTCGATTTCAGGCAGAATGGACATAAAATTCGTATTTTTCTGATAAACGATCTATTTTCTACGAATTGTTGATGTTTCGGAAAATAAAATGATTTTTTATTAAATTATGGGTGGGACCCACTCTTGTTTGACAACACATGGGCTGCTGAAATTTTCAGCATTGAGGGGCTGGTCTTGAGTCTTGATTAGCATACATAGAATGGTTGTTTAAAATAATATTAATTTATTATTTAGTCTCCTATGGCGTTCTAGCATTTTCCTACAAATAGACGCTTAGGTTAGAATTGAAAATCACACCAGAAATAAGTTTTCTTTCTCTCTATATTGTCGAGCGTATTTTAGTGACTATTTATATACTTTGAGAGTTGCTGTTTAGTACAAGTTTCCTTCGGCTTTCTATCCGATATTCCGATCAAAAGTACCGTTATTTTGAGGTAAGGGATGTTATTTTATTCAAAAATAATATTATTTCTTCAATATCATTATGCCAAAATATTGGTTAGAAATTTTTATCAAATTTAGAACTTTTTATGTCAGAGTTACTATTCATGAGTTACTATTCACGAGTTACTATTCACCGAAAAATTAAATTTTCTTCTTTTCATCCAAAATATCTATTCTGGATACTAGCTTTGATTGCATCCATATTTTGATCATTCTTGAATTTTACTTCACTATGATTACTTATAAAGTATTTTGGATATGGATAAATCGAAATACGAATCCTTAATATTTGTTATTTTACTTCACTGGATTCGTTTCTTTTAAAATATTTTTCATCATCCTCAGTCCTAAATGATGAAATAACTGAATATCTTTGGCCAGTAGTGTAAAGATGAATGATCTCTGATGAATATCTTTGGCCCATAGTGCAAAGATGAACAGGTGTTGAGATGAACATGACCAACTGATGAATATCTTTGGCTTGTAGTGCAAAGATGAATATTGATTGATGTTACAGGGATAAAATATTGATGATAAACTTTTAAATTTATAGATAATAGTAGATTTCATTCTCTACGTAACTCTTCTATGAATTATTATTTTTCGCTGCGAATATTGATTTAAAACTTGTTGTCTATTGTATTCTATTAGATTTTTTTTCCTTGTTGAAGACTAACGATAATTTATTCTGTATTATCTTAGTCATAATGTTCTTTACTGGGCTAGTTGAGCTCACCCTTTTCCTTTTTGTTCCATTTTTCTTAGGAGGCGAGAATGTAGCGAGTACTAGTCGGGGTATAGAATGATGGTTCTAGAAGTTATTTTTGTAGTCCTTACCTTTTTTGTGAAATAATGTATCAATAATTGTAATGAGGACTTATTTGAGTGTGGATATTGTCTAGATGATAATATTTGTATTTAAACTCACAGTTCTTATGTTGTAATAGTAAATATGTAGTTGTTTCTGTACCATATATTTTGGCGACTCAGAATGGGTGTTGTATACCTATTTTGGGGGCCGTCACATCAAGTGCCAAAAGGTTCATTGCAACCACTTAGAATTCCAGAATAGAAGTGGGAGCACATTACCATGGATTTCGTTATTGGTCTTCCTAAGGTTTCTCAAGGCATAGATGCAATTTGGGTCATTGTTGATAGATTGACCAAGTATGCCAATTTCTTACCTATACGAGAAACTTATTCCCTAGAACGTCTTGCTCGTATATACATAAATGAGATTGTAAGACTGCATGGTATGCCAGTATCCATAGTTTCTGATCGAGACCCAAGATTCACTTCACAGTTTTGGGTTAGTTTGCAAAAAGCTATGGGCACAGATTTGCGATTTAGTTTGGCGTATCACCCTCAAACGGACGAGCAATCAGAGAGGACTATTCAAACTCTTGAGGATCTATTAAGACTCTGTGTCCTTGACTTCAAGGGAAGTTGGGAGAAGTTCTTGCCATTGGTAGAATTTTCCTACAACGACAATTATCAAGCAAGTATCGACATGGCTCCATTCGACGCATTGTATGGATGCCAGTGTCGTTCTCCAGTATGCTGGGACGAGGTGGGTAAAGCAGCGTTGTTGGGACCGAAATTGGTACGTATGACTATAGAGAAAATTCAAATGATTCGGCAACGTATAAAAACCTCACAAGATCGACAAAAGAGTTATGCTGATCTTCATCGGAAGGACGTGGAATTCAATGTTGGAGAACATGTGTTGTTACGTGTTGCACCATGGAAAGAAGTTACGAGATTTGGAAAGAGAGGAAAGCTCAATCCTCGATTTATTAGCCTATTTGAAATCCTTGATCGAGTAGGAATTGTGGCCTATAGACTCGCCTTACCGCCAAGTATGTCTCGTGTTCATAATGTTTTTCACATATCCATGTTGCGTAAATATGTGGAAGACCCGAACCATATTATTGAGTTAGAACTGGACAAAATAGCGAAAGATTTAACGTATGAAGAAGTTGTTGTTAAAATCTTGCTCCAAGGTTATACCTCAAGTCAAAGTTTTGTGGAGAAACCACGATGTTGAAAAAATGACCTGGGAGTTAGAATCTGAAATGAAATCAAGGTATCCTCACCTCTTCGTCATACCAGGTATGTACCCTAATTTTGAGGGTGAAATTTCATAAGAAGGGGAGGTTGTAAGACCCCAACTTTCATGAATAAAGATTATTTTCTCGAAATACATTTTTTAATATTAAGTAGTGAATTTGACATAATATTATAGTTGTGGGTTATATTTATAAATTTTGTAAAGTACGCAAGTTGTTATATTATACTCGATTGGTCGGGAAATATTCGTTTTAAACAGGAAATATTCGTACGACAGCACAATCATTGGTGGACCCCACAACGTAATTGTTGTCGGAATGAGAAAACGACAAAAATATCTTTTTATAAAAATAACGGCAGAAGTTTACCGTTAAACTGTTGAAATAACCGGTGTTAAAAGTACAGTAATACGCGTGGTTGCGTAGTAGCACACGATATTATTTATTGATGCTTACGTGAGAAGTCACTCAGTTATACTCAATTATTGCTACAGTAATTGCTGCATCATATCTCTCATATTATTGATTCAATTATTATCACAGTATCATCTGCATAATATTTTATATTATTAAATCAATAATTGAGACGATAAAGTTATTAATATTATTATTTGCAATATTGACGATGTCTAGAAGTTCTGTCAAGGAGAGGTTTGGTCACCTAATTGCGCGTCAATAGAGAGAAATACTTATCGAAAAGCCCCATTTTTCTAAGGAACGACCTGGTTGTTAAATATTACGAATTATAATAATGATGATAAATGTTGTTAAAAATATTGAGGGGATTTTTATGAGGTATTTGTTGTATTTATGGACCCCCCCCATTTATCCATTTTTCAAAATAATCGATAGAAAGTTATTCAGTATTTTTTTATATTATAAAGGTGGGCCCACATGTGAATTGTTATAAATTGTCAGAAAGGGGGGGAGTACATAAAGTGAATTGGAGGAAATTATATATATATATATATATATATATATATATATATATATATATATATATATTATAAGTTTTATTTTATTTGATTATAAATAGAATATTTTATATTTTATTTAAAGTTTTTGTTTTACTTGATTATTATATTGAAAATCAGTCGTCCGTGATTTTTTAGAAATACGTGAATTTTTCGTCTGAATTCTTCATTGTTGGTCCGTGCACTTTTTTTTTAAAAATAATATCCTTCCATTCTCCTATAAATAGGATGCTTAGTTAGAATTGAAAATCACACAAGAATCAGAGAATTCTTCTTCTATAATATTGAACGTATTTCTTTCGAGTTTTAAAAAGCTTTGAGCGTAGAAAACAGTAAAAGTTTTCTTCAAGAATATTCCCGCTATACCAGTTGGAATACTCTTCTTTTCAAGGTAAGGGATGTTATTTTTGTTCAATATTCGTATGAAATAATATTTTCTCCCATACTCTGTAGTATGTAAGTAATATTATTTCGTTTAAGATTTCGAATTCTATACTCATTTTGTTAAAGTTTAGGCTTCTATACTCTATGAAATTAGTAGAATATCCTTGATATTTGCGTTTTATCCAATATCTTTTTATGAAAATATTATTCTAAGCATTCTTGATAAGTTTTAACTTTTTCATGCCGGAGTACTATTCACGGGGTTACTATTCCTGAAGTACTATTCACGGGGTACTATTCACTCGGTTACTATTCACCTAGGATACTATTTATGATAAAAATTAATTTCTTTTCGATTCAAATCATTTTTGATACAATATTATTCTTGAATTTTACTCTACAAAGCAGTATCATGTTGACAATTTGGACATTATAGAATTCTGGATAAATAATATTATAAATCTTTAAAAATTTATCATTTGCTTTCTTTTAATTGAATTCTTATATCATTGTCATCATCCTCATGCTTATATTATGTTGAAAGTCATCTTTGGCCGTAATGCATAGATAGACTTGGTATGATTATAACTAGAGATTATTTGGTATAATCATGATCGTAATGTTATAAATGTTGTGTTAAAAGTTCTCATTAGCCCGTAGTGTATTGATGGACAGTTGTTGGCATGATCATGACCATTGATGAAAACACGAATATCCTTGGCCCGTACTGAATGGATAATTTGTGGTTGTGATACTAATGAATATCCTTGGCCGTAGTGCAGGGATGATTCGATGATGTGGATTATTTATTAAGCTGAGTCTCAACGATAAAACTTTTGATAAACTTTTTAAATCATAAAAAATAGTAGATATCATGCTCTACTTGACTCTTCTAATGGATTGCTTGTTCCGCTGCAGTTAAACTTGATGTTTATTATATTTTACCAGTTTAACACTGTTGAAGGCTAACGATAATTTATTCTGCATTGTCTTACTCATAATATTTCTTACTGGGCTAGTTGAGCTCACCATTTGATTTCATTATTTTGTTCCTTAAATGAGAATATAACTGGGACTAGTCGGGAAACAGAGTAACGGTCCAGATGTTTGCATTAGTAGTCCTTAGTATTCTGTGAAATAGTGCGATAATAAATTCATTGAGGACTTATTTTGAGTTTGAATACTCTCTAGAAGACAATATTTGTATTAAAACTCACAGCTATGTTTTGTCGTATTTTACACGACCGTTGTATAATTAAGTTTGTATTTGTATTCAGTACCATGTATTTGGCGACCCATGATGGGTGATGTATACCTATTTTGGGGGCGTCATATGTAGCCCGTTCTTTCACTGCCTAGATTTGAACTTCAGTGTAGAGGCCTCGACTTATGAGGACTTGACGCAGGTTGACACATTTGATGATAAGGATTTCATTCGCTAGATCTCTTCTGCTTTTGAGTTAAGGACTTTCTTGAGAATTTTCCCTTTCTTTTGTAGGGACAAGCTTATGTCGCCATGATTTCTTTCAGGAGTTCTCCCCTTTCTTTTGATGAGAGGCTTGATCCCGCCTTAAACTCTTTCCCTTTCCTAGAATCGAAAAATGCCCCAATCTTTTCGCATGTTGTTACCGGGGATTCATATAAGAAACTTTCTTTGTTGAATAAATCGTGAGTGAGCAATATCATGCATATCAAAAGAACAAAATGCACCAAAAGCTTGACGGCTCAGCCGTCAGGATTAGTACACTATTGTCAATAAGGCATTTCAAGTAAAAGTTTATGAATTTGAATGAGTTATGAAATCTTAAGGAAATTTTGAAGCATCCATGGTCATTGGTCATGAGTAGGATTAGATTTAAAAGACTTATGTCCCTATATCAGAGATACTTCATCTTTGCTCTAGATGTTATATTGGACCCGTCGCAAAAAGGGATGAACTCTTGATTCTTCAATGGGTTGACTATTACGCAGGATAACGGATAGAATTTGAAGCTGAAGACCGGAGGGCATCGTCCCATCTTCATGACTTCGTACAACCTCTAATCCCATGTCACTGCATAACTCTCGACAACGACGGTCCGAAATAGGTCCTATATACCTCAATCGGATGCCCGAATTGAAATTCTAAAAGTTCGAGTGGACATCACGTTGGCTACGTGCACATGCTTCGAGATGGCGGGACCCGTAAAGCCTGGGGCACCCCGGGCAGCCTCTGGTACTCCTGCGACTCCACCCTCTATAAATAGAGGGCTTGGGGTAGCCATTTTGTAAGAGAAAACGACGAGGAAGCCCTGCCCAATTTGCTCTGTACTCACCTTATACTGAGTGCTTTCTCATTTTAAACACTTGTGAGCTTATATATAGCTACTTTTGTACGGGCAGACGCCAATGTTCATCTACTTTAAAGATATAGAAGTCTTCTTTGGTAGCCCACTGTAAGCCTTCTTACACGCTTTAAAGCTTTTCTTTTCATCTTTGCACACATTATTCTTCACGTTGAGAGTCGTGTTTCGTGTGTTTGGCCAGACTTTGGTCAGCGGTTTTATTTCAGTTTGTATATACATATATATTTATATATATACATATATATATATATATATATATATATATATATATATATATATATATATATATATATTTTATATATGGACTAACATCATCGAGTTATGCCTCGATTGAGCTTAGACTTCGGTCTGGAGCGTTTACTTGCTTTCGTATATATATATATATATATATATATATATATATATATATATATATATATATATATATATATATATATAAAAGCGATAAACGCACCGGATGTAAAATCCAGGCTTATCGGACAAAGTCCAATACATATACATATATATGTATATATATTGGACTTTGTCCGATAAGCCTGGATTTTACATCCGGTGCGTTTATCGCTTTTATATATATATATATATATATATATATATATATATATATATATATATATTTACATTTCGTCCCACCTAGAGTTTACTTCGTGGTGGTTGACCGCTTTTGCAGCTTTCTGTACATTTTGTCCCGCCTGGAGTTTCCTTCGTGGCGGTTGATAGCCTTAACAGCTTTATTTACATTTCTGATCCCCCATGGAGGTGCTTCGTGGCTGGTGATCATGTCTGTATATATATATATATATATATATATATATATATATATATATATATATATATATATATATATATATATACCTACTTACTGCGTTTATATCAACTGCGGCATCATGTGAGCCTAGGAATCATGTGATCACAGATTCAGTCCACTGAATCTAGATTCGGTTCCCGTGATGGACCTTTTCAGCTGTAAGCAGCTTGTAAATTTATCTGTGATGTTTGGACTTCCTCAGATGGTTCTCATACCCACGAGGAATTCAACACCTTTTTGTACATTATTTTCATACAGATGTCCCCCATCTGTAAAATAAAATCAACCAAGCCGAATAATGAATAAAATGGGAGTGTAAAAGGTCTCAATTACTATTGAGCACTGGGTTTGAAAAACCTCTTTTAAAACATCACTGCCATATCTTGTTTCAAATTGAATTTTTATATAAATTCAAACTTTGTGTATATAGGTGCGAACGAGGCCTCGCACTACTTCCAAATAACAGCACATTGACCCACACACACACACACACACACATTCATATAACAGTTTATTGAAAAGTGGCGGTCACCGTGGCAACGCGGATGTCGGGGGGTGTCTAACACTTTCCCTCCGCATAAGCAAGTCCCCATACCCTAATTGAATCTCGGTTTCACAGACCCGTTTAGCAGTGTCACATCACTGGGTCAATGTGCAAACCTTTTCTCAGTTGTGTTGGTACAACCAGTTAAAAAACGAACTGGCAACTCTTATAGTCCAATCGTCGACATTACACATGTCGAACCTTTTTCACTTATTTTTTCAAACAAATCTCACATGAAATGAGAACACAAAAAAATAGGTAACGAAAAGGGACAAATAAAAATCCTGACGTCGACAAGTGGCGACTCTGCTGGGGACACCAGTAAGAGGACTTAAGCCGCTATTACAAGCTTTTCAAAACTGTTATATGCTTGTGTGTGGATGTTGCATTTACATTTATGATGAATGTGTACGAATGCATATCTTTACTGCGATTAATGCTTTACACTATATTTGCCTGTGATATTAGTGCTTCACACATGCCATCATTTTTATAAACGGTGAGACACGTTGTATGTGAATGTATGTTGTGTGGTCCCTCCACCAGGAGGCTATCCTGTCGGTGTTTGATTACGGGACTCATGGGAAGATTAATTCCTCGAGGCTCAGGAAAGGCACCACCCAAATTCGCTCCAGTTGAAAGACCAGTTTAACTTCCCGTCGAGTAAATTGCGATGATTTGGGAACCTTCATGCCGAAAAGCCACGAGAGTAACCTAATATAGGTCAACCTCTGATAAACCAAACGCGGAGGAAAGTCTCTTCATGTTTTCTCATTTTAAATTACTTGTAAAAACAATTACTTGAATTTACATTCCATATTCATCTCCATGTAATGAGAAATATGAAGAAATATGTGCACATACATATTTACATTAATATGCTATCCTGTATTACGAATAGCTAACATCGGTTTTGCAGGACAAAAATTCCTAAAACAGACACACCATATAGCAAGTTAATATTCACATTCCCTAAAACTAAACTATGCCAGTTTTGTCGCAGGGAAGCATTCGGACCTATTACCCGGTCAAAGTCCAAAAAGGCCACAGGCCTACAGCCAATTATGTCTTCATCTGACCAGTCTAATCCAATTTCTCACGAAGAATTCGACGGATTAACTAAATAAATCACAGACTTGGTTGTTCTGCTTAAAGAACTACATCAATCTACGCAGGGTCCAAAAATACCCGTACATGCTGAATCCTTTACACAAGGAGGAACTCAAGGTCCTGATAAAGCCATTACAATACCTGAACTGCAGTTGGATACAACCAACAAAAGTTATGATGCCGTCCATTTCACAAGAGATCCAGACACCGGTGACATCATAAAGAAATTTCTTCAAATGGAAGAGACCCTGCGTTCTATCAAAGGAATTGGAGCACACGGGAGTGTTTCATATGCCGACCTTTGTATATTCCCTGGTGTTCATTATCCAAAAAAATTTAAAACTCCTGACTTTGAAAAGTATGATGGGTTAGGAGATCCTTACACACATTTGAAGGTATTCATTGGAGAACTCGGATCTTATGCAGAGGACGAGAAGCTCAGAATGCAGCTATTCCAAAAAAGTCTGACTGGAAAAGGCCATTCATGGTACACTAGATTAGACAACTCAAAGATCCATAGCTGGGAAGAGCTAGCTCACGCCTTCCTCACACAATACAAATTTCAGTCTCAGATGGCTCCTGACCGGTACCAGATTACCAAGGTCAAGAAACAGTCCAACGAGTCTTTTAGAGAGTATGCTCAAAGGTGGAGGCATCCTGCTGCTCAAGTTATTCCTTCTATGACAGAGTCAGAGATGGTTATGACCTTTATCGACATACAAGAAACTCCTTTCTATGAGAGAGTCTTAGCTGGCATCGGTAAACCATTTTCTGAAATGATCAAGCATGGGGAGACGGCTGAGATGGGATTGAAATCAGGAAAGATTCAAGACCTAGTTACCCTTAAAGCTGTTGCTGAACACATCCAATCCAAAAATTATGGAAACAATCCCCGGAGGGTCCATAAAAAGAAAGAAGAGGATGTTTCCCTGATACTACAGGGTCAAAAAGGCAATCAGAATATGCCTATCCAGAGGAGAAATTACTCTCCCTTTCAAGCATAGTCTTCAAACCCTTCAGTACTAAAAGGTGGAGAAGTCAAACGCCCTCGAGTGTTTACACCCTTAGGGGACTCTCTCGAGAATATTCTCACTCTTCTGACCACGTAGAAGAAATTCACGCATCTTCTTCCACTAGCCAGCCCTAATGGTAGGGGTTTTGATGCTGCTCAGAAATGTGCTTATCATGCCGGGGCACCTGGACATGATACTCAAGATTGTTGGGCCTTGAAGCATATGATCCAAGACCTGATAGGCAACGTTGAGATTGTGGTCACCAAACCGGATCAACCTCACATTCAAGACAACCCTCTTCCTCCACACAAAGAGGAAGAAGTCAACATGATTAATTTGAGCACTGGACAAAGTTCCAATTCTAATGGTGAAGCATCCCAGACCATCAAAGACGGTGCTGACAAATGGGATTATGCCAAGTTCCTGTTCTCAATGGAACGAAAGTTGAAAGCTCTATGCAAACAAATTGAGCAATTGGCAGAACTTGTGACATACCAACATCAAGTCACATGCCAATTAATCAGCCAGGAGCATGCTAGTCTCCTTCCTCTTGTCATGAATATTCCCTCTTTACCTCTAGAAAGTGAAACAATGGAGGACAAAGTGGCAAGGAGAGCGAACGCCAAAGCTTGTCGGGATTTTGCCAACAAAAGGGAATTTACATATCTAGGTCAACCTATGGAGGAAATCCTTCAAATGCTAATCAATGAAAGAAGGATTAATTCCCTTCTACCTCCAATAAATCCCCGTTCAGGATGGTATAATTTTGATGGAGTATGTCAATATCACTCCCATTCTCGCGGTCACAGCACAAAAGAATGCTGGGCACTCCGCCACCTTATCCAAAATCTCATTGATAGCGGTGTCCTATAACTAGCAGACAATGATACTGTGCTACGTGGAAGTGAAAATACATGTCCTACTAGATGGAAAGGATTGGTAGCAGTTATCTCCACTAAGGTTGATGGCATTGTCAAGCCACGCCCTATATCTACCATTCACCTCAGAGGAAGCAACAATCCTTTGAAAGTGGCTGCTCCAGAGCCAATCAACTTACCCTTCCGACCACAATATTCTATTGTCAGCTTACAGAAAGTTCCTTGGAATTATGGAGAAGCTAAAGGATCCACCTCGCATATAACTGCTCCAGTGTCGAAGGAGAATCCACTGTGTCTTCCCCAACGGGTGATGAAGTTTACCATTAAATCAAAGGGGAAGATTCCCATGGAGAAGATTGAAAAATTCCTCCATGCCATGGGTCATAATGAAGCCAAGGTGGTTTTAAGCTTAAGAGAAGCTCCACATCAAATTTCAATACTAGACTTAGTTTTAACTTCCGAGGATCACATGAAGATTCTACTGAAGGTTTTAGAAGAAGCCTACTTGCCAAAATCAGCGGATGTGGAAAATTTTTAACATCTGGCTGATCACATTTTCAACAACAATGTGATTTCTTTCAATGATGATGACATACCGCCCAAAGGGACCGGTCATTGCAAGCCGTTACACATTGCGGTCTTATCCTCCGGATATATGCTAGCGGGAGTCTTAGTAGACGGAGGTTCATCTTTGAATATCTGTCCATATGCTACATTGTTGAAGATGAATGTCAATCTCAATCGAATCCGAAATAGCCAAACAATCATCAAAGCTTTTGATGGATCCCGCCGATATTCAGTCGGAGAGATTGAGCTGCCAATTGAGATTGGTCCCCATACATTCTGCGTGTCTTTTTACGTACTCAAGATAGATTCAGGATAAAACCTGCTATTGGGAAGACCGTGGATTCATATGGCTGGGGCAGTCCCCTCCACCCTTCATCAGCAACTGAAATACATTATCAACAATAGCGTAGTTACAATCAACGCTGAACCGGAATGCCCTCAACAAGGTGACATACCGTTCATCAGTTTTAATTCCAATATTGAGCCGATCAGTTTCCACACTTTGGAAGTAAGCAACCCTCAATTTCATGCCCTGGGAACGCCATTGCCCGTACCCAAGATCTCTGTCGAAGTAATGTCGGCTACTCAAGAAATGATGTCTTTAGGTCATCAGGGCTGGGTAAAGATCACCGAGGTATCAAATATCCCATCCAAGTAGCCAATCAAACTAGGACAGCTAGACTTGGCTATTCTGCCAGTTCTAATCAGAGGAATCCTCATAAGCATTAGCAGATTCCTTCAACTTCAACCATGTGGTGTTTATCTTCGCATTCAAACGCTGAGTCCACACAACCTCCTGTAAAGGTGGCAACCAACGTGATGGCTATGCTATTTCCCAAGCCCGTGTCATTCAAAGCAAAAGAAGTCTTTGTTCTAGATCCTAGAATGGAGGAAGAGAAACAAAGAATCAAATAAGACGTCGTCTGAATAATGTCGGGCATGCGCATCATTGTTCATGATGAACATACAAATAGATATACCCTAGACGATGATTGCCCAAACGTCATGGTCATCATTCGGAAAAAGAAGGACGATGACTGCCCCTCCATCAATGCAGTCCACCCGGACTTTATCCATGCCAATTGGAGCAGCACTCCTTTCGTTGGTCGACAAGGGTAAAATGGGCAGGACTTCTTTCTGCCCTATAGATATAATAACTACTTACTATTCTATATAGTAGTAGCAGTTGTTTTATCCGTATATGCTAACATTATGTATGATTAAACAGTTTCATATATATTAAGTGAAAGCATATTTTTTTTCAGGACTCTGAACTTAGATGTGCTTGTACTTGCTGATAAGATGCCTCTTCTCCACAAGGATTGTAACTTTGATGAAAAGTTGGACTCAGACTTGCTGGAAATACAAGAGGACATTGAGGTGCCTTCGGAGATCAAAGAATGGGTTGAAGATAAGCCTAAACCCAACCTTGATCAAACCACCTCCTTCAATCTTGGAACCTTAAAAAACCCTAAGTTAATCCAGATTGGTTCAGACCTTACCCCAAACCAACGGAGTGACATGATTACGCTATTAACCCAATTCTAGGATGTGTTTGCATGGTCTCATGAAGACATGGTGGGTTTGTCTACTGACCTTGTTCTTCATCGCCTTCCCATTAAAGAGGGATTCAAGCCAGTTAAGCAGAAGCTCAGGCGATTGAAACCTGAGTGGAGTCTAAAGGTGAAAGAGAAAATTGTGAAACAATTTCAAGCTGGCATTATCACGGTGTCCACATATCCTGAATGGATAACTAACATCGTTCCTGTGCCTAAGCCTGGAGGAAAGGTGCGAGTCTGCGTGGATTATCGAGATCTGAATAAAGCTTGCCTTAAAGATAGCTTTCTCGTGCCCTTTATCCATATTCTCATTGACAATACTGCGCAATACGGCATGTACTCCTTTGCTGATTGCTTTGCGGGGTACCATCAGATTATGGTTGCTACAGACGGTTATCATTCGGCCTCATCAATGCCGAAGCTACCTATCAGAGAGCTATGATGGCTCTCTTCCACAACTTAATATACAAAGAGATCGAGATCTACGTGGATGACATCATCGTTAAGTCCCGGAAGGAGGAGGACCAATTAGACCATCTCAGAAAGCTATTCAACAGGTTGCGCAAGTACAACTTGAAGTTGAATCAAGCTAAGTGCGCCTTTGGCATTAAATCAGACAAGTTGCTTGGATTCCTAGTCAGCCACAAAGGAATTGAGTTGGATCCTACCAAAATTCAGGCCATTACGAAAATGCCCATTCCTCAGACAAAGAAGGAAATACGGGTATTTTTGGGAAGAGTCAACTTCATTAGTAGATTCATTTCTCAACTCACAGCAACCTGTGAGCCTATCTTCAAGCTGTTAAGGAAGAACTCCTCCATGAAATGGAATGATGAGTGCCAAAATGCCTTCCTTACAATTAAAGAGCAGCTAGTAAAAGCTCCTATTTTGGTACCACCCAGGGATGATGTTCCCCTATTCATGTACCTGTTCATCAGTGACAATGCCATGGGCTGCATGTTGGGACAAAAAGACGATAGAGGCCGAGAATGAGCTATCCATTACCTCAGCAAAAGATTTAGCAAAAGTGAACACAAGTACAATCTGATTGAGAGGACTTGTTGTGCTTTAGCATGGGCTGCCATGAGGTTACAACATTACCTCCATGGGCACACAACCCATCTCATATCCCGTGTGGATCCTCTCAAGTATGTGTTCAGTAAACCCATACTGAATTGTCTGTTGTCCAGATGGTAGTTGATCCTATAATAATTTGACATTGTCTACATGACTCAAAAGTCCATTAAAGGTCAAGGAATAGTGGATCAACTGGCCGCCGCACCTTCAGGGGACTTCAAACCCTTGGAAACATACTTCCCCGATGAAGGGGTAATGACAATTCAGCCATAACATCAGTATGATACACGCCAAGAATGGAAGATGTATTTTGATGGAGCTATTAATATGGAAGGTTCTGGAGCTGGAGCAGTTCTAGTATCCGTTACGGGGGAGCAGTATCCCGTCGCTGTCAAATTACAGTTTATCAGCACCAACAACACAGCTGAGTATGAAGGCTGTATCATGGGGCTAAAACTTGCCCATTCAATGGGTATCAGACGGTTAACTGTCTTTGGTGATTCAGAGTTGGTAATCAAACAATCCACAGGAATCTATCAAACCAAAGAGCTGCAATTGCTGCCTTACCATCGATAAGTTTTACAGATGGCTTCGGAGTTAGAAGAAATCTCCTTTATACACATTCCTCGTAATAGGAATGACTTTCCGAATGCATTAGCAACTTTGGCCTCCTTGATGCACATACCTGACAAGGAACACATGCCAAGCATCACATTAGCCCTGCAAAAGGCACCAGCCTATGGGAACTACGTTGGAGAAGTATCAGATGAGCTACCTCCCATCCAACAACCTTGGTATCAACATATCAAGGAGTACCTACGAGATGGATCTACACCCACTGAGGCGAGCCTAACTTAACAAAGGTGGATTCATCGACTTGATATGAAATTCTACCTGAGCGGAGATGCACTCTACAAGAGAGATGCAGGACTAGGTCTTCTCAGATGTTTAGACAAAGACCAAGCTCAGAGACTAATGGATGAGATCCATGGTGGAGTCTTTGGCCCACACATGAGTGGCCTCCTCCTTGTCAAGAAGATCCTTAGGACAGGACATTACTGGCAATCTCTTAAGGCGGATTGTTATGACCATGTCAAGAGATATTATCAATGCCAAATTCATGAGAATGCTATCCACGCCCCACCACGGGAGCTCCACAACATGAGTTCACCTTGGCCCTTCTCAATGTGGGGAATGGACGTGATTGGGCCCATCAAGCCTAAAGCCAGTAATGGACATTACTTCATCTTACGATCGACTACTTTACCAAGTGGGTAGAAGCAGCATCCTTCCCCAGGGTTACCAAAGAAGTCATCATTACTTTCATCAGAAACAATGTCATTTGTCGATACTGACAACCAGAGGTAATTGTATCAGACAATGCTAAGAACCTCAACAACAAAATGATGGAGGAACTATGCATTAAATTCCACATCAAACACCTTAACTCCGTCATCTATCGTCCAAAGATGAATGGTGTTGTTGAAGTGGCTAACAAAAACATCAAGAAGATTATGCAAAAGATGTCCGCCAATCACAAAGGATGGCCTGACCTATTGCCTCTTATTCTGTTAGCCTACAGAACATCAATGCGCACTTCAACTGGGCCAACCCCATACGCATTAACCTATGGGATGGAAGCAGTACTCGCCATAGAAGTAGAAATGGAATCCCTCAGAGTGTTGATGGATGCTCAGCTGGATGAAGATCAATGGGTACAAGACAGGTATCACCAATTATTTCTAATAGATGAAAGGTGAACCGCGACTATCTTCCATGGTGAATTATATCAGCAAAGGATCGCCTGATCCTACAACAGAAAAGTCCAGCTACGGCAGTTCAAACAATATGACTTGGTTTTGAAGAAGATCATTGACAATCAAGATCAGTCTAAGGGAAAATTCGCTCCTAACTGGGAAGGCCCATTCATTGTCAAGGAGGTATTGACAGGAGGTGCTCTCAGATTGCAGGAAATGGATGGCGATGAATTTCCACAACTCATCAACTCAGACACCGTGAAACGTTACTGTGTCTGAAGTTACCATCAAACAAACATCCTGGTGTTGGATCACTAAATCATCAGTCATTCCGGTTCTTTAACCTTTTACCACCTATAACTCTTGTTCACACTTTGCCCCTCAGGGAAATATACTCTTCAAGCCAGCAGCTTGGCTTCACTGCGCTCATACAGCTTAGGTCATCCCACTCCGGATTGAACCTCTCACGTTTATAGTTTGGCTACCCATACATGGGATCAAACTTTCTCGCACCTGCAGTTTGTCCTTAACTTAGGATCAAACTTTCTCTTCCCTGCAGTTTATCTTGCACATGGGATTAAACTTTCTTCCCCACAGTTTGACCTGTACATGGGATTAATCTTTCTTCTCCGCAGTTTATCTTGCACATGGGATCACGCTTTTCAACTCACCCTGACGGGTGAACTACGTCGACCTGATCTCCTTGATACACGGGAGTACGTAGGCAACCATATTCTGTATGGCCCGGTCACAATAACCAAAAAACAACAAAAACATTTCTACCCTTTTCTACAAAAAAAAAAACCACAAAAACACCTCTACAACCTTTTTCACCAATAAAGCTTCTACACCCATCTGCCTTTCATAAATAGCGTTGAACCTCTTACACCAGGTTCGAACTACGCAGACTTGATCTCATCTTCAATAGGAGTACTTAGGCAACCATTTATGGTTCGGTCTCACCCCCTACCAAAACACAAATACTTGTCAGTGGTACTGGGATCAAACTTCAATTCACCACATTTCATTGGCTTCAAACCAAAGGGATGGAATTACCCAACCTCTCCTCGTGACTAGGAAATTCGACGACTATCTAAGCTGCGGTTGTACCTTAAAAAGCAACACCAATCCATAAGAGATGGAATTAACTAATCTCCTCCTAAATAGGGGTACTGGCGACTATCTGTGGTGCGGTCAATCTAAGAGAGGAAAGCCACAATCCTCTCCACATTTCCATATAGAAACCAGTTCCAAGACACCAAAAAATGGTAGGGATACACACAGATCCATGATCTATTCTGAGCTATCCAGAGATAACTCAATGTCCATCCATCAAGGAAGAATTCAAAATACATCAAGATCACAAGCCCTAAAGAAGCAGGCAAATATCAAGCAAGTATCAGAGCATATCTAAAAGGGAAGTGATCAAAAAATATATTTCCCTGCTATATATAATGTTGTTTGATATACATAATGTAAACTGTATATGACAAAATAGCTAAGCTAGTCTGAGCAGGAAAATACAAGCCCATCTACAAATCGGTGTATATGCGAGCTAACAAGCCCAACATGGCATCTTTCTCAGAAGAATGAGGTAAGGCTGTGGTCTCCTATACCAGGATATCCACACGACCCAACAGATCTGTAGCCATCTGCATGGTGACCATATGCTCATCAACATAGGTGCTCATCTTTGCGATCATGCCAGTGGTAAGGGACCTCACTGCAGTACTGTCTGTGACGGCTACATCCCAAGCAGATATGGCACTATCCCACTCAACTATCAATGTATCTCTGGCTAATATGGCTTCATCCCGCTCAACAACAATGGTATCTATACGAGCCAATTCCTCGTCCCTCTCTAACAGGGCTGCGTCTCTCCCATCAAGAGTTGTCAACATCAGAGCTCTTGCCTGATCTCTCTTAAAGGTCATCAGATGAAGACTCTGCTCAAGGTATTGTGTTGAATGCTGAATCACGACAGTGCTAGTACTGGGAGAATCTAAAGGATATACTGGCAACCCAGTAGATGGCTCCTCCTCAATGTGAGAATCAATGTCCTCCATGGGCTCTCCACCATCTGAGTCAATACTCGGTAATGTGGATACTACCTCAGTCGGTGCAGTCTCTGTCTCCATCCATGCGAAATACTTTGTAGAATAACCTAGATGACTAATAGAGAAAGCAGCTATCTCGTGTTGATCCCAACATGCATACACACGGGATCGGTCCTCTGCTGGAAGATAGCGAGAAGCTAAACGCTGGCCCAGCGCCCCCTCATAAGGATGAAAATCCTGAAACTGGTCAAACTGCGACATCATAGCCAGTGGATGGTAGATAGTCATGCCCCTCAAACCAGCTAGAGGAATGTAATCCATGCCCAGAGCATGAGTAATAAAGCTATAAGGTGAGCTGAGCATTGAGCACGGCAAAATATTAAACGGGTCTACAATATTAGTTAGGAAGGCAGACCAAGATGCAGCATTCGTACACTCCGCAGGCTGAAATGAATATGTCATGGCTATATCATGGGTGAAGCAATACCCATGCCGTCTGAAAGTGCCAATCGATCTCAGATGTGACATAAACCACATGTACAGCATGACCGAGTTGCCCGTAAATACTCCTGTCGGATATGTGCAACAGTATGTAGTTGACCTCAATGTCTCGACTATAATCATAGGTATGATGGTACGACCCTCCCTGAGAGCTCTCACAGCCATGATAACTCCTATGTCCAACTCATTCATATATACAATGGCATGTAGACATATGACAGTATGCACAATAGCAGTACATTTACCCTGGCTAGACACCAACGATCCTCCAGTGTGGTGAAATCCCTGAAATGTCGTCTATAACTATCCTCAGTGCCAAATCTGTCAAACAGAAAATGTTGGGATATAACGTGGCCAGATGTAAGCTCATCCTGCACCACTCTATGCCTCCGTCCAGTGAGGGTCATGAACCACCGACTCATGTCCCCCAAAGCCATATGCACGCATGGTCTATCTAGTGGCAGCATCGTCAACCGTGTATACTCCTCCAGAGTGGGAGTCAACTCCTAGGTCCCAAATCGGAAAACCTACCTCTCCGATACCCAGTGCTCCATCATGCCATCCACGAATCCTGTGGGAACCTGAAACATCAACAGGGTCATCGTATGCTGCAATAAATGATCTATGGTCACCCTATTTGATGGTGACATGCTATCATACCACGATCGCATACCAGATACCACCAATAATGGTGGGGAATAATCAATACGACTAACTGTCGAAGAAGACAGCTGCACGGGCCGTGTCATAAGACCATCCAGGGGTCAATGCTGAATATCTCTGGACATACATACATATGCATAACATGATACATGCATTACAGATAATAGACTGCAATATGATATAGGGAATGGGAAAACTGTGCATATATTCCTAAGTATATCATCATCTAATACATCATCTCTGTACAGCTACAAATACAGGAAAATGGGGCACAGACGCCCTACTATTAACAGAGGTCTATCAAAAGATATAGCGAGAATGGGGCATAGCCACCCAATAGCTAACATAGGCCTATCAAAAGATATAGCGAGAATACACATCAGAAGAAGACAATGGTGTCGATATCCACATCATCAATCCTGTTCACCTGATGTAACTCCTCTTGAGTCACTGGATCTCTATCAACAGGGATGTCAGACCGATACAAAGGATGATCTACGTCGTCAAAACCAAATGGGTCATCTGAGGGGCCAACACCTGAGCTGGAAGGATCAAACAAATTTTCCTCTGCCAGATCTCTGCCCAAATATCGAATAAAGATATGTGCCTGGTCCAACTGCCAGGTCAAAATGTCAATCTGTGTCACATGAGTCAGATCTCAGACACAGGCTAACCAATCCGTCATCATCACGGGTCCTAGAACCATATCCCCAATGAATTGAGTGGCGCGGGTCTGGGCTCCAATAGTACGAGGGATCCACCAACGTTGGTATACATCCTGAGTGCAAGGACCCTCTAATAATATAAAACCGTCAACACCCAACAATGGGATATCAATGACGGGTGACTGCGATACAGGCAAATAACGCCTGGCAGGAGGCAAGATCGGTATACGGATCTCCCCTGTGGTGCTCCTAATAGCACGCTCTCCTATATAGAGCTCCCATCCTCCATCCGTGAAGAGAGGAACTCTCTGGGTGGAAATCACGTACTCAACACCAGTCGGGTATCCATCCTCAAATTCGATGGCCAAATGATTCCCAGAGAAGGGAATCTATGTGATAATGTCAGCTGTCAACAACACTAGCTGCAAACGGTAGTGAGTGAAACCCTCAGCTACAGGGACCTCCGCCAGTATGGAATGATGCCATCGCCGTCCTCGTGGGAAGGTATCCAATCCTAACACACTCACTGGATGCAAACATGGGAGCCTCTCATAGGCCCAAAACTGCCAACACAAAGGCAAATATCTACTATCAGTTAACACTCTTAACCTATACATGGTAAATGACAAGAGAAATACTTACCAGCAGAAATGGGTAAAATCCTAGCCAAGCCTCGGTCAAGCCCTGTGAGCACATACGCATGCCCTTGAGGAAATAGGTAAAGGTATAGGAACCCCAATCATACTCTCCTATACGATCCACATGTCGAGTGGCGCTGATCAAAGCGAATGACACCGTAGAGGAGTTAGCTGCTATGAGCAGCCCCTAATGATCATTAGGAACATTCGCCGAAGAATGCGATCCCTGGCTCTAACATAATCTGACATGGGCTCGCTCAATAGCCCACTCATAGCATCTATGCTCAAAGGACCTACACGGACAGTCCTGCCCTTGAGCGCCCCCGTCAGAACTCCTAACAAGGATCTGACGGTAGTAGGGGTAATATACGCCGTGCAAGGCACTGTCGCCCCTCCGAACTCTATACCTGTGATAAATCACCAATCCATCGGCGTCATCATCACCTCACAGTCTAGCAAATCGAGTGACTGAGTCTGGTGAAACCACCGCTTAGACAATTCCCTAAGGTAACCCTAGGGACAACGACGGGGAAGGATGGAAATGAATGCTCCAAAGCCCAAGTCATGCATAATCGCTCTATAATCAGGATGAAGCGCCTGGTACATGGAGTGTATACTGAACCAGTTCCCTCGAGGTTGTGTAAATCTAGGAACCTATATGAAATGCAGATCAACATTAAATCCCTTTACTCCTCACAAATAGGAAAGAAGGAAGATCAAGTTCTGGTCATACCTCGTTAGCATGCAAATACATCGAGGGATGTCGATTCAAATCACCCAGAAACTCTAAGTTTGCCACCTGAATACTCGGGAGCTCCCTACGGGAAATATGCGTAGCAGGAGTGGGGTCCGCAACCAGAACATCCTCCTCCTCATCCTCGACGTTTGGCACATCAACCCGGACTAGACGTATCACCGCCTCCACTAACCTACGTGGCTGTCTAATAGAGCGGGGTGAAGGCACTTCAGAAGCCCTCCTCCATACACCAGAAGTGGTCCTGCGGGAACTACTCGGCTGATCCGGATCCATAATATCTGGACAACAAGTCTCCAAATCACCTTAGAAAGGGTGTGGTATCTTCTAACCTGGAGCTTTTCAAAATGCATTTAATGACTATCTGCATGCATGCATCATTTTAACCTACATCTACGAGTAAAGTTAAAAATGCAAGACTAACACAATTCCTACATTTAGGAAAATTTTACCATAGTCTCCATTGTAAATAGGACTATCCACATGCACATAGGCATGACTAGGTGGCCATTCAGTAGCACACCTACCCATAGTCATATACATAATATGTGTAAAATCATCAATACATAAGGTTAACCTTAATGCTAGGAGTATTTTACCTTATTACCTTGTGCTCAAATGTCCTCAAATAAGATAAAAATAGCAGAAAAAGGTGCCAATTTGACTGTTTCAAAAGTTAAATTTTTTCACATCATTATGTTCAACATGATTTAATACTAACATTTAGTATGTTGAATATTTTTTATCAAATCATTTGAGCATACATAATCACTACTATGTGTTTAGATGCATTTTATATGATAAGTCATTTTCTAACAGATAAAAACTAGAAAAAAGTACATGCATACGTTACCAGGATAGTGTAGAACACTTGTACGATGACAGATTTTGAAAAAAGACGTCCGAACTCAACAGATCTGAAGAAGAGCTCTCAAATTTCCTTCGCGACGCAAGTTGAAAATGACTTATGAAAGCAACCTGCTGGTCTTTATGATCTACGGTTGGCCGTAGGTCCATCTGCGGCTACAGCAGGTGTACCTACGGCTCCCCTATATGGGTCCCACCCCTCCGGCTCGGTCTAGTTCGAGTTGTAAAGGAGTTCTCGCAAGCTGAAAATGCCAAATCAGGGATAAAAACGCTACGCGATTGAGCAGAATAGCCTAAAATCCTGGTTAAACTGTGGGTCTTCACATCATTCATTGGTATTCGCCCAACCACAGGGTACACTATGCCGATGATCTCAGACGATACAAGTCATGCTCAGCAAAACCTTACACAGATCTATTTCCTCTCATACAGGATTGTCATCCTACTTTGCTACAACATCCCCAGCGGGGGTCACAACGCGGTACATATGTCGAAGCACATAACCCTGGCGGGGGTTACAACGCATATCATTCATTTACATACATATCAACAAAGGTCAAGCAGCCTTGACATCACTATAAATGTTGGCAAGTAAATCCAATAAAGCGTCGGAAGCCGTCCGATGATTTCAGCCGTTGACACACACGTCAACGATGATCCAACATGTCACCCCGGCAGGGGTTACAAAGCATGTTCCGTTGACACACATATCAACGATAATATAACAACCCCAGCGGGGATCACAACGCATTGTAATCCATTGATGTACGTATCAATGAAGGTCAAGCAACCTTGACATCAGTTCAGCCATTGGCAAGTAAACCCAATGTCGCATCAAAAACTGTCCGATGATTTCATCAGTTGATACACACATCAACAAATTCTAAGCAGCCTTGGCATTTATCCCCAGCAGGGAGTTCATATGTTGGTCTACACATCAATGAAGGATCAAATGTATCCCCGACGGGGGTTACAACGCGTGATAAACCGTTGGTTCACACGTCAACGAAGGTCGGGTAACCCTGACAACATTTGCTGTTGGCAGTAAAACCAACAGAACATTGACATACTCTGGCGATACAAACCAGGAGAAGGAAAACGTCATCAAGGAGGATTGATGTCGAAAAATGTTATACACATCCTCAAACAAACAAAACTTTATCCCCACAGATCTCTTACACATAAGAGGCATTTCTTGGGAATCAAGTCTGTATCAAGGATTAAGGACTTTGATGATAACTCCAACGTCAACATCCTCAAGATCACACATCCAATTTGGTCATCATTGCCAAATCCCCAGTAGAAGCTATAGGGAAATAGCAATCATCCTCAGCATGTTGGGCAACAACCCTATACACATGCATCACCCAGTTGCTTCATGTTATATTTCAAGTGTCTAGGATTCTTTATCCTATCCATGCATTGCATTGCATGAATATGATAAAGAGGGGCATCTGTAGACACTCGAAATTTTCTGCATATCTGTTACTGACTTCACAGGAGTGCAGATTCATCTTTCAAGAGGAAACCCAGGAAGACGGTTCATATCCATTCCAAATACCACCGGGAGGAACAGCTCAACCCCTGAACACACACTGGGAGTAACAGCTCAACCCCGGACCACACACCGGGAGTAACAATTCCAACCTCGGAGATAACCCTGAGGCATGTAGATCCAATACCGAAACATAAACTGGAGAAGACCGATTCATCCCAGAGATAACCCCGAGATGTTCTGTCTCAGTCCCAACACGGTGAATAACAGATTCCAACCATAGAGATAATCCCAAGGAAGGCAGTGACAGTTCCATAGATAACCCTAAAAATGCTTGTTTCAAAGGCATGCCATCAGCTTCAACCTCGACGCTCACATCGAGGTGCTCAGTACAAGACAAGCACACCTCAGAGATGACACTGAGGACCTTCAACATTTGCAGCAGTCCAATCTCAACGATAACCTTGAGCAACGTCTGCTTTATCAGCCCAAATTAGAGATAACCCCGGTGAGGGGAAAAGTCGTCATCTTGCCACCATGACGCCACATCACACCGTCTCAACATTTTAAACATACATTTCTACACAACAATATCCCACAAGAGCCAAGGAAAACTAATCCCGAGTGAATATTACACAGGATAACAGATAGAATTTGAAGCTGAAGACTGGAGGGCATCGGCCCATCTTCATGACTTCGTACAACCTCTAATCCCATGTCACTACATAACTTTCGACAACGGTGGTCCAAAATAGGTCCTATATACCTCAATCTGATGCCCAGATTGTAATTCTAAAAGTTCAAACGGACATCACGTTGCCTACGTGCACATACTTTGAGACGGCGGGACCCACAAAGCCCGGGGCACCCCGGGTAGCCTCTGGTACACCTGCGGCCCAGCCACAAGTACACCTATGGCTCCACCCTCAATAAATAGAGGGCTTGGGGTGGCCATTTTGTAAAAAAAATGGGGAGGAAGCCTTGTCCAATTTGCTCTGTACTCACCCTATATTGAGTGCTTTCTCATTTTAAACACTTGTGAGCTCATATATAGCTACTTTTGTACTGGCAGAAGCCAGTATTCATCGACTTTAAAGATATACAAGTCTTCTTTGGCAGCCCACTGTAAGCCTTCTTACACGTTTTAAAGCTTTTCTCTTCATCTTTTCACACACTGTTCTTCATGTTGAGAGTCGTGTTTCGTGTGTTTTCCCGGACTTCGGTTCGTGATTTTATTTTAGTTTATATATATATATATATATATATATATATATATATATATATATATATAAAAGCAATTAAACGCTCCAGACGTAAGTCTAAGCTCATCGAATAGAGTTCGACACATAGTTCATATATATATATATATATATTTACATCTGGTGAGTTTATCGCTTATATATATATATATATATATATATATATATATATATATATATATATATATTTACATTTCGTCTCACCTGGAGTTTACTTTATGGTGGTTGATAGCTTTCTGTATATTTTTTCCCGCCTGGAGTTTCCTCCGTGGCAGTTGATAGCTTTAACAACTTTATTTACATTTCTGATCTCCCATGGAGATGCTTCGTGGCTGGTGATCATATCTGTATATATATATTTACAACTTTTATATATATACATGCTTACTGCGTTTATATCAACATTGGCATCATGTAATCCTAGGAATCATGTGATCATAGATTCAATCCACTGAATCTAGATTCGGTTCCCGTGATGGACCTTTTCAGCTGTAAGCAGCTTGTAAATTTATCTGTGATGTTTGGACTTTCTCAGATGGTTCTCATACCCACGAGGAATTCAGCACCTTTTTGTACATTATTTTCATACAGATGCCTCACATCTGTAAAATAAAATCAACCAAGCCGAATAATGAATAAAATTAGAGTGCAAAAGGTCTCAATTACTATTGAGCACTGGGCTTGAAAAACTTTTTTTAAAACATCACTGCCATATCTTGTTTAAAATTGAATTTTTATATAAATTCAAACCCTGTGTATATAGGTGTGAACGAGGCCTCGCAGTACTTCTAAATAACAACACATTGACCCACACACACACACATTCATATAACAGTTTCTTGAAAAGTGGCGGTCACCGTGGCAACACGGATGTCGGGGGGTGTCTAACACCTTCCCTCCGCATAAGCAAGTCCCCGGACCCTAATTGAATCTCGGTTTCACAGACCCGTTTAGCAATGTCACATCACTGGGTCAATGTGCAAACCTTTTCTCAGTTGTGTTGGTACAACCAGTTAAAAAATAAACTGGCGACTCTTATAGTCCAGTCATCGACATTACACATGTCGGACCTTTTTCACTTATTTTTTCAAACAAATCTCACATGAAATGATAACACAAAAAAACAGGTAACGAAAAGGGATAACAAAAATCTCGACGTTGACAATGTGTGCAAAGATGAAGAGAAAGGTTTTAAAGTGTGTAAGAAGGCTTACAGTGGGCTGCCAAAGAAAACTTTAAAATAGCTGAACAAATCGTTAATCAATAACAAGTTTTCTTGTATTCTAGGCAACACAATAATCTAATAATGAAAGAGTACAACGCTTTCAAAGTTTCTACGATATTCTATTAAATAATCAAGATCAATTCTACACAATAACAACGTGGAATGTTTTTCAGATTTATGCTGAGCGATCATACTAGATCTAGAACTTATTTTCTCATGTATCTATCAAAGATTTACTTTGATACATACGCAGGTGTATTAAATCATACCCCTCTGCAAGTACTTAGAGCCGGCCAACTCCTTGTACCCTATATTATGCATAATACTTAGGTCGCGCGCAATTGTCGAATTACGACTTAAAAATTTTGTTCCCTTTATATAAAAGGTTGTTCTTCTCAGTCTCAGAATCAAGATTTTGATTTAACAACGAAATACTGTGATTTCAAATTCTATTTACTTATTGATCTAGCCGAAATAATTGGCATCGATCTATTAATAACAATTGAATTCTCTTCTTGAATTTATCAAGTTCTAACAAATGTTCGTCTAGCCAGAATAATTAGCTAAGACATTTCTCAACATAATTTGACAATAAACAGGAATTATCTATACTGTCAATTCTATCTTCTACGAATGTGAATATCCAACAACAGTTATTCTATAATGGTATATTCTCCTAATCAGTAATTCAATTTGAATTATTAAACATGCACTAACTGTGAATAATCAACAATAAATTCCTTGGACATGGTATAATTAGCAATAATTAACCATTATAATAATTGAATGAGTATAACTCAAGGTTGAGTTAAGAAACTTGCCTTTCGCGTTGATTATAGCTATACAATATAATTAACTGCGTTCGTAAGACCTATAATCAATAATGTCGGTCTCACAATTAACACAATCATTTATAACACGTAACACTGTATTCTACAGTAAAACTTCTCCTAGGCACATTATCACATAATCACATCAGTGTTTATACCCTATATAAACACTTATCCAGTCTAACTATTTTGGTCTGGTTGGATTTCGGTCCATTCTCGGTGTTTTGGTCACCCTATCCGATAATTAACTCATTGATTGTCAATTAAACTTGGTCTCTAAGCTTCAATATTATTTTAGATAAGTCAAATATCGTTTATAATATTTTCTAGAAGCTTTTAATAATTTATAAACAATTATTATAATTTATAATAATTTTTTAAACACTTAAATCATTTTTAAATGATTTAATTATCAAATAATCTTATCATTATTAATATTTAATAATATAAAAATATTAATAACATACTTGTTAAAATATTAAAGTTATTATTAATAACTTAAAATATTTTTAAATCATCAATATTCAACTTAAATGATTTTTAAAATATTTAAAATCATTTTTAAATCATCACCATTAATATTTAAATATTAATATAATTATTATCAAAATATTAAAAGTCATTAATTATAACTTAAAATACTTTTAAAACATATTTCTCATTTTTAAATGATTTTTAAATTAATAAAATTATTTTTAATTCATTTATTTAATATCATAATTAAATAAATCTAATATCATTGTTATTAATTTATTTATGAGAATTCTCCAAAAATATTAAAAATTATATTTTATAACTTAAAATATTTTCATACACTTTATTCTTATTTAAAATGTTTTTTCATAATATTAAATTATTTTTCTCAAATTTATTTAATACACTAATTAAATAAATTAAATAGTTTTAATATTTAAATAATTATAAATATTAAAGAAAAATATTTCAATTGGTCAGAAATTATTTTTCATAATTTAAAATAATTTTTAAAACTATTTTTGGTAATTTTTAGAATTTATTTCTATTTTCAAATAATTTTCGAAATATTCAGAAATTCAAAAAATAAATAAACCGTCGCTAAAGGCTGTTGGTGTTCTTGAGTTCAAGAACACTGACAGCCGACAGTGCAAGGGGTCAACTTTGACCGGATTTTACTCTCAACCAAAATTGTTTCTGTGAAATCTAAGACTTGGATATTGTAGAAATAAGGTAACACTACAACATACACCCATCACGTTGGTCAAATAACATCACAACAAAGAGATTCAAGTCTCCAAAGTTGCTGTCAGGTGGGTTCTGGGTTTTTCAGAAACCCAGGTTGTTCAACCAGTCACTTTCATGTACGATTTATTCTATGTTCCAGTTATCAAATGGATCGTTCTTTGGTCCACACATGTAGTACTCATGACAGTGAACACATAGAAATCAACAGAACATTTAAACAACAACACACCTGCTAGATTAATCCCAGTCAAACTCTGACAAAAACTGAGTTCATGCCGATTCTGTGTTTTCCAGAAACGACAACCATGATCGACAGGCCTAGTTTGACCATTCCCTTTGTTCGATATGATGATGGTTTAAAGTATATTAATGTGAGACCCCAAATTTTATGAAATAAAAGTATTCAATTTTTCTATTTAGTAAATGGTTAAATTGATAGAAAGTTAAAGTTAAGGGTGATATATGAATATTTTTCAAAATAAGCAAGTGGATATAAAATATTTATTTTGTCGGGAAATATTCGTTTGGTCGTGGAATATTCTTTCTGTCGGGGAATATTTGTACGACGGCGCAGCTATTTGTGGGCCCCATAACGGAAAGCGATTGGATGAAGAAAACGACAAAATTGAGTTTTTATAAATAACGGCGTAGTTGTTACCGTTAACACTGTTGGAATACCTGGTGGTTAAAATACAGTAATACGCGTAGTTGCACAGTAGCACACGGTATTGCACAGTATTTTTTTCAATTATTAATTCTTATGTAAGAAGGCACTACTCAATAATTGTTATAGTAGTTACTGTTCAATATTTTATTTTATTGATTCAATAATTGCTGCGTTGATATTTTATATTATTGTTGTTTCAATAATTATTGCTGTACAGTATTTTCCATTATCAGATCAATAATTCATATTATTTAAATAATATTATTAGATAGCATTATTGGCAATGTCTAGAAAGTTCTGTCTAAGGAGAGGTTTGGTCATCTAATTGCGCGCTAGTAAGGAGAAATCCTTATTGGAAAACCCCCTCTTTCCTAGGAACGGCCTGGTTGTCATAAATGTGATTCTGTAATATTATTTGTGAATAATTAATTATTGATTCATATGATAAGAAAATATTTATTTTATGTGGATGTAAATGAGGGATATATTTTTTGTGGTTAAAAATGAAGAAGTTAATGTTGAGGTTTTTATCAGTATTTTTGTCAGAATGGAGGTATTAAAAATTAGGATTTTTGAGATATATTGCGGGGGTTATAATTTTTAATCCGACCGTTGGATCGTTGTGATTTTTGGATATGTTATACATATATAAGTTGAGTATATGTCCATAAATTTTGAACTGTTAAAAATGAACGTATGATTTGTTATGAATTTTAAGAGATGGCCGGTTTAGAAATTGTTGAAGTTTCGAAATTTATCATTTTGGTAGAAAATTCTAGAATTGGGGGGCCCCACTCTTGGTTGGTGAAGAAATATGCTGAGATTTTTATTCAAATGTGGTGGGTGAGAATAGTAGCAGATAAAACCATCAGGTTACAGGTTAAGTCTGCTTCGGCGTGCTAATATTTTCCTATAAATAGAGGGCTAAGTTAGAATTGAAAATCACACCAGAAACATAAGTTTTCTCTCTTTTTCTCTCTAGATTATTGAGTATATTTTGTGAGTATTTAGATACTTGATGAGTTGATATTCATCAGTGCAAGTTTCCTTCAGCATTATATCCGATATCTAGTCTGAAGTGCTGCTCTTTTGAGGTAAGGGATAGTAAAAGATATTAAGGAATGTTATATTTTTCATAATGATGTTATTCTTTCAATATCATTATATTAAAATATTGGTATAGATTTTATTATGGAATTTCTTCCTTTTTGAGTCGGGGTTACTATTCACGTATACGGTACTATTCACGTATACGGCACTATTCATGTATATGACGCTATTTACGTATATGACATTATTTACGTATACGACACTATGCACGAATACGAAGTACTATTCATGAGTTACTATTCACGAGTTACTATTCATGAGTTACTATTCATGAGTTACTATTCACGGGTACTATTCACGACAAAAATTGGTTTCTTTTTCTGACCAAATTATCGTTGATTTATGATTGTTGCTCTAGAAAATAAATGCAGTTGTTGATCATATTATTTTTATTATCATATATAACATTTTTATAACCCTGATGTTGAATTTCTCTTTCACTTGAGTGTAAAGATGGATAAATTATTGGTATAATCGTGACTGAGGAATGTCTTTGGTCTGTAGTGCAAAGATGAATTGTTAACTGGTATGATCATGACCATTGAATTTATAATTGAATATCTTTAGCTTAAGTGTAAAGATGCATTGATTAACATGGTTATAATTATGGTGTATATAAATTCTGAAATGATTATATATTTCTTTGAGATATGAATATATTTGGCCTGCAGTGCAAATATGAACTGTTGAGGAATATCTTTGGCCTGTAGTGCAAAGATGAATTGTTGATGAATATCTTTGGCCCGTAGTGCAAAGATGACCTATTGTTGAATATCTTTGGCCAGTAGTGCAAAGATGAACTGTTGACGAATATCGTTGGCCTGTAGTGCAAAGATGAATTTATTAATATGATTATGAACAGGAATTATGATTTGGTATAACCATGATCTTTGATTTTTCAGGTAAAGACATGTGAGAAAAATTATCTTCGTCCTGGATGCGAAGGGGAATTTAGAATTACAATTATGATTACGAGTTATTCATATAATTGTGAAAAGGAACTGTTGATTAATGTTACAGGGATAAAACATTATTGGTGGACTTTTAATGTGAGACCCCGAATTTTATGAAATAAAAGTATTCAATTTTTCTATTTTGGTAAATGGTTAAATTGATAAAAGGTTAAAGTTAAGGGTGATATGTGAATTTTTTTTTAAAAGTAAACAAGTTGTCATAAAATACATGGTCACTATTCACGAGTTACTATTCACGGGTTATTATTCACCCAAATTACTATTCACTCTAGCATTGTTCACTCGAGTATTTGGGACACTTTTTGTGTCGGAGTACTATTCATGAGTTACTATTCACGAATTACTATTCACAGGTTACTATTTACCCAAATTACTATTCACTCTAGTATTGTTCACTCGAGTATTTAGGACACTTTTTGTGTCGGAGTTACTATTCATGAGTTACTATTCACGAGTTACTATTCACGGGTTACTATTCATCTAAATTACTATTCACTCTAGTATTATTCACTCGAGTATTTGAGACACTTTTTGTGTCGGAGTTACTATTCAGGAGTTAATATTCACGAGTTACTATTCACGGGTTACTATTCACCCAAATTACTATTCACTCTAGTATTGTTCACTCGAGTATTTGGGACACTTTTTGTGTCGAAGTACTATTCACGAGTTACTATTTACGGGAAATATTCGTACGACGGTACAATCATTGGTGGACCCCACAACGGAATTATTGTCAGATTGAGAAAATGACAAAAATATTTTATTAAAAATAACGGCAGAAGTTTTACCGTTGATACTGTTGAACTACTCGGTAGTAAAAGTATAGTAATACGTGTGGTTGCATAGTAGCACACGGTATTGATGCTTATGTGAGAAGTCACTCAGTTTGATTCAATTATTGTCAATTAATAATATGAATTATTTAGCGATAATGAAGTTTTGTTTTATTTGTATTATTAACGTAATAAAACAGAAACATCTTTTTATATAAAACATAATACTTTATTAAAGTTATTATATAAATAGAATATATTATATTCTATTGTGCATAGTATTTTGCATAGTAAAATCTTTTTATATAAAACAGAATACTTTATTAAAGTTATTCTATAAATAGAATATATTATATTTTATTTAAAAGATTTTTCTTTAAATATGGACCGTCAGATTAAAGTAAATCAATCTGGACCGTTCATGGATTAGTTACTATGCATTCCATTTTCCTATAAATAGAAGCTCATTCCTTCATTATTTTCTTACGAATTCACTGAACTCTAGAGAGAGAAACTATAGAGAGAAAGAAGAAGAGTATTCTGCCACTTAATTACTTGTTTATTTCAGTTCTTCTTTAAAATGGTAAAGGGTGTTATTCTTTCTTATTCATGAAGAGAACCTATATTATTCTATTCTTTATTATTCTGTTGGAATAACCTGTATGCGTGGTTTACCCTATACTTGGTGGAATAACCTGTATATGCGGTTTACCCAATACTTGGTGATCTTCTTCTGTTATTCCATTCTTTATTATTATGTTGGAATAACCTGTTTATGCGAAGTACTGCATACTTGGTGAAATTCTTTTATTATTCCGTTCTTTACGATTCTGTCGGAATATCCTGTCGGTGTGAATTTCACCTGACCTGGTTCCATCATTTATTATTCCGCATTTATTATTCTGTCGGAATATCCTATCGGTGTGAATTTCACCTGACCTGGTTCCATATTTATTATTCCGCATTTATTATTCTGTTGGGAATAACCTGTCTGTGCGGTCTCTATCGCATGCATGGTGAATCCTCCTGTTATTCCATTCTTTATTATTCTGTTGGAATAACCTGTGTATGTGGATTGCCACATGCATGGTGAATGATCCTTTATATTCATTCCTTATTAAATTTTGGAAATGATCTGTATACGTGGATTACCGCATGGCTGGTGAAAATCCATTTTCAGTTTCATATATTCTTTATTATACTCATTTGGTTAAAGTTTTGATTTCTATACTCCATGAAATTAGTGGAATATCCTTGATATTTGCGCTTCATCTAGTATCTTTTCATGAAAATTTTTTTTGAGCATTCTTGACTGTTACTTTACAAAGAAGTATCATGTTGACAATTTGGATATTATTAGTTCCTGGATAAATTAATTCTTGAACGTGTTTAATTGAATTCCTATAACATTGTCATCATCCTCATGTTTATTTTATGTTAAAAGTCATCTTTGGCTTACGTGCATAGATGGACTTAGTATGATTATGAACAGGGATCATTCGGTACAATCATGAACTGTGATGTTATAAGTGGTGTGGTAAAAGTCCTCAGTGGCTTGTAATGCATTGATAGACAGTTTATGGTATAATTATGACCAGGGATTTTTCGGTATAGTCATGATCATTGATGATTTAATGAATATCCTTGGCCCGTAATACAAGGATGATTAGAAGATGTGGTTTATTTATTAAGCTGAGTCTCAGTGATAAAAGTTGAAGAAAATATTTTTAAATCATAGAAGATAGTAGGTTTTATTCTCTACTTGACTCTTCTAATGGATTGCTTATTCCGCTGCAGTTATACTTGATGTCTATTGTATTTTATCAGTTAAACATTGTTGAAGACTATTGATAATTTATTCTTTATTATTTTAGTCATAATATTTCTTACTGGGGTAGTTGAGCTCACCCTTTTTTTCAATGTTCTCTTCAGGAAATGAGAATATAGCTGGGACGAGTCAGGGAAAGGAGTGATGGTCCAGAAGATAGCATTAGTAGTCCTCACCATTCTGTTAAATAGTGTGACAATAAATGTAATGAGGACTCCTTGAGTATGGATATTGTCTAGATGACAATATTCCTATTAGAACTCTCAGTTTATGTATTGTCGTATGTTACACGACATTTGTATAATTAAGTTTGTATTTGTATTTTGTACCATGTATCTGACGACCTAAGATGGGTGATAAATACCTAATTTTGGGGGCGTCACAGTTGGTATCAGAGCTTAGGGATATGATCTCTGGCTAAGATGTGAGAATAGAACTAGGAGGGGAGAGACGGAGAATTCGTTCGCTAGTATGACCTACCTAAGTTTATTTGGTATTTAATGGTCGGTCAGAGTATAGGGATAATATGTGATATGTTAATTAACCCTTGTTTGGTGGCAATGTTTGAAAATGGCATCTAACAATGTTGAGATAAGCATTGTAGCAAAATAATATGACCATATCGCAATACGAGGCTAAGTTTACGGAGTTATCCCGGTTTGTATCCAATTTGGTCGATAATGAGAAGCGAATGACGCGAATGTTTCTAAGAGGTTTGAAACCCTATATACGTCAATACCTTATCCTCATGTATATGTTGAAAGTCATCTGTGGCCTGTAGTGCATAGATGGACTTGGTATGATTATGACCAGGGATTATTCGGTATAATCATGACTTTAATATTACAAATGATGTGGAAAAAAAAAGTCCTCATTCGCCCGTAGTGCATTGATGGACAGTTTTTGATATGATTATGGCTATGGATTATCTTTGGCCGTAGTGCAAAGACGAATTGTTTTATGGCATGATCAGGACCGTTGATGAAAACACGATTATCTTTAGCCGTAGTGCATGGATAATTCGTGGTCGTGATACTAAAGAATATCATTGGCCTGTAGTGCAGGGATGATTCGATGATGTGGATTAATTATTGAGCTGAGTCTCAGCAATGAAATATTAATTCATAGATGTGGTAAAAGTCATCTGTGGCTTACGTGCATAGATGGACTTGGTATGATTATGACCAGGGATTGTTCGGTATAATCATGACCGTAATTGAAAACACGATTATCTTTGGCACGTAGTGCATGGATAATTCGTGGTCGTGATACTATTACGATGAGTCTCAGCATTATTGATTTTACAGTTGTATATCCTTGGCCTGTAGTACGAAGATTAACTGTTGATTATTGGTTATACAGTTGTAAATCTTTAGCCGTAGTGCAAAGATGAATTTATTAGTATGATTATGAGTAGGAATTGTGATTTGGTATAACCATGATTTTTGATGTTTCAGGTGAAGATAGGTGATGTAAATTTTCTTCTTCCTGGGTGCGAAAAGTAATTCAGAATCACAATTATGATTATGACTTATTCATATGATTGTGGACAGAAATTGTTGATTGATGTTACAAGGATATGGTCACTGACGGAGATATTAGTCTAGAAGATGAGTAATATACTTCGCTAGGGTGTGACTTACCTAAGCTGAAATTGTTTACTTAATAAGTGGATAAATTGTGGTATGTCGATTAACCTTTGTTTTGAAGGTATATTCTAGAATGCTATTCGAAATACAGGAGATGAGAAATGGAAAAATCATGATAGAGTGGAATTATCCGGAAAGGTACAATCCGAAAAGAAAGTAAGGTATTCTCATCTCTTCGAATATCAGGTACGTACGTTAATTTCGAGGGCGAAATTCCATAAGGAGGGGAGATTGTGAGACCCCGAATTTTATGAAATAAAAGTATTCAATTTTTCTATTTTGGTAAATGGTTAAATTGATAAAAGGTTAAAGTTAAGGGTGATATGTGAATTTTTTTTTAAAAGTAAACAAGTTGTCATAAAATACATGGTCACTATTCACGAGTTACTATTCACGGGTTACTATTCACCCAAATTACTATTCACTCTAGTATCGTTCACTCGAGTATTTGGGACACTTTTTGTATCGGAGTACTATTCATGAGTTACTATTCACGAATTACTATTCACAGGTTACTATTTACCCAAATTACTATTCACTCTAGTATTGTTCACTCGAGTATTTAGGACACTTTTTGTGTCGGAGTTACTATTCATGAGTTACTATTCAGGAGTTACTATTCACGGGTTACTATTCATCTAAATTACTATTCACTCTAGTATTATTCACTCGAGTATTTGAGACACTTTTTGTGTCGGAGTTACTATTCAGGAGTTAATATTCACGAGTTACTATTCACGGGTTACTATTCATCCAAATTACTATTCACTCTAGTATTGTTCACTCGAGTATTTGGGACACTTTTTGTGTCGAAGTACTATTCACGAGTTACTATTTACGGGGAATATTCGTACGACGGTACAATCATTGGTGGACCCCACAACGGAATTATTGTCAGATTGAGAAAATGACAAAAATATTTTATTAAAAATAACGGCGGAAGTTTTACCGTTGATACTGTTGAACTACTCGGTAGTAAAAGTACAGTAATACGTGTGGTTGCATAGTAGCACACGGTATTGATGCTTATGTGAGAAGTCACTCAGTTTGATTCAATTATTATCAATTAATAATATGAATTATTTAGCGATAATGAAGTTTTGTTTTATTCGTATTATTAACGTAATAAAACAGAAACATCTTTTTATATAAAACATAATACTTTATTAAAGTTATTATATAAATAGAATATATTATATTCTATTGTGCATAGTGTTTTGCATAGTAAAATCTTTTTATATAAAACAGAATACTTTATTAAAGTTATTCTATAAATAGAATATATTATATTTTATTTAAAAGATTTTTCTTTAAATATGGACCGTCAGATTAAAGTAAATCAATCTGGACCGTTCATGGATTAGTTACTATGCATTCCATTTTCCTATAAATAGAAGCTCATTCCTTCATTATTTTCTTACGAATTCACTGAACTCTAGAGAGAGAAACTATAGAGAGAAAGAAGAAGAGTATTCTGCCACTTAATTACTTCTTTATTTCAGTTCTTCTTTAAAATGGTAAAGGGTGTTATTCTTTCTTATTCATGAAGAGAACCTATATTATTCCATTCTTTATTATTCTGTTGGAATAACCTGTATGCGTGGTTTACCCTATACTTGGTGGAATAACCTGTATATGCGGTTTACCCAATACTTGGTGATCTTCTTCTGCTATTCCATTCTTTATTATTATGTTGGAATAACCTGTTTATGCGAAGTACCGCATAGTTGGTGAAATTCTTTTATTATTCCGTTCTTTACGATTCTGTCGGAATATCCTGTCGATGTGAATTTCACCTGACCTGGTTCCATCATTTATTATTCCGCATTTATTATTCTGTCGGAATATCCTGTCGGTGTGAATTTCACCTGACCTGGTTCCATATTTATTATTCCGTATTTATTATTCTGTTGGGAATAACATGTCTGTGCGGTCTCTATCGCATGCATGGTGAATCCTCCTGTTATTCCATTCTTTATTATTCTGTTGGAATAACCTGTCTATGTGGATTGCCACATGCATGGTGAATGATCCTTTATATTCATTCCTTATTAAATTGTGGAAATGATCTGTATACGTGGATTACCGCATGGCTGGTGAAAATCCATTTGCAGTTTTATATATTCTTTATTATACTCATTTGGTTAAAGTTTTGATTTCTATACTCCATGAAATTAGTGGAATATCCTTGATATTTGCGCTTCATCCAGTATCTTTTCATGAAAAAATTTTCTGAGCATTCTTGACTGTTACTTTACAAAGAAGTATCATGTTGACAATTTGGATATTATTAGTTCCTGGATAAATTAATTCTTGAACGTGTTTAATTGAATTCCTATAACATTGTCATCATCCTCATGTTTATTTTATGTTAAAAGTCATCTTTGGCTTACGTGCATAGATGGACTTAGTATGATTATGAACAGGGATCATTCGGTACAATCATGAACTGTAATGTTATAAGTGGTGTGGTAAAAGTCCTCAGTGGCTTGTAATGCATTGATAGACAGTTTATGGTATAATTATGACCAGGGATTTTTCGGTATAGTCATGATCATTGATGATTTAATGAATATCCTTGGCCCGTAATACAAGGATGATTAGAAGATGTGGTTTATTTATTAAGCTGAGTCTCAGTGATAAAAGTTGAAGAAAATATTTTTAAATCATAGAAGATAGTAGGTTTTATTCTCTACTTGACTCTTCTAATGGATTGCTTATTCCGCTGCAGTTATACTTGATGTCTATTGTATTTTATCAGTTTAACATTGTTGAAGACTATTGATAATTTATTCTTCATTATGTTAGTCATAATATTTCTTACTGGGCTAGTTGAGCTCACCCTTTCTTTCAATGTTCTCTTTAGGAAATGAGAATATAGCTGGGACGAGTCAGGGAAAGGAGTGATGGTCCAGAAGATAGCATTAGTAGTCCTCACCATTCTGTTAAATAGTGTGACAATAAATGTAATGAGGACTCCTTGAGTATGGATATTGTCTAGATGACAATATTCCTATTAGAACTCTCAGTTTATGTATTGTCGTATGTTACACGACATTTGTATAATTAAGTTTGTATTTGTATTTTGTACCATGTATCTAACGACCTAAGATGGGTGATAAATACCTAATTTTGGGGGCGTCACATTTAATGTGGAGAAGATAATAGACTTTATGGTCTATTTGACTCTTCTAATGGTTTGCTCGTTCCACTGCAACTATGGTTGAAAAGTTTTATCATCTACCATATGTTCTAAATCTCTGATTTATTACTGATGAAGGCTATTGATAATTTAATTATCTTTAGTCATGATATTCTTTACTGGGCTAGTTGTGTTCACCCTTCTGTTTCATAATTCCATTCAGGTAATAAGAGTGTAGCTGGGTCGAGCGGGGGTAACAGGGGAATAGAACGGTGGTCATCATTTAGTAGTTATATTTGGTGAATCCAATAGGGTAAGGTGTACCCAATGTTGGAAGGGTGTTTTGCCACTATCATACAAGATGTCTAACGACATACAACCTCGTGTCATCATAAAACAGGGTTGTGCACATCCACTTGCTGAGTATATCTATGAGCACTACCTATATAATCTTGGTGTTTATTTAAAGTATAATTCACGATTAAAGACTGGAGATACTGATATGTCAAGAGAAGACTCATCATTGGAAAGAATATGATAGTAATCTTCTTGTTTTTCTTTGGGGTCTATTGGATCAACCAAGGATAATTCTGTGGCCATATGATATCTATCATAACCTAGATGCATGGCCTCCCATGTACGAAGGTTTCCTTGAGCACTTCCCAAAGATTCTAATTTCTAAAACAGTCTTTGACTATACCTTTATGTAAGGTGCCACTGTGAGGTGCTGTCCATGGTTGGGACATGTGTCACATTTGGTATATATTTGTATCCAAACTCACAGCATATGTGTTGTTGTATTTAATACGACAATTGTTGTAATAAAGTTGTAGTTATTTTCTGTACCATGTATTTGGCGACTCAGAATGGGTTGGATGGAATGGACCTATTTTGGGGTCGTTACAATTATGGTATGGATCTATACTCCAGACAACATGCTACAAGTATATTACAACAACATTAACAAATAACATCATAATGACCAGATTTGGACCTTCCAAAAACTTGTCAGACACAGTTTTTAACTTTCTGGGTTGCCCATATTTTCAGCCGGTCAAGCTCGGTTAACGTGGTTTGACCGTCTAAAACATGCGATCTATACATCCAATGACTGAAGTTTCACTTCCAGATGAAAGATCTCATACCAGGCTACAAATCCAAAACTTAAAACAACAAAAATAACAAACGAACAAGAATCTGTGGCGCCTGACATTAGCTTGTCAGACCACAATTTCTGTTCTTGGGCAATTTTGAAAATCAACACTTTTAAAGCCGTTTGATGTTATGGATCCATCATGGATCAACATAGATCAACTAAAAACAACTTCTAACACTGATTTTAACACTTTAAACAAAAAAAATTCTTAGCAACTTGGATTAAAAATTAACTTAGGGTTATACCTTTTCTTGAGGATGCTTTGATCTTGGCTCTACCAATCGGATCTAGATGTTTTAGAGAGCTAAAATATAACTGATCTACTTGATAATTTCGGAGCCTTGAGAGAGAATAAGAGTTGGTGAGAACAAATTGTCTAAAGGAGCAAATTAATGGATTTTCTCTCTTTTGAATCTCTTATATAATACTTGATGTTGCTTGGATCTGAGATTTTCAGCTGGCATTGGCTGATTTCTATGTGGCAAAGTCAATTTTGTTAGTAAACCACTAAAGTTACTAGCATTTTTACAAGTTACCTAATTAAAGAAATGAAAAAAGGCATTTTAGTCATTTACAAAATAATTTTAATGGCATTCTTGTCCAATGCACAAACCCTTAGGGTTTAGGGTTTAGGTTAGGGTTTAAGCTTTGAACCCTTTAGGTTTGCAATTAATTTCCAAAATTTTCGAATTTCAATTTTTAAAATAGAAAATTAATATTCCAAAATTATAATTAGGATTCAATAGTTATATTAATATTTCCTAATCATAAAATTCAATCTTGCTAATTAGGATTAATATTCCTAATTAAAATTGCTTAATTTAGCAATTATGGTCAAAATAGTCATTAGGGTTTATAACCCACGAATTAGGGTTTTAAGTAGAAAAATAAATTTTCTAAATTACAATTAGGGTTTGTAAAATAGAAATTAAGATAACTAAAATATAATTAGAGTTTTCTAATCATATTTAAGTTTAATACACACATTAGGTTTGCCAATTAGGATTAGGGTTTCCTAATTAGGGTTTTAGGATTCTCGAATATGAAATTAGGGTTTCTCGGCGTACAATTAGGGTTTTCAGCTGTACAATCGATTTTCTAAATCTGAAATTAGGGTTTCTAATCCCTTATTAGGGTTTATTAATTATAAACCTTATACGATCTATTATTGGTCAAATTTCCATTCAGTACAAACATGTACTCATTAATATAATTATTTTAATAATATTTTCTATTGAATCCCTTTCCAAAAGATAGGGTTAGGGTTTGAACCCTTTAGGTTTGCAATTAATTTCCAAAATTTTCGAATTTCAATTTTCAAAATAGAAAATTAATATTCCAAAATTATAATTAGGATTCAATAGTTATATTAATATTTTCTAATCATAAAATTCAATCTTGCTAATTAGGATTAATATTCCTAATTAAAATTGCTTAATTTAGCAATTATGGTCAAAATAGTCATTAGGGTTTATAACCCACGAATTAGGATTTTAAGTAGAAAAATAAATTTTCTAAATTACAATTAGGGTTTGTAAAATAGAAATTAAGATAACTAAAATATAATTAGAGTTTTCTAATCATATTTAAGTTTAATGCATACATTAGGTTTGCCAATTAGGATTAGGGTTTCCTAATTAGGGTTTTAGGATTCCCGAATATGAAATTAGAGTTTCTCGGCATACAATTAGGGTTTTCAGCTGTACAATCGATTTTCTAAATTTGAAATTAGGGTTTCTAATCCCTTATTAGGGTTTATTAATTATAAACCTTATACGATCTATTATTGGTCAAAATTCCATTCAGTACAAACATGTACTCATTAATATAATTATTTTAATTATATTTTCTATTGAATCCCTTTCCAGAAATTAGGGTTAGGGTTTCTAAAGTTGTTAAGCATAACTCTACTCTAATTTTATTAGTCAATACACAAATTGACTTTCTCGATACACGTATCACCGATACTTGTCACATAAATGATAATTAATATTAATATCAATAAAAAAAGAAATTTATTCGCAAATTTTGGATTATTCGAAATCCCGGGTTATCACATTCACCCCTCCTTAAAAGGATTCTGCCCTCAGAATCATTGCTTTCTTAATCTCTACAATCTTTTAAAGTTGTATCATCAATTCATTTTTATCAACACAATATTAAATTGTGTTTCCAATTCTAACATGTGACTTGAATCTATAAAAGAAAACAGTTCACAGAAATATCTGACTCATAATACTTGCGTAATAAAAATTCTATACGAAATCATTACCTGCTGCCACCTCCTGAGTAGCCACAGTGTCCTGCGCCGTCATGTTGAATGGACGGGCTGTTGGTCTTCCTGGCTGTGCAGGTTCTCGAGTTGCCAAGGTTCCGCCACTCGGTCCCTTGTTGCCACTTTCTTTCGGAGCATTCTTCTTCGGACAGTTCCGAACCAGATGATCAGTTGATCCACAGGCATAACAACCTTGTATCTTCTTCGGACTGGGACAATTAGGTAACATGTGCCCCTCTTCCCCGCAGTTATAGCAAACTCCCTTCTTCTTCAGGCAAACTCCAGCATGGTTCTTCCCACAATTCGAACATGGTTCCCTCCCTTTCCTATTATCTTCTGTTTTATTACTCGACTGGGTATTCTCACTCCATTTCCTCTTATTCGGATTACTACCACCACTGCTTCCACCATCATTGGTCTTCTTCTTCTTTTCCTGATGAAATCGAGATCCAGCCTCGCTCCCTCCTTCAGCAATTAAAGCTTTCTCCATCAAGGCCGCGAACGTGTTAATCTGCAACACAACTACTTTGTTGTATATAGTCGGTCTCAAACCATTCTCAAACCTTCTCGCTTTTCTCGCTTCTGTGTCCACTTGATGAGGTGAAAATCTTGCCAACTCGTTGAATTTGGCAGCGTATTCTGTTACTGACATGTTCTCCTGCTTAAGTTATAAGAATTTGACTTTCATTTTGGATTGCATACTCGGTGAGAAGTAGATCTCAAAGAATAACTCCTTGAATCTTGTCCACAACACCACCGCTATACCAGCTCTGGCCTGATTAGTCTCCCACCAGTAATTGGCTTCTCCCTTCATTAAGTAAGTTGCAAAAGCCGTCTTCTGTTCTTCTGCCACTCGCACAATGATGAATGCTTTCTCTATCTCCTTCACCCATGTTTGGGCTTCAATCGGATCTGTGGTCCCTTTGAATTCAGGCGATCCTACCGCTTTAAAATCCTTGAAGTTAGCCAATCTATCAGTTGGCTGATTTCTCGCTCTTCCTCTTGCTGGAGCCCTATTTTTCATAGCTTCGGCTATCGTATCTGCAAAATTCTGCATTGGGTTCCGCTTGACCTCCTTCATTATTCACTGACTGTTCTTCTCGTTGGTTTCGATTTTGTCGTCTAGGCGGCATAATCTGATTTAAATAAAAATCTTATATTAATTCTCTTTCTTTACACATATTCTTAACACAATAAGAATTCAACACATAATTCTCATATAATTGCATATTCATTCAAATAGTACATAGTACATTTAATACTTAACATATTTACTATTCCTTTTTAAATCTTACCAGGATTAACGACACAACTTTACACAAAAAGTTGTAATTCTCCATTTACACATAGTTATTACTAGTTCGTCAAACTTTCCACACTTATGAGTTCAGGAACTTGCCACAATTATATAGGTGTATGAACTTATTCTAGTCAGACCTTTGGCGTCCATTCGCTGAGGGGTTCAAAACATTTCATATAATTATGAGTCATTAACTTACCATAAGTATGAGTTTTAAGAACACACAAATTAATCTTAATCTTATATTCATATAGAAAATAAAGATTTCATTCATACAAACATATTTATATTTACATATGCCTAAACATCGTTCTCGATATTACAACACTTAATATCATAAACTTCTACCCAAAAGATACTATTACATATATCTAAGTTATCTACCGACTACTCCCTTCACCAGTCTTCTTCTTGATGGGACACTTATTGAATCCGTGACCCGTCTGTCCACATGAAAAACACTTCCTTAAATTCGGCTTAGGACAATGCAGAGAAATATGTCCTTCCTGCTTGCAGTTAAAGCACACGTTCTTCCACATCATGCATTCTCCCGCGTAAGTCTTCCCACACTTGTTGCATGCTTGCTTCTTCCTTGGGTTTGACTTTTCATAATTAGGGCTGTCGTTGTCCCTCTTCATCTTCTTTTTGTCCTTTTTGCTGGTTCCTTCAGATGATCCACCACCTTCAGCCTTCATTCTGTCCACTTGCGCCTTGAGCTTGTTCCGTTCTTCAGTCATTTCGCGTAACACTCGCTCCATCTTCCATAGTTCCTCCAAGAGAAACACTTTGCTCCAGAGTTCTTGAACCTCTGCAGATTCGTGATCTTGTTCTCCAACTTTGACCTTATTCTTTAACTCTACCTTAGCTGGCTTAGACTCTGCCTCCTCATCTCCACTCAGATACATCTCATGATAATCGTTTCTGTAATCACAAAAAAATTGATCCAGCCTATGAAGGTGTCCCTATCCTTCTCCAATTTGTGAGTAAATATAAGATTCCCTGGATTCTTCGATGGGAATATCACATTCAACCCTCAACCTGTGAAATTAGTCACAATGCATCTCATACGTCTCCTTCTGCTGATCCTTTTCCCCTAGTCACTCGTCAATGGTTTGTCAAATGGTGGGACAAATTAGATGTGAATAGAATTATCGGTCAAGTCCAGTTAGAGTTCCCCGCTTCTCCTCTCAAGGTTCTCCCAGTCTCAACATCAGAACCTTCTAGTCAGAAATCAAAATAGTCAAATGTCATTAAAAAATTAAAAGATTCTAAAGTCAATCCCACTGGTTCATCCTGTTCCCGTAGCATATCTGATTTCAAAGATTGTTCCGGAAAAGAATTAAAATTAATTGCACATGCATTGAATAAAAGAATTGATGAATTGCATGAAGAGGCCTCTGCAGGTTCTTCATCGGATTCCCACAGTTACTATGAGGAAGATGATGACCCTTATGGCACCATCAACCTACAGGATGCTCATGACCCATTTGCCTGAGCATTTCTCCTCAGTCACATGCACCTGCTCCCTGCAGCCAGTCAAAAGATGCCCTCAGCCGAAAGTGACTTCGTCTTTTCCACCGAAAGCATCTCCTTTCCACCGAAAGCATCTCCTAAGTGAAAAAGTTGTGGCCACTTTGTCAAAAGTTGCCAGACGCGTCGATGAATAGTAAAAAAGTCAACACTGTTCATGAATAGTAATTTTTGTCTATAATCATTTATTTTGTAATAGTAACTTTGTAATAGTTCTTTCCTTATTCTATAAAAGGGAACCGAACTTAGTTATTGAGGCAGAATTCAAAAGACTCTGAGATCCTTCTCAGATGAATCTTTAGCCTCCACCGCTGTTAAGCCTTTCTTAGCCCCTCCTTCTACACTTCTATATTTCTTAATGTTTTAAGTAAGTCAAGTCAATTTAATTTGTATTCAGTTTGTATATTTGTAATCACTTTTATTTTCAATCAATAAAAGTATTTGTTTTAGTAATTAAAATGTTATTATGTGCATCTCTGAATCACTATAATTCATCTGTATCTATGCTCGCCCAAAATGGTATCAGAGCCATGTTGTCTTATTTCTAGTTGCCAGAAAGATTTCAACATACTGTTCATCTACAACTATTTTCAAAATTTCTCTTTTATTCTTATTCAGAAGTCACCTGATTTACTGTAGTCCACCTTGTTCGTATCAAACCTTTGTAAGCCTCTTGAGTGAGCAGTGTCGGTTTTTGAACATAGGTATGAGTCTGCTTAAGGTAATAGGGTATGAATGGAAGAATAAAGAATAAAAATTTATTTTGAACTTGGTAAAAATGAATAGATTGTTTAGATCTAACTCCTCAACTAGTAATCGGTCAACTTTGCCTCCTGTGCCAGACATAGTTGACCAGGAAACCCACAGTTATGAAAATATCAGTCAAGCCTTGCACAATTGGAATATACCCAGGGTCTCCTCTAAGGAAATTTATCAGTCAACATTTTTGGACAATTTTAAAACAGATTATAATGTCAAAACTGTTGAAAAGGTTTATGCCATTAATAAAGAATACGAAAATTGTAGTCTTTTGGATCCCGAAGTCATCAAAAAACATAAAAAGAAAGGTTATAATTTTGTATACATTGGATTAGTTCAAGTGGCAGTTAAACCCTTAAACATTAAAGGAATTAATTCAAGTATTTATCTCTGCCTAAGGGATGCACGATTCTTGAATTATTATCCTAGCATGATCGGCGCAATGGAGTCTAGTTTGCATAATGGACCTATCCATTTCAATTGCTTTTCTGATTTCACATTGACCCTAAGTGATAAAAATTTGTTAAAAGCCTTGACATTAAATATTAAAACTGCTGGAGAAATTACTCAAATGATTGAGGGTTCTCAGCCGATAGCTTTGATTTATCGGATTTATTATAAGACCATGAAAACTAACCTAAACGTTCATGCTCTCAATAAAAGTCCGAAAGATCAAACTGTCTTAATTCAAAGTTCAACTAGTGATGCTAATATTCAAATCCCGAGAACCATTCTCTGGAAATATATTACTCTCCCTAGTCAATGGACTTTATCCAGTAAAATACATGAACAACCTGTAGTTAACAATCTAATAAACCTTGAAAATGTTAGACAAGTTTCAGATGGAACTGTAAAAATAAGTTTTGAACGCAATAAAAGACCAATTATTATTGAAGACTCTGCCAGTACTATAGCGTCTTCAAGAAGAGACACTGAAATTCTTAATAACCCTTCTTTAAGAGATCTTAAACTAAAAGATATTTTAAATTACGGTCAAGCTAGTCACCCGTGTTACACTCAAAAGGATCTAGTAGAAGAAGAGAGTTCTTCCTCTCCTACTCCTTCTGAGCTTCCCACTTAGTCTGATTTCGAAATTCCTATTAACAATCAGTTAAGAGTTATTAAAAAAGATTTTATTCTTGAATGGGATAATCTGGTAAAGGATTTTTATTCCAAAATTAATAAAAAAAAAGAGACATTTATTTCGTTCAAACCATCCAACGGAAATAGAGCGAGATAAAATTGTTAATAGATAGAAGCGATTCATAAAAATGAAAAAATAAACATTACCTTTTATGATTGGTATAATCAATACCAAAGCAAGTGTAATGTTATATCCAAAAGTCAATGGGTTAAAGAAGATAAGTCTAAGGTCTGTTCTAGTCATCCTCTGCTAGAAACTGTCCTTATCCCAGTTAAGAACACATCTGTTGTTGCCAGTCCCTTTAAAATTTCATATGGCAATAAAGATGATAAAAAAATTATTGAACAATTAAATTTTAGTAACAAATATCTAGCAATTGTTGGAAGACATCTTGATAGAATTGAAGAAAAATTTGAAGAAACAAGTATTAAAAAACCTGATGCTAAAATTGAACGTCCTTTGATTAACTTACCAGAAAATAGAAGTAAATTAGGTTTACCCAATGATGATAGCAACCTAATTAAATCTATTGACAAGTTATTCAAAAAACTAAAAACTGAACCCGGTCCAAGTGGTACTGTCTCTACTTTGGATCAAGTTGAAACTGAAGTTGAAAGCGATAGTCAAGCTGGCTATTCTGATTCTACTTCAGTCCCAGATTTTAATGATCAATTAAACAAGTTAACAGTCAAAAACACTAGTTTAACCAGAAATTAGTATTCTAGACCTACTCCTCCGGATCTGCAATTTGAAGAGAGAAACCTAGATAAACAATTCTCTATTTCAGCTAATAAAATTTATGAATGGAACATTGATGGTCTTAGTGAACAAGAAATTTTGAACAAATTAAATCACATGTCTATGGTAGCAAATAGCTATATCACTAAATTCAACAATCTGTCACAACCAGAAATCGTTGAGTTAATAGCTAGTGGATTCACTGGTATTCTCGAATCTTGGTGGGAAAGACATCTCACGGAAGATACTAGAGTATCAATAATTCATGCTATCTAGTTAGACGATGATGGCAACCCCATCTTCGATGAAGATGTCGGGGTCGGTCCGCCAGATGGAGTAAATACTTTAATTTTTACCATAATAAAACATTTTGTAGGAACTCCTAGTAACATAACAGAAAGAATTCACGATCAACTCAGTAATCTCACTTGTCCCACTCTTAGTGACTTCAGGTGGTACAAAGATGTGTTTACCCCTAGAGTTATGCTACGAAATGATAGCAACAAGCCTTTCTGGAAAGAAAAATTTGTAAATGGTTTGCCTTTATTATTCGCTCATAAGGTTAGAGAAGAGTTGAGTAAAAACTTAGGATATATTGATTATGATAATCTCACTTATGGTGACATAATCAGTTATATTCAAAAAATAGGTTTAAAAATGTGCATTGATTTTAAATTAGCTAAACAAGCTAGTAAAGATAAGAAAAAAGCAAAATATGAGTTAGGAATATTTTTTGAACAATATGGTCTGCCTCCTATTGCTCCCTCTAGAAGAAAGCATAAACACAGACATATTGATCATCCTAAAACACATAAACGTCACAAACGTAAACATACTCATAAAGATAACAATCAAAACAATTATTATAACAAACCCAAACCAATTAATAAAAAATATAATAAAAAGTCTAAGAAATATGATAAAAGTAAAATTGTTTGCCACAATTGTGGGCAAAAAGGCCACTACAAAAATGAATGTAAAGTAAAATAAAAATTATCTTAGTTAAACATCTCTAATGAAGTTACAGAATAACTATTAGAGTTAATGAGAATAGAAAACAATGCAGATAATGAGGAAGGATCCGACATCCCCTATTCTTCTAATAGCAGTACTAGTAACAATGAAATTGATAGTAATGAAGAAGAAGTCACTATTTGTGCTAATAATTGTAATGAAAATTGTTGCACTAAAAGATTAAGTGTAATTACCAAAAAGGATGAAGAAAGCTCTTTGTTAATCGACTTAATTAGTAAAATTTCTGATCCTGAGTTGAAGATTCAATATACCAAGCAGTTAAAAGATTTATTAACCAAAGATACTAGAGTCAAAAACAAGATTTTTAAAGCTAAAGATAAACTGATATTTAGCCTTAATAAAACTCTAGAAAGATTTAAAACCCCAGTTAAAGAAGTTACCCTTCCAGAATTATATCAAGAAGTTAATAAACTTAAAAAAGAAATCTCTAATTTAAAGAATGAAGTCTCTAATTTAAGAAAAGACTTAGAGAGCCAGAAATCTGATCTTCAAGTTCATGATTCCTCCTCTAGTAATGAAGATCATGATGAGCCAGAATCTTCAGGAATCAAAGAAGAGCCAGATCTATTCGTTCAAGGTCTTTCTCTTAAAAGAGTTAAAGATAATACCATTCAAAAATGGTATATCTCTATTGATTTGGTTGTCGATAAAACTTTTTCAATACGACTTCTCGCCCTAGTTGATACTGGTGCGGATTTAAATTATATCCAAGAAGGTCTTATTCCAACCAAATACTATAATAAAATTAATGAAAAATTAAATTCAGCTAATGGTAGTCAAATGGAAATAAAATATAAGGCAACTCTTATAAGTTGTGAAAATAGTTAACTACAAAATGGCTCTGATACAACATGTAAGGCATACTGTTAACTAGTTCAAAATATGTCATTGAGGATATTCTGGAATTCACTGGGAGCATTTTTTAAGCCAAACGCTTGAACATTCCATTCGTAATGATCAAATGGAGTGGTGAATGCAGTTTTTCAAAACGGTCAAAGACAATGGACTTGTTCTTTCACTTTCCAAATGCAGCTTGTTTCAAGCTAAAGTTCGGTTTCTTGGATTAATTATATATTACGGACTCATACGGCCATTTGATAGAGCTATTCAATTCGCCGACAGATTCCCAGATAAAATTACCCATAAAACCCAACTGCAGAGGTTTCTGGGCTCGCTCAATTATATTGGCAAGTTTTATTAAAACCTCAGGAAAATTTGTAAACCTCTCTTTCAGCGTTTGCAAGACAATCCTCCCCCATGGACTGACATTCATACTTCAGTCGTCCAACAAGTTAAAAAATATGTCAAGGCATTGCCCTGCCTTGGTATTTCCAATGATTTTGCATTTAAAATTGTTAAAACTGACGCCTTTGATATTGGATTCGGAGGTATTCTCAAGCAAAAGTTAACTCCAGATTCCCCAGAACAAATCGTCCGTTTTCATTCCGGTGCATGGAATAGTACACAGTTAAATTATAGTACAATTAAAAAAGAAATACTTTCTCTTGTATGCATTAATAAATTTCAAATTGATTTATTAAATCAAAATTTTTTAGTTCGAATTGACTGCAAATCTGCAAAATATGTGTTAGAGAAAGATGTTGAAAATATAGCTTCTAAACACTCCTTTGCTAGATGGCAAGCCCTTTCGAGTATCTTTGATTTTGATATAGAATACATTAAAGGCAGTAACAATTCCATTCCTGATTTTCTCACTCGGGAATTTATTAACACAGGTACCGTGCATCCATCATTAGTATCCATGGAGCATCTACTTCTAGGGGTCCGGGTCGCCCTACTGGCCTAAGTAATCAGCCGAAAAGAGCTTTGGTTCCTCATCCAGTAAACCCAGTTTACCAAACCAGTAACAAATTCACTGTCCTTGAGACAATGCCCAAGCCCTATAGTTCAGCCTTAGCTAGTAACCCAATTCCAGTTGACCCTTTTCAGTCCAAAGTCTCTAGTTCATATCCCAGTAATCCTCCCTCTGAGTATATGCTTAGATGAACCAATCTCTTATTTCATATTGAGCCTCATATGAAACCCAAAAATGACCCAGTTAAATTAACCTCCCAGTTCTTTCCTTCTGGATGGCATTTCATGCCCCTTGCTCCTTATAAATCCCTTGTGTATTTTAAGGACATCCTTGTTGAAACAGAGTCAATCTTTATTAAACCCATTTATGCTAACAATGATAAAGCCAAAGTTCTTTACCATTCGTTATATATTAAACAGTTTATTCTGATGTCTAATTGGGGAAAACATTCCTCCGATCTTATGCAGCTTTCTAATCAAGATAACTCTTTTTGTTATTATGATTACATGGAAGCTTGGTATAAAGTTTTCCTCCATCAAAATGAGTCACACAGTTATTCTTGGTTTGTTTAGTTTGATCATAAATTTAAAAGTCATTTTCCATATTGGTTTTCTCATTGGGGGTCAAGATTTGGTTCTACCTATGACCTTCTTCCTGATCCCCTGAAAGTCCAACTTAATCATTTCTATAATCACAAAAAATTGATCTAGCCTATTAAGGTGTCTCTATCCTTCTCCAATTTATGAGTAAATATAAGATTCCCCGGATTCTTCGATGGGAATATCACATTCAACCCCCAACCTGTGAAATTAGTCACAACGCATCTCCTACGTCTCCTTCTGCTGATCCTTTTCCCCTAGTCACTCGTCAATGGTTATTCAAATGGTGGGACAAATTTGATGTTAATAGAATTATCGGTCAAGTCCAGTTAGAGTTCCCCGCTTCTCTTCTCAAGGTTCTCCCAGTCTCAACATCAGAACCTTCTAGTCAGAAATCAAAAGAGTCAAATGTCATTAAAAAATCAAAAGAGTCTAAAGTTAGTCCCACTGGTTCATCCTGTTCCCGTAGTATATCTGATTTCAAAGATTGTTCCGGAAAAGAATTAAAATTAATTGCACATGGATTAAATAAAAGAATTGATGAATTGCATGTAGAGGCCTCTGCAAATTTTTCATCGGATTCCCATATTTACTATGAGGAAGATGATGACCCTTATAGCACCATCAACCTACAGGATGCTCAGGACCCATTTGCCTGAGCATTTCTCCTCAGTCACATGCACCTGCTCCTTGCAGCCAGTCAAAATATGCCCTCAGCCGAAAGCAGCTTCATCTTTTCCACCGAAAGCATCTCCTAAGTCAAAAAGTTGTGGCCACTTTGTCAAAAGTTGCCAGACGCGTCGATGAATAGTAAAATAGTCAACACTGTTCATGAATAGTAATTTTTGTCTGTAATCATTTATTTTGTAATAGTAACTTTGTAATAGTTCTTTCCTTATTCTATAAAAGAAAACCGAACTTAATTGTACCTGTCATCTGGGTGAATAGTAATTTGCCAGAAACCAGATTTGAGGTCGAATTTACTAAAGATGGTGGCATTACTTAATCGGTTAATGAGGTCATCCTTATTAGGCAGGGGATACCTAATCCATTCTAGGACCTTGTTTAATGGCTTGTAATTGATAACTAACCTGGGAACACCTCTATCCTTTTCTGCTTCATTGTTAACATAAAAGGCAGGACATGACCATGGGAATTTACTGGGTCTAATTAATTTTTTACTAAGGAGATCATTTACTTCATTTTTGCATAACTCCATTTGTTCATGATTCATTTGAATAGGCCTGGCCTTAGTAGGAATCAAATGTTCTTTGAATTCCTTAGCGTAAGGGAGCCTTACAAGAGTTAACAGTCAAAAACACTAGTTAACAGTAGTTAACTATTACAAAGTTAATTAGTTAACATTTTACAAAGTTAATTAGTCAACACTAGTTATATATTTTGGGCCTTAACATGTAAGGCATACTATTATATGCACTTTAAAACAAATGAATCTTTTATGATATATAAATATAAGGCATACTACAAAATAAATGATCTCCTTAGTAAAAAATTAATTAGACCCAGTAAATCTCCATGGTCATGTCCTGCCTTTTATGTCAACAATGAAGCAGAAAAGGAAAGAGGTGTTCCCAGGTTAGTTATTAATTACAAGCCATTAAATAAGGTCTTAGAATGGATTAGGTATCCCCTGCCTAATAAGGATGACCTCATTAACCGATTAAGTAATGCCACCATCTTTAGTAAATTCGACCTCAAATCTAGTTTCTGGCAAATTGCTATTCAACCAGATGACAGGTACAAAACTGCATTCACCACTCAATTTGGTCATTACGAATATAGAATACATTAAAGGCAGTAACAATTTCATTCCTGATTTTCTAACTCGGGAATTTATTAACACAAGGTACCGTGCATCCATCATGAGTATCCATGGAGCATCTACTTCTAGGGGTCCGGGTCGCCCTACTGGCCCAAGTAATCAGCCGAAAGGAGCATTGGTTCCTCATCCAGTAAACCCAGTTTACCAAACCAGTAACAAATTCACTGTCCTCGGGACAATGCCCATGCCCTATAGTTCAGCCTTAGCTAGTAACCCAATTCCAGTTGACCTTTTTCAGTCCAAAGCCTCTAGTTCATATCCCAGTAATCCTCCCTCTGAGTATATGCTTACATGGACCAATCTCTTATTTCATATTGAGCCTCATATGAAACCCAGAAATGACCCAGTTAAATTAACCTCCCAGTTCTTTCCTTCTGGATGGCATTTCATGCCCCTTGCTCCTTATAAAGCCTTTGTGTATTATAAGGACATCCTTGTTGAAACAGAGTCAATCTTTATTAAACCCATTTATGCTAACGATGATAAAGCCAAAGTTCTTTACCATTCGTTATATATTACCATTCAAAAATGGTATATCTCTATTGATTTGGTTGTCGATAAAACTTTTTCAATACGACTTCCCGCCCTAGTTGATACTGGTGCGGATTTAAATTGTATCCAAGAAGGTCTTATTCCAACCAAATACTATAAGAAAACTAATGAAAAATTAAATTCAGCTAATGGTAGTCAAATGGAAATAAAATATAAACTGCCTAAAGTGCATATCTGTCAAGATAATATGTGTTTTAAAACATCATTTGTTTTAATTCGCAATCTAACCGATAAAATCATTTTAGGGTTACCATTTATATATTTCTTATACCCATTTACTACCAGTAAAACAATCTAATAAACCTTGAAAATGTTAGACAATTTTCAGATGGAACTATAAAAATAAGTTTTGAACGCAATAAAAGACCAATTATTATTGAAGACTCTGCCAGTACTATAGCATCTTCAAGAAGAGACACTGAAATTCTTAATAACCCTTCTTTAAGAGATCTTAAACTAAGATTCCCTGGATTGTTCGATGGGAATATTGCATTCAACCCCCAACCTGTGAAATTAGTCACAACGCATCTCTTACGTCTCCTTCTGCTGATCCTTTTCCCCTAGTCACTCGTCAATGGTTTGTCAAATGGTGGGACAAATTAGATGTCAATAGAATTATCGGTCAAATTCAGTTAGAGTTCCCCGCTTCTCCTATCAAGGTTCTCCCAGTCTCAACATCAGAACCTTCTAGTCAGAAATCAAAAGAGTCAAATGTCATTAAAAAATCAAAAGAGTCTAAAGTCAGTCCCACTGGTTCATCCTGTTCCCGTAGCATATCTGATTTCAAAGATTGTTCTGGAAAAGAATTAAAATTAATTGCACATGCATTGAATAAAAGAATTGATGAATTGCATGAAGAGGCCTCTGCAGGTTCTTCATCGGATTCCCATATTTACTATGAGGAAGATGATGACCCTTATGGCACCATCAACCTACAGGATGCTCAGGACCCATTTGCCTGAGCATTTCTCCTCAGTCACATGCACCTGCTCCCTGCAGCCAGTCAAAAGATGCCCTCAGCCGAAAGCAGCTTTGTCTTTTCCACCGAAAGCATCTCCTAAGTCAAAAAGTTGTGGCCACTTTGTCAAAAGTTGCCAAACACGTCGATGAATAGTACAAAAGTTAACACTATTCATGAATAGTAATTTTTGTCTGTAATCATTTATTTTGTAATAGTTACTTTAACTAGTGTTTTAACAACTTATAAACATTACCTTTTATGATTGGTATGATCAATACCAAAGCAAGTGTAATGTTATAACCAAAAGTCAATCGGTTAAAGAAGATAAGTCTAAGGTCTGTTCTAGTCATCCTCCGCTAGAAACTGTCCTTATCCCAGTTAATATAAGGCTAAAGATTAACACTAGAAATAAAATACGTTGCCTTATATTTATATATCATAAAAGAGTTAACAGTCAATTTGTGAGTAAATGGAAATAAAATATAAGGCATCTGTATCTACTTCCGCCCATAATGGTATCTACTTTATAAGGCAACTCTTCTCTAAAGTTATGCTGTGAAATGATAGCAACAAGCCTTTTTGGAAAGAAAAATTTGTAAATGGTTTGCCTTCATTATTCGCTCATAATGTTAGAGAAGAGTTGAGTAAAAACCTAGGATATATTGATTATGATAATCTCACTTGTGGTGACATAATCAGTTATATTCAAAAAATAGGTTTAAAAATGTGCATTGATTTTAAATTAGCTAAACAAGCTAGTAAAGATAAGAAAAAAGCAAAATATGAGTTAGGAATATTTTGTGAACAATATGGTCTGCCTCCTATTGCTCCCTCTAGAAGAAAGCATAAACACAGACATATTGATCATCCTAAAACACATAAACGTCACAAACATAAACATACTCATAAAGATAACAATAAAAATAATTATTATAATAAACCCAAACCAATTAATAAAAAATATAATAAAAAGTCTAAGAAATATGATAAAAGTAAAATTGTTTGCCACAATTGTGGGCAAAATGGCCACTACAAATATGAATGTAAAGTAAAACAAAAATTATCTCAGTTAAACATCTCTAATGAAGATACAGAACAACTATTAGAGTTAATGAGAATAGAAAACAATGCAGATAATGAGGAAGGATCCGACATCCCCTATTCTTCTAATAGCAGTACTAGTAACAATGAAATTGATAGTAATGAAGAAGAAGTCACTATTTGTGCTAATAATTGTAATGAAAATTGTTGCACTAAAAGATTAAGTGTAATTACCAAAGAGGATGAAGAAAGCTCTTTGTTAATCGACTTATTTAGTAAAATTTCTGATCCTGAGTTGAAGATTCAATATACCAAGCAGTTAAAAGATTTATTAACCAAAGATACTAGAGTCAAAGACAAGATTTTTAAAGCTAAAGATAAACCGATATTTAGCCTTAATAAAACTCTAGAAAGATTTAAAACCCCAGTTAAAGAAGTTACCCTTCCAGAATTATATCAAGAAATTAATAAACTTAAAAAAGAAATCTCTAATTTAAAGAATGAAGTCTCTAATTTAAGAAAAGACTTAGAGAGCCAGAAATCTGATCTTCAAGTTCATGATTCCTCCTCTAGTGATGAAGATCACGATGAGCCAGAATCTTCAGGAATCAAAGAAGAGCCAGATCTATTCGTTCAAGGTCTTTCTCTTAAAAGAGTTAAAGATATTACCATTCAAAAATGGTATATCTCTATTGATTTGGTTGTCGATAAAACTTTTTCAATACGACTTCCCGCCCTAGTTGATACTGGTGCGGATTTAAATTGTATCCAAGAAGGTCTTATTCCAACCAAATACTATAAGAAAACTAATGAAAAATTAAATTCAACTAATGGTAGTCAAATGGAAATAAAATATAAACTGCCTAAAGTGCATATCTGTCAAGATAATATGTGTTTTAAAACATAATTTGTTTTAATTCGCAATCTTACCGATAAAATCATTTTAGGGTTACCATTTATATATTTGTTATACCCATTTACTACCAGTAATGAAGGACTAAGCTGTAAACATTTAGGTAAAAGAATAACATTTAAATTTTTTATTAAACCAAAAGAAAGAGATTTAAAATTTATTCAAGAAGAGTCCATTTCCAAGTCATTAAATTTATTAAACTGTAAATCCACCCATTTAAATTTCTTAAAAGAAGAAATTAAATACAAAAGAATTGAAGAACAGCTTCAACATAAAGATGTTCTTGAAAAAATTGAAGAGTTAAAAACTTATTTAAAGGACAACCTTTGTTCTGATTCTCCTAATGCCTTTTGGCGTCGGAAAAAACATGTTGTAAGGAATTCAAAGAACATTTGATTCCTACTAAGGCCAGACCTATTCAAATGAATCATGAACAAATGGAGTTATGCAAAAAGGAAATAAATGATCTCCTTAGTAAAAAATTAATTAGACCTAGTAAATCCCCATGGTCATGTCCTGCCTTTTATGTTAACAATGAAGCAGAAAAGGAAAGAGGTGTTCCCAGGTTAGTTATCAATTACAAGCCATTAAACAAGGTCCTAGAATGGATTAGGTATCCCATGCCTAATAAGGATGACCTTATTAACCGATTAAGTAATGCCACTGTGACGCCCCCAAAATTAGGTATACATCACCCATCTTGGGTCGTCAGATACATAGTACAGAATACAAATATAACTTAATAATACAACTGTCGTGTACCATACGACAAAACATAAACTGTGAGTTTGAATACAAATATTATCTTCTAGAGAGTATTCATATTCAAAAGGAGTCCTCATTACATTTATTAACACACCATTACATAGAATAGTGAGGACTACTAACTAATACTATTCTTCGTATCATCACTCCGTTCCCCGACTTGCCCCAGCTACGTTCTCATTTCCTGAAGAGAACAGTGAAAGAAAGGGTGAGCTCAACTAGCCCAGTAAGAAATATTATGACTAAGATAATGCAGAATAAATTATCATTAGCCTTCAACGATGTTAAACTAATAAAATATAATAGACATCAAGTTTAACTGTAGCGGAACAAGCAATCCATTAAAAGAGTCAAGTAGAAAATAAACTCTACTATCTTTTATGATTTAAAAAGTTTTTCAACACTGTGATCGCTGGGACTCAGCTTAATAAAATAATCCACATCATCGAATCACCCCTGCACTACGGCCAAGGATATTCGTATATTCATTAATGGTCATGATCATGCCAACAACTGTCCATCAATGCACTACGGCCAATGAGGACTTTTACCACATCATTTGTAACATTACGGTCATGATTATACCGAATAATCCCTGGTCATAATCATACCAAGTCCATCTATGCACTACATGCCACAGATGACTTTCAACATTTTATAAACATGAGGATGATGACAATGATATAAGAATTCAATAAAACAAGTTCAAGAATTAATTTATCCAGGAATTAACAACGTCCAAATTGTCAACATGATACTGCATTGTGGAGTAAAATTCAAGAATACTTAGAAGAATATTTTCATGAAAAGATACTGGATGAAACGCAATTATCAAGGATATTCTACAAATTTCATGGAGTATAGAAGTCAAAACTTAACCAACTGAGTACAATAAAGAATGGAATAACAAAAGAAATCACCATGCATGCGATAGACTGCACAGACAGGTTATTCCAATAGAATAATAAATAATGGAACCAGGTCCGGCGTAAACGCACAGACAGGATATTCCGACAGAATAATAAATAATGGAACCAGGTCCGGTGTAAAACACACAGACAGGATATTCCAACAGAATAATAATAAAACGGAACCAGGTCCGGTGTAAAACACACAGACAGGATGTTCCAACAGAATAATAAACGGAACCAGGTCCGGTGTAAAACACACAGACAGGATGTTCCAACAGAATAATAGAAGAATGTCACCAAGTATAGGGTAGACAGCGTATACTGGTTATTCCAACAGAATAATAACAAATGGAATAACAGAAGTTCCCTTCATGAATATAAAAGAAATAATATTCCCTACCTTAAAAGAACTGGATATTAGAAAAGTGATGTAGCAGAATACTTTTATTCTCTCTCTCTTATTCTCTCTATACTTTCTCTCTCTATAGCTTGAATGAATTCGTGAAAAATAATGAAGCCCTAGGCCTCTATTTATAGAAAAATTGAGGGTGGCTCTTGGTCTTAACGAAGGGTCAAATGACTCTTGGTCTTAACGAAGGGTCAAATGACTCTTGGTAATATTGAAGGGACAACTACTATTGACGAAAGTAATTGCTATTGACCAAGGTAAATACTATTGACGAAGGTAATTACTATTGACCAAGGTAAATACTATTGACGACGGTAATTACTATTGACGACGGTAATTACTATTGACGACGATGATTACTATTGACGAAGAGACTCTTAGATGATGACATATGGCCCCCCATAAAATAACTAAACTTACCACAACGTCTCAATTATTGATTTAATAATATAACATATTATACAGATGATACTATGACAATAATTTAAGAGATATGATGCAGCAATTACTGTAGCAATAATTGAGTATAGCTGAGTGACTTCTCACGTAAGCATCAATAATCAATATCGTGTGCTACTATGCAACCACGCGTATTACTGTACTTTTACTACCGAGTAGTTCAACAGTTTTAACGGTTTTAACGGTAACACCTCAGCCGTTATTTTTATAGAAAGATAATTCTGTCGTTTTTTCAATCCGACAATAATTCCGTTGTGGGGTCCACCAATGATTGTGCCGTCGTACGAATATTCCCCGACAAAAAGAATATTCTCCGACCAAACGAATATTTTATAACAACTTGCTTACTTTGCAAAATTTATAAATATTACCCACAATTATAACATTATATCAAATTAACTCCATAATATTCAAAAATGATATTTATAGAAAATTCATCTTTATTTATAAAAATTGGGGTCTTACAACCTCCCCTTCTTATGAAATTTCGCTCTCGAAATTAGGGTACGTACCTGGTATGTCGAAGAGGTAAGGATACCTTGATTTCATTTCTGATTCTAACTCCCAAGTCATTTCCTCAACATCGTGGTTTCTCCACAAAACTTTGACTTGAGGTATAACCTTGGAGCGTAGAATATGTTCCTTCTTATCCAAGATTTGAACAGGAACTTCTTCATACGTCAAATCCTCCGCTATTTCGTCCGGTTCTAACTCAATAATGTGGTTCGGGTCTTCCACATATTTGCGTAACATGGATATGTGGAAAACGTTATGAACACGAGACATACTTGGCGGTAAAGCGAGTCTATAAGCCACAGTTCCTACTCGATCGAGGATTAAAAATGGACCGATGAATCGAGGATTTAGCTTTCCTCTCTTTCCAAATCTCGTAACTCCTTTCCATGGAGCAACACGTAAGAACACATGATCTCCTACATCAAATTCCACGTCCTTTCGATGAAGATCAGCATAACTCTTTTGTCGATCTTGTGAGGTTTTTATACGTTGTCGGATCGTTTGAATCTTTTCTGTAGTCATACGTACCAACTCCGGTCCCAACAACGTTGCTTCGCCCACCTCATCCCAGCATACTGGAGAACGACATTTTCTTCCATACAATGCTTCGAATGGAGCCATGCCAATACTTGCTTGATAACTGTTGTTGTAGGAAAACTCCACCAATGGTAAGAACTTGTCCCAACTTCCCTTGAAGTCAAAGACACAGAGTCTTAATAGATCTTCAAGAGTTTGAATAGTCCTCTCTGATTGTCCGTCCGTCTGAGGATGATATGCTGAACTAAATCGTAACTCCATGCCCATAGCTTTTTGTAAACTAACCCAAAATCGTGAAGTGAATCTTGGGTCTCGATCAGAAATTATGGATACTGGCATACCATGCAGTCTTACAATCTCGTTTATGTACATACGAGCAAGACGTTCAAGTGTATAAGTTTCTCGTATCGGTAAGAAATGAGCAGACTTGGTCAATCTATCAACAATGATCCAAATCGCACAAGTTCCCGTCTCATCTACACTTCCCACACAATGAGTTAGATCGGTTGCCAATTTTGTATATACCTTCGCTCTCTGAAGGAATTGTTTATCCCAGCTCCCATATGTCAACCATCAAAGTTACGATTGTACCACAGCCAAACTTCTCTTAACTTATCCGAACCATTAAACTATAATGTTCGTTTAGTCAAATTAATATTCCTTACGGCTTTCTGGCAACTAAATGTCATACCTCAGGATTCATTCTTTATCGTCTAAGTCATACAGTCCTTCGTATACTCAAAGCAATCATTCAATGTCAATACTATGAGGTCATATCGTGAAACATTTTACAATCCCTTATTCTTATCTTACCACGTCCTGTTCACTCGATTCGAAACGTTATCCAAGCTAAAACTACTAACTCGGCTTCTTAACGTTATACGTTCTTATCTTCCATTCATTTTCTTCACCGTTCACGGCTAAATCTTAGTCTTCATTACCTTACGGTCAAACCATACACGGAGTGTAGGTTCTGCCCGTTCAATATTCACGTACACTCAACCCTTACGTTGGTTAAAGTCCTTAACGCTTACTTCATTCCAACATTCTTTATCAGACTCACCCTTGGACTTTCATTAATCTCATTACCGTTCGCTACGACTTTCTTACGATAATTCATATCTTACTTACTACTTTCGTCAACGTCCAAGTTATACAACCACTGTACACTTAGAACGTTCATCTGACGCGATTACGATTCACGAGGATCGCTTACGTATTTCACGTTTACGTTGCTCGTCTCTTAATCTCTCATTCAACCTTCACTCAAGGTTTTAATTGCTCTACATCATTATCCATCCCATGAAACCCATGTTCATTATTCTTTCTTAATGTCGAAGCCATACCGTTCGTTGTATGCAAAGACCGACCGTTCATCGCAACAATGTTGCGTTCATAGCGTCTAAACACTTTACACTTATCTCCCCTTACCATGACATACATCGGAATGTTATTCATTACCTTCATCACTCAACGCCTAAGGAGTCACAATCATAGCAATCCCTCACGTTCGTTCATTACGACTATGGTCCCCGAATATCGGTTACGTAATCTAGCGCTTACATTCTTCATCTTTAATCTCGTTTAATCTTTTCGTTCAACCTTTAAGAAAGGTTTAGAACACTTGATTAAGTGTTATGTTACGTGAACTAGATGTTCATACTTCTTTCTTGCACATCCCCCAGTAATTGGGCACATAAAGTCTCATTTTTGGGCCTTGCCCTGCACCAGCGCTACGGCGCGGTGCCCCTTCCTTTCCCTCGCGCTGCGGTGCTACCTACGTCTCTCTCTTCCCTTGGTCTGGCGCTGCGGCGCCAAACCCTTTGTTATCTCTCGCTCTGTGGCGCCAACTAACAATACCTGAGGCTCCGAGCTCACGCTGTGGAGCCACTTCTTAAAGCTCAGCCGGCGCTGCGGCGCTGAGCCAAAACCCTAGAAAATTTTCTGAGTCTTGCTCCAAGTTTGAGACACGTACTTCCTGATCTCATAATTTCTTCGCTATAACTCGGAATGAGGCCGTTGCAAATCCATTCTCTTCCTTATCTTACGTACTTCAATACCCCTTGGATAGAACTTCATTCTGAATCCGTTAACGTGCCATTCAATTGGCTTAATCTTCACCCTTCGGTCATTTTTACGCTTTTAACGCTCTTCGCATGTTCGTCCGTAATTCGGTCATCCGAACTCAAATCTCGTTCGTTCTTGAGTCTACGACTCACGTTTTCTACATTCTCTTACTTTCTTATGAATCCTACACGTTCGGGTTCATTTACTAACTTTCTAATTCTCGTTCGTCTTTTACAAAATTTCGCCATAACTTCGTTATAGATATGTTATATTCCGTTCTTCAAGAATGTTTCTACCGTTCCTAACCAAGCAATATGCAACTAACTTATTTGCGATGGTTTTAAGCTTGTCCATCAACAATAATTATCCTATGATGGTTTTAAACTTGTCCATCAACAATAATTATCCTACGATGGTTTTAAACTTGTTCATCAACAACGTTCTTCGTGTTCTTCGCATTCTTCGTTCGTTCTTCATTTTAATCGATATTTTGGATTACGATTCTACTTTTTCTTCAAATTTGATGTTATAGAACATCATTTCTTACTTATTTCACCTACTTGTTCATAAGATTCATTCGGATCGCTCAAAATCCTTACGAATCTTATACTTCCTTAAGAAATTTATAAACTAAATTTCTAAGTTCTTATTTCTTCTTTTCTCATGATTTCTTCAACCATATGAAATCATTTCTAACATTATCTTCTCTCTATTCTCATTAAGCTATGTTTTTGAACATAAAAACTTAAAGAAAAATATTAGAAGAACTAGGGTTCGGATTACCGTTCTTCTCTATTCTTCTTCAGTTATACAAAGCCGGCGATTAGCGAGCTCTTCTATTTCTCGATCACTTTTGATCCGAGCCTTCATGCTCAATCTATTCCTTCTCCCTCTTCATCCGAGCTCTCTCTCTCTCTCTCAAGTTATAGGATTTTCAAAATCCTTAAAAATGAAATCTAGCTTCCTATTCACACCTCCTCCATCCCCTAGCCACCAAGTTTACTTGGCAACCACCCTTACTTGGTGGCCAAGTAGCTGGCCGACATGCCCATGGGTCATTCCATGGGTTGCCCCAATGGTTATTATCCATCCGTTTACCCATCGGTTCGATCCACGGTTTATCTTCTTAGTTTGGGTCTTAACCCTAATTCTTATTGGGCCTAACTTGGGCTTGATTTCATAAATCATTGGGCTTGACATAATCCAAGTCCAATTGGATTCTACAAAGTCCATGAACTCAAAGTCCATTAAGACTAGTTGTATTCTACGCATTCCATTCTCGTATTCTCGTAATCTCTTCGTATATCGTTCGTACGATATTCATATTATACGTTGTACTAATCTTCGTACTATACTCGTATAATAACTAGTATTATACTTGTATTTCTCATGTATAATAACCCTAGTTATTACACGTACTCATTAAAATTCTCGAAAATTACTTTTCCTAACTCTTAGGTTTTACGTCCGCAGGCGAAAACTTCGTTTTTGCCATAACTGAAATATTATTGAATATTTCATCACGTCTCAACATTTTACGTAATCAATAACTTCTCGGAATTTCAAAATAAAACTCCGAGCAGAAATGGATGAATAGTGCCTATTTCGTCTTTTTCCCTGAAAAAATATTTTGTTCCCGAAAAATTTTCATTTTCGTCTTGAAAATTCTTGCTCGTTCAATCTAGCTCATAGCCAGAATACTCCCGACTTATAATCATCCTAGGTTATAGAACGATTAATAAACACGTAGCACAGAATAGTATTATTAAAAATTTATTTTATTAATATCTAATTCTTTAAACCTAAATTCTGGATAATCCAAAATTCCAAGTTGTCACAACTGATGCTCCCGATGTGTGTTCCGGGGTTGAGACTGAGCTTCCGGTAGTATCCGAATTTGATGTGAGCTGTCTTCTAGGGTTATGTCTGAAAGACGAATCTGCCCTCCTGCAATGTAAGTAACAGGTGTGCAAAAAATTTCGAGTGTCTACATGGATCATCTGTACATCGTTGTCGTTATGGTAGTGAGAACTCTCAAGGAGGGTCATACCATCATACCGATGATTGTGGCAGAGATTGAGGTCGGCCACGTATTGCCACACCCATTCAACAGGGATATTTATAGGCAGCTCAGTATTGTTGTATGTGTGGTTCATGTCACACCTGAGACCTATTGGCATCTTCCGACGACATGGGTACTATTTTTCCCATGAGATAGCCATGTCTTACTCCTTTTAGCCAGTGGAGTGTACAGACGCTGTATCCTGGTCGGTGTTCTTGGCAGTGATCAAGGATCCATTTGACATTTTGCCGTGCACAGGGCTCAGCTCTCCCTACAGCTTCATTACTCATGCACTTGGCATGGATTATTTCCCTCTGGCTAGTTTGAGGGGCATGACCACATATCACCCACTGGCTATGATGTCACAGATTGACCAGTTTCAGGATGTTCATCCTTTTGAGGGAGTATTTGGTCAACATTTGTCTTCTCAACATTTGTCAGCAGAGGATAGATCTAGGGTGTATGCTTATTGGGATCAGCGTGAGAGGAATGAGTTTACTGTTAGCAATCTGGGTCGTTCTACAGAGTATTTTGCATGGATAAAGGCAGAGATTACCTCAGCCGGGGTTATACCCACCGTGTCGGGGATTGATTTTGACAGTGGGGAGCCCATAGAGGACATTTATTTTCCAACCGAGGAGGAGCTATTCGCTGGGTTGCCAGCAACTCTTGTAGATTCTCCCAGTATGACTGCTACTGTGGCCTCGCATTTGACAGAGTATTTAGAGTAGAGTCTGCATCTGATGACATTTGAGAGAGATCAGGCTAGGGCCTTGATGTTGACAACTCTTGCTAGGAGAGATGTCACTCTATTAGAAAGAGATGATGCTTTAGCTCATATAGACACTATTGTTGCTGAGTGGGATGAGGCCAGATCATCTAGAGATGTAGTGATTATTGAGCGGAATGGCGCTATATTTGCCCGAGATATCGCTGTTACATATAGTACTGTAGTGAGGTCCCTTACCACTGGCATTATTGCAGAGATGAGCACATATATTGATGAGTATCATGCCACCATGCAGTTAGTTGTGGATCTGTTGGCTCGTGAAGAGACCCTTGGGCGGTAGCTTAAAGCGTTACCCCCTTCTTCTGAGAGGGATGCCATGTTGGATTTGATAGCTCGCATATACACTGAGTTGTAGATGGGTTTGTATTTTCCTGCACAAACAAGCTTAGCCATTTTTTCATGTACAACATACATTGTATATATCAAACAGTATTATATATGGCAGGGACATATATTTTGATTCACTTTCCTTTTAGTTATGCCTTGTTACTTGCTTGATACACTACTACAAAACAGTAAATATACAACGCGGAAAAAACGTTGTGGTTTCAATCAGAAAAACGTCGTGGTTAAGAGTGTCATCTATTTGACACCCTTACACAACGTTTTTAAAACATTGTAGTTAAGCCCAATTTACAACGTTTTTTAGGAAAAAAACGTTGTAAATTTGTTTTTCAAAAATTAGCAGATGCTTAAAAACGTTGTAGAAGGTATATTAGACAACGTTTTTTAAATGTTGTAGATAAAAAAAGAAAAGAAAAAAAAGGATGTGTTTCACCAAAAATGTGTACTGGAAAAAAAAGGATACCAAATCTGACCAATAACTGATGTATGGCAAGATAACTGTAAAACACAAGAATACCTAATCTGATCCCATAAATATTTATAACATTGTAACCAAATTTATATATGCAAATAAACATAATTCTTATAATAACATTGTAACATTGTAAAACACGAGATAACTGCTACTTCTCCCATAATTCCTAACCAAATTTATATATCCAAATAAACATAAATATTTGTAAAACACAAGATAACTGCTACTTTCTTATTATAACATTGTAACATTGTTATCATTGTAACATTGTAGCAAGCTGTCGCAGATGTGCATGTGCAGCCATCTGATTTGAGGTGTAGCCACTACTACAAAATAAAGTTTTCATATAAAATTTTTCAGATATCACAGGGCCAATGTGAATAAAAATGGTAGGAGAAAGGGATCAAGTTAAGAAACATTTTAGATGCAGGTACTCCACACCCCTAGATGATTTGAGTACCTCAAAGATAATGCCATCTAATGCCATTGCATTACTGGCCTCCTCAACAGATCTCATCTCAACAAAAGTAAACTTCTTTTTATGGTTTATATAAACATTGACAACAGCATCCCCTGACCAATCATAAGAGGGTATTTTAGCATCAGAAATTGAAGGTAAGTACGTTATATAAAAAACAGATTAAAAAAACACGCCATTTCCAAAATATAATATCAGTTGTCTTTGTAAAATACAAAGACAAGTGATCTTAAATGTTGTAATAGAGTAGTTTAATACTACTGACCTGGACCAGCAATGTTTTCGCCAATTGCAGACATAACATGACTGAAGAAGGTTGCCACAGAATGCAAGAAGACAAAAGCCAAATTAAATGCATCCATATCTTATGGAACAAAAGCTAAACTATCATGGAATCAAATCGAATAATAGGCTAAGGAAGGAGCCTTATTATGTGGAATCTGTTTAATCCTTATTTGGATTGGAAAATGAATAAAAAGTTGAAAACTGCATCAACATTGCTTGTTTCAATAGCCCCCATCTGATTAAATTAAGTAGAAGATATACCCAATTGAAACTAAATACTGGCACTGCTATTTGAAAGTTTACACAGCCTGAAATTATTTAATTAACAGCTAAAGTACCTGACTCTGAACTGCACTTAGTATAGCCGGACGAATTCTCTCACGAACAAGTCCGAACTGTACAAGCAATCCAAATAACAGAAATTTCTTCTTCTAGCTTGTTTTTCTTAGATCTCAGATTCTCAAGCTCTCCAACATCCACATTTGTAGAAAAGCACTAGTATGAGACAAGAATTACCAGATGTATACCCATAACCGTTGTACCCTTGATTGCCGTAATAATTCTCGTTCCATTGATTTCTGGAATCCATTCTCAACTGTCAACCCATTCAGAAAGGTAAACAAGAGCCAATGATCCTAAATTATTTCTCATGCATCCTTTTTATGTAACATAGTAGTTGATTACAGGATAATGTTTATGAATCAATTAAATAAAATCTAGTTCCAAATCCAAAGGCAAAATACCTATTAGTTGGGGCAGGCACTAAACAAATAAGCTACTTTCATGAAAATCTGAATAATTTGATCATAAGTAATAGCTTTTGGAAAAGTTTGATGGTAAGCCAAAGAGAAATGGAAAGGAATAAACTGTAACTAATCATTAACTCATTGTAACTTTCTACTTTGCCAATTTGATAAACAATTTTAATTTTATATGCAGATTACTTAAAATACATTCACAATGACAAACAAATAAAGAAGTCATTTTGCTTATTTTTCAGATATCTTAAGAGCTTCATGTGCCATTCACATGGAAATGGAGAAGCTAAATAAAATACGTACATAGTCGATTAAAGATTAAAAAAAGGTACCTTCTTGTTCCCCGGACTCCGTCCACGGACTGTCTGCTTGCCAATAACAGTACCGTTCAATTGTTCAATCGAATCCTCAGCACTGGTTCTGTATACAAAGATAAGCAGATGTGGATCATACATTAGTTATCATGTCAACTGTACTAGCAAATTGTACAAAACCACATCCTTTCCCAGCTGGTATTTTCACAGAAACCACCTCGCCGAACTGTGAAAAGATCTATCTGAGTTCTTCATCAGTTACATCAAAATCAAGCCCTCCCACAAATAACTACAAGAGAACAAGGGTTAACAAAGTACCCAAGGTAGTTGTTAATTTATTCAGTAAGGGGGCAGACTCACTGTTGTGTTAGATGTATCGGTCTCAGACTGTGCACCATTTGCAGCAGCTCCTCCAGACAAAACCACATCTAATGAAATAATTTGAGTTAATATTCAAACCACTTGCACAAAAAATATGAACATGACAGCCGCCGATGCTAATTCTAATCAGTTCAAAATAAGGGCTTAGAGGTTCTATTCTATTCAAGACTTTTCCATCCTTCATAATCCATTAAAAGTAAAAAAGGAAAGCACAAAGTCATAAGAAAACTTAATGGCATCAACAATTAAAAAAGAAAGTAATTAAAAATAAGAAAGGGACAAACCAGGTGGGAAAAAAGCAGCGGTAAGAGATGGGACATAAGTGTTTGATATTGCTGCTGCTTTCATGTTGGGTGATCCATATGCGCTGTTGTTGTTGCTGTAAAGAGAGAGATTACTGCCCATTTCCCTAATACTAGTAGTGACATACATATTATAGTTTGGTTGTGTTGTTCTTAATGGCTCTGCTTTACAAGGGATAAAGCTGCTGCTACTGCTTAGAACTTGATCCAGCTCCCTGGATCTTGTGCAATAAGCATTTTGACCACCCATCTTCCTCCTCCTGTAAGCACTGGACTGTTCTCTATATTTCTTGGCCATTATAACATGCCAATGATTCTTCACAACATTATTTATTCTTCTCAGAAACAGCCTAGCTATCATTTTCCCACTTGTTCCCATACAGCCTGTAAGCAGCCATTAGCCTCTCCTCTTCTTCTTCACTAAATGCCCTTCTATTTATCCTTGGATCCAACTGGTTGAACCATCGCAGCCTACAGCTCTTACCTGATCTTTCATATCAATAATATTACTACACAAATATTGTAAAATAAAAAAGCTGAAATAAAAGTCAGCTATTTATTCTGTTCTTTATTTCCCATATGTTATTACTTAATTCGTAGTACCTGATCTTCCTTCCAACTTCTCAGCAATAAGATTCCAGTTCTGAGGACCATAAAGGGCTACTAGCTCCTTAAGCTTGCTATCTTCTATAGGCCTCCAATGGCCCCTAGCACACAGCTTTGACTGTCCACATGAATCTATTTCCAGCTTTAACTGCTCAATCTCAGCTTCAAGGTGTTTGAAAGAAGTTTCTGCCATTTGTTCTCTCCTCAAGGAACCCATAAGTGTAGTCTCTAGAGATTTTAACTAGAAAAACAAATGGGATTAGAAAGCGAAATACTACAAAACACCGTGACTTATAACATTAGAATATCAATCAGTATTACTACCACCATGTCCATACATGCCACCTAACTTGAAAAATGAAGACGTGCAATAACAGAAAACAATATAGCTGTAACATTACTGTAATGACATAGATGAGGTCAAGTTATCATGACAAAGATGAGGCTAATTTGTTCCATATACTAAATCCACCATCTTGAAAGTTAAAATACAGAGGTCTCCATAGCACAATATCATTTTGTTTAAGTTATCAACCAACATACTTTTATAAGATATAGCCTTCCTTATTCTCTTCAAAATATTTAGATACATACATAGAAGAAGGAGAAAATGCCGAGATAATAATTACTGTAGCAATACAGGTATCCAAAAAAATAATGATAGTAGGTTACCTAAACTTATAGAAGAGAAAACCACCAATCATAACAAATGAGAAGCATGCTACGAGGAGCACCAGAAAAAACCTGCATAACATCCATGATTAAAGATTCAACCAATTAAGTAATATAGAAATGCAAAATCGTCAAGCAGTCACTCCTTAGGAGGTCTATTGAAACAAGCATATGACATAACATACTACTTATTTTTTTCCCAAGGTGCATAAAGTCATACAGTAATAGAATTCAGAAATAAAGAAAAGCGCACAGAAAAAGGACCCATAATAATTACCTTCATTGATCTCAAACTCTTTAAACTCGTCATCATCTTCAAATAAATCAATCTTTGGGTCTTCAGTAGCTACCTTCTTTTCCTTCTCCATCTTATCCGATGACATAACCTTCAAAATGATTAAAAACTATGAATTTAATAGATTACTAAAACCTAAAGCCTCATACAAATCGAAGACCCTAAAAAAGTAAGAATACCAGACATAAAGCACAAAAAAGAAAACTCAATTGCAAATATTAAGTCAGAAGAAAGTCAGAAACAAAATTTGAAGTGTCACCATATAGTCGGTGAAAACTATCAAAAAAATCAATTAATCACATAAATGTGTTGTAAGAACAAAGTCTATAAAAAAATTTCTTTCAATTCTCAGTTCTAAACAACCGTTGGCCAATGATAATTGAAAGACCAAGGTATGGTTAGGAATAGAATAATCACCACAAATAAACCGTTGAGAATATTGACTATCTAAGAAGCCATTACAAAGTATACCAGAAAAATCTTTGTTATAATGTGATTGATCTTGAGCTTGAGCAGCATGGGCTTGAAGAGCTTGAGCAGCAACAATTGCCTGAGCAGCGACAAAATGTTAAAAAAAACTGCAGAAGCATGTCAAGCATTATCATTAACTAAACTGTAGAAATACCTCTGACTTACCATGTTTATATTTCTGTTGCGCATGCAACTCTCACAGAACCTGTGAACAAGGTTTACATTCATCAAGACTGCAAAACTCTGAATGATCAAAAATCAATGGATGTTCGAAATAAGCAAACCAGACCAAACTCATAACGGAGTAAAAATAATCACTAAATAGACTTTTATGTAAAAACAATTATTATTATTTAACTTGGAAACTTTATTCAACATAATCACAAAATAGATGTAAAGTTCCATTAGATATTAATAAGCACAATTCTTAGAACTGCAAAAATAAACGATCCAATAGAAAATTATTGTAGGAGCATACGAAGAATATATAAATTAAGAAAAGAAATGGGCATTACCTTACTGTCGACGTCGGGATTTTTAAATCTCCCTTTCCATTACTTGTTCTTTGGTGTTCTCATTTTGGGTGAGATTTATTTAAAAAAAACAAGTGAAAAAGGTCCGACATGTTTAATGTCGACGATTGGACTATAAGAGTCGCCAGTTAATTTTTTAAATGGTTGTACCAATACAACCAAGAAAAGGTTTGCACATTGACCCAGTGATGTAACACTGCTAAATGGGTCGGTGAAACCGAGATTCATTAGGGTCCGAGGACTTGGTTATACGGAGGGAAGGTGTTAGGAACCCCCCGACATCCATGTTACCACGATGACAGCCTCTTTTCAAGAAACTGTTATCTGAATGTGTGTGTGTGGGTCAATGTGATGTTATTCGGAAGTAGTGCGAGGCCTCGTTCGCACCTATATACACAGGGTTTGAATTTATGTAAAAATTCAATTTTAGCAAGATATGGCAGTGACATTTTATAAAAGAGGTTTTTTAAACCCTGATGCTCAATAGTAATTGAGACCTTTTACACTCCCATTTTATTCTGTATTCGGCTGGATTGATTTTATTTGACAGATGCGAGGCATCCGTACGAAAATAATGTACAAAAAGGTGTTGAATTCCTCGTGGGTATGTAAACCATCTGAGGAAATCCAGACACCACAGAATAATTTACAAGTTGCTCACAGCTGAAAATGTCCATCACGGGAACCGAATCTAGATCCAATGGGATGAATCTGTGATCACATGATTCCTAGGCTCATATGATGCCGCAATTGATATGAAAGCAGTAAGCAGGTATATATATAAAAGTTGTAAATATATATATATATATATATATATATATATATATATATATATATATACAGACATGATCACCAACCACGAAGTACCTCCATGGGGGATCAGAAATGTAAATAAAGCTGTAAAAGCTATCAACCGCCATGGAGGAAACTCCAGGCGGGACAAAATGTACAGAAAGCTATAAAAACGGTCAACCACCACGAAGTAAACTCCAGGTGGGACGAAATGTAAATATATATATATATATATATATATATATATATATATATATATATATATATATATATATATATATAAAAGCATGTAAACGCACCAGATATAAAATCCAGGCTCATCGGACAAAGTCCAACAACAGTTAATATATATAAGTATATATATATTAAAGTAGTAAACGCGCCGGATGTGAAATATAGGCTCACCGAACAGAGTTCGATAGCAGTTCATATATATAATTATATTTATAAGAAAGCCATTAAACGCAACAGACATAAGTCTAGGCTCATCGAACAGAGTTCGACCACAGTTCATATATATAAGTATATATATATATAGGAAATCAAGTAAATGCACCAAACCGAAATTTAGGCTCATCGAACAAAGTTCGACACACAGTTAATATAATATATATATATATATATATATATATATATATATATATATATATTAAAGCAGTAAACGCTCCAGACCGAAGTCTAGGCTCATCGAACAAAGTTCGACATACAGTTCATATATATAAATATATATATAGAAAAGCAAATAAACGCTCCAGACCGAAGTCTAGGCTCAATCGAGGCATAACTCGATAATGTTAGTCAATATATATATATATATATATATATATATATATATATATATATATATATATATATATATATAAACAGACTGGAATGAAACCACGGACCGAAGTGCTGGCAAAAGCAAGCAACACGACTCTCAACGTGTAGAAGGGTGTGTGCAAAGATGAAGAGAATGACTCTAAAGTGTGTGAGAAGGCTTACAGTGGGCTGCCAAAGAAGACTTCTATATCTTTAGAGTGGGTAAACACAGACTTTTGTAGGTACAAAAGGGCTATATATGAGCTCACAAGTGTTTAAAATGAGAAAGCACTTAGTCTGGGGTGAGTACAGAGCAAATTGGGCAGGGTTCCTCTCCATTTTCTCTTACAAAATAGCCACCCCAAGCACTTTATTTATAGAGGGTGGAGCCGCAGGAGTACTAGAGGCAACCCGGGTGGGCTCGAGTTTTTTGACTCTGGTCGTCTCGAAGTACGTGCACTCAGGCACTATAATGTCCACTCAGACTTTCAGAAGTTCAATCCGGGCATCCGTTTGAGGTATACAGGACCTATTTCGAATCGTCGTTGTCAAGAGTTATACGATGACATGTGATTAGAGTTTGTGCAAAGTCATTGAAGATGGGACGGTGCCCTCCGGTCTTCAAGCTTCAACTTTCATCCGTTACCCCGCACAATAGTCACTTGGGATTTATTAGTCTTGTGGGACATTGTTGCGTAGATATGTTGAGGCGACGTGGTGTGACATCGTGTTGGTCGGATGACGATGTTGCCCCTCACCGGTGTTATCGCCGGATTGGGCTGATAAAGTAGACGTTGCTCAGCTTCGCTGAGATTGGACTGCTGTAATTTGTTGAAGGTCCTCATTGTCATCTTTGAGGTGTGTCTGTCTTCCCGATGTTATCGCTGGGCTGGTACAGTGGATCTCGTTGTGAGCGTCGAGATTGAAGCTTGTTACATTTGTATCAAGCATTTCCGGGGTTATCGCAGAAATTACATTTCTTGGGGTTACACCAAGGTTGGTGGCTATTCCCATGGTTGGGACTGAGACTGGATACCTCGGGGTTATCTCCGAGATTAATCGGTCTTCTCCATGTGTATTCCGGTATTGATCTGCATGCCTCGGGGTTATCTCCGAGATTAGAATTGTTATTCCCAGATTGCGATCCGGGGTTGATGCTGAACTTCCGGTAGTATGCGGCATGGATATGGATTATCTTTCAGGGCTCCCTCTTAAAAGACGAATCTGCTCTCCTACAATGATAGTGACAGGTGTATAGAAAATTTCGAGTGTCTACAGATGCCCCTCTTTATCATACTCATGCATGGCGATGCATGGGTAAGACAAAGAATCCTAGACACTTAAAACGTAACAAGATAAACATTATACTATGGATAGCAACATGATGCAAATGTATGACGCATGTGTACGGGGTTGTAGCCCAACACGCTGGGGATGATTGCTGGCTCCCTGTTGCTTTAATTGGGGATTGGTAATGATGACCAGATTTGATGTGTTATCTGAATCTGGTAGGATGTTGATGTTGGAGTTATCACCAACTTCCTAGATAATGACTTGATCTTGTAGATGTACCTCTTTTGTGTAAGAGATCTCTGAGGATGAAGCTTGATCTATTTGAGGATGTGTATAACATATTACATCATCTATCCTCTTTGATGACATTGACCTCTCCTGGTTAGTATCGCCAAAATATGCCAAGATTCTGTTGGGTTTATTGCCAATAGCAAATGTTGTCAAGGATGCTTGACCTTCGTTGACGTGTACCTCACCAACATGTGCATCAACGGCTAAAAAATCCTGTAGGATATACTGTCAAGGCTGCTTGACCTCCGCTGTCGTGTAGATCACCGGAACATTGCGTTGTGACCCCCGCCGGGGACCTGAGCGGTCGGGTGTGAAAACCTCGAATAGCTCTAGAGCTCTAATAGGTTTAAATTGCTATCGGCTGTAATAATGTCAAGGCTGCTTGACCTTCGTTGATTTGTGTGTCAACGGATGAGCATGCGTTGTAACCCCCACCGGGGACTTCACGTTGTAACCCCCGTCAGGGATCCACTGGGGAGTGATGAATATAAACGTACGCAATGATTGAACAACTTTCCATGCTTCGATGGGTTTACTTGCCATCGACTGAAATAACGTCAAGGCTATTTGACCTTCGTTGATTTGTGTGTCAACGGATGAGCATGCATTGTAACCCCCGCCGGGGACTTCACGTTGTAACCCCCATCGGGGATTTCTTGTGTGAAAAGATTGGGGTGACAACCTTATGTTGGCGGCATCGGACCTCTATACGGTATTGCCGAATGTGGTACGTAAGGACTTGAATCATCGGTATAGTAAACCATGTGTTCGGTCGAATACTAATGGATGAAAAGAAAGCCACAGTTGGATCTAGAAAAACCAAGGTTTCAGGCTATTTTGCTCAATCGCGTAGCGTTTTTATCCCGGGTTTGGCCTTTTTAGCTTGTAAGAACTCCCTTGCAACTCGAACTGGATCGAGCCGGAGTGATGGGACCCGCATGGGAGTGCCGTAGGTGCACCTATTGCAGCCGCAGATGGGTCTACAGCCAATAGTGGATGATAAATTCTAGCAGGTTGGTCTCACAAGTCACTTTCAACTTGTTGCGCGAAGGAAAATACATTAGCCTCTTTCAGATCTACTGAGTTCGGGCTATTTTCTGCAAATTCTGTCACCGTACGAGTGTTCTGCACTATCCTGGTAATATATGCCTGTATTTTCTCTCATTTATGTCTGTTGGATTTTGCGTTATCGCATTAAATGCATCTAAACACATAGTAGTGATTATGTATACACAAACGACTATATGAAAAATATTCAACATAGTAAATGTTAGTATTAAACCATGCTAATCATAATGATGTAAAAAAATTTGACTTTTGAGACAGTCAAATTGGCACCTTTTTATGCTATTTTTTGTCCTATTTGAGGTCCAATGAGCATAAGGTAGCAAGGCAAAGTACTCCTAGTATTGAGGTTGGCCTTATGCATGATGATTTTAATTTTTAATGCATATATTATGTATATGACTTTGGGGCATGTGTGCTACTAAATGGCCACCTAAACATGCCTGTATGCATGTGGATAGTCCTATTTTCAGAGAGGACTATGGCAAAAATTTTCCAACTACAGGCATTGGGTAGTCATGCATTTTAGCTCTATTATATGTTAAAGTAAATGCATACATGCATATAGTCATAAAATGCATTCTAGAAAGCTCCAGGTAAGGAAATACCACACCCTTTCTGAGGTGATTTGGAGACTTGTTGTCTAGATACTATGGATCTGGATCAGCCGAGCAGTTCCTATAGGACCACTTCTGGTGTACGACGGAGGGCTTCTGAAGTACCTCATCCCCGTTCTGTCAGACAGCCTCGTCGGTTGGTGGAGGTCGTGATACGTCCTGTCCAGGTAGATGTTCCAGAAGTCGAGGATGAGGAGGCGGATATTCCTATGGAGGACCCCGCTCCTGCTGGACCTGCCCCTTGTAGGGAGCTTCTGAGCATTCAGGTGGTGAATCCAGAGTTGCTGGGTGATTTGGGCAGACATCCATTGATGTATTTGCATCCTAACGAGGTATGGCGTTAGACTTTGAACTTTCTTCTTTCCTATTAATGAGGATTAAAGGGTTTTGACATTGATCTGCATTTCATGCAGGTTCCTGGTTTTACATAGCCTCGAGGGAACTGGTTCAGCATTCACTCCATGTATCAGGAACTTCATCCTGATTATAGAGCGGTAGTGCATGAGTGGGGATTTGGGGCATTTTTCTCCGTACTTCCCCGTCATTGTCCTTGGGGTTATCTCAAGGCATTGTCTGAGCGATGGTTTCATCAGACTCAGTCACTCCATCTGCTAGATTGCGAGGTGATGATGACGCCTATGGATTGGCGATTTATCACAGGTGTGGAGTTTGGAGGGGAGCTAGTGCCTTGCATGGCAAATATTACCCCTACTGTCCGTTCAGGTCCTTTGAGCGTAGATGCTATGAGCGGGCTATTGAGTGAGTCTATGCCTGATGATGTTAGAATCAGGGATCGCATTCTGCGGCGATTGTTCCTGATGATCATTCGAGGATGCATCGTAGCAGATAACTCTTCTACGGTATCTTTCGCTTTGATCAGCGCTACACGTGATGTGGACCGTATTGGAGAGTATAATTGGGGCTCCTATACCTTTGCCTATTTCCTCCAGGGCATGCGTATGCGCTCACAGGGTTTGATCGAGGCTTGGCTACGATTTTACCCATTTCTACTGGTGAGTATTTCTCTTGTCATTTACCATATATAGGTTAAGAGTGTTAACTGACAGTAGATGTTTGCCTTTGTGTTGGCAGTTTTGGGCCTATGAGAGGCTTCTATGCTTGCGTCCCGTGAGCGTGTTAGGTTTAGACACCTATCCACGAGGACGACGATGGCATCATTCGATTCTGCTAGAGGTCCCTGTAGCTGAGGGATTCACTCATTGCCGTATGCAGCTAGAGTTGTTGACGGCCGACACCATCACATGGCTTCCCTATTCCGGGGAACACCTGACCGTGAATTTTGAGGATGGATACCCGACTGGAGTCGAGTATGTGATTTCCACCAGGAGAGTTCCTCTCTTCACAGATGGAGGTTGAGAGCTCTATTAGGAGAGCGTGCTAATAGGAGCACCACATGGGAGATTCGTATACCGATCTTGCCTACTGCCAGGCGTTATTGGCCTGTATCGTAGTCACCCATCATTGATATCCCATTGTTGGGGGTTGACGATTTTGCATTGTCAGAGGGTCCATGTACTCAAGAGACGTTCCATTGGTAGTGGTCCCCTCGCACTATTGGAGCTCAGTCCCGTGCCACACAATTTATGGGGGATATGGTTCCAGGATCCTTGATGATGACAGATTGGATAGCTTGTGTCTGAGATCCGACTCATATGACCCAGATTGATAGTTTGGCCCGACAGTTGGACCAGACACATATATTTAATCGGCATTTGGGCAGAGACCCGACAGAGGCGGCTTCATTTGATCCTTCCAGCTCAGGCGCTGGCCCCTCAGGTGACCCATTCGATTTTGCTGGCGCAGATCCTCCTTTATATAGGCCTGACATCCCTGTTGATAGAGATCCAGTGACTCAGGAGGAATTACATCAGGTGGATAGGATTGATGATGTGGACATCGACACCATTGTCTTCTTCTGATGAATATTCTCGTTATATCTTTTGATAGGCCTCGGTTAGATATTGGGTGGCTGTGCCCCATTCTCGCTATATCTTTTGATAGGCCTCTGTCAGTAGTAGGGCGTCTGTGCCCCATTTCCCTGTATTTGTAGCTGTACAGAGATGATGTATTAGATGACGATATATTTAGCAATGTATGTACTATTTGTTTTCATTCCCTATATCATATTGGCATCTATTATCTGTTATGCATATATCATGTTATGCATATGTATGTATGTCCAGAGATATTCAGCATTGACCCTTGGATGATCTTACGACACGACCCGCACCGATGTCTTCTTCGACAGTTAGCCGCATAGATCATACCCCACTATCAGTGGTGGCATCGAGTATGAGATCGTGGTATGATAGCATGTCACCACCAGACAGGGTGACTATAGATCATTTATTGTAGCATACCATGACTTTTTGACTTTTCAGGTTCCCGCAGGATTTACAGGCAGGATGATAGAGCATTGGCTATCGGATAGGCAGGTATTCCGATTCGGCACCCATGAGTTGACTCCTACTCTGGAGGAGTATGCACGTTTGATAATGCTTCCTTTAGACAGACCTTGCGTGCATTTGGCTTTGGGAGATATGAGCAGATGATTCATGACTCTCACAGGATTGAGGCGCAGAGTGGTACAGGATGAGTTGACATCTGGCCACGTGATATCCCAGCATTTTTTGTACGACAGATTTAGCTCAGAGGATAGCTATTCACGACATTCTGGGGATTTCACCGCACCGGAGGCTCATTGGCGCTTGGCCAGAGTTGACGTATTGATGCTATGTGTATTGTCATATGTGTATATGCCGCAGTATATGGATGAGATAGATATAGGTGTTGTCATGGCCGTGAGACCTCTCAGGGAGGGTCGTACCATTGTACCTATGATTATAGCAGAGACCCTGCGGTTGACAACATATTGTTGCACGTATCCTACAGGAGTGTTCACAGGTAGTTCAGTTATGCTATATGTGTGGTTCATGTCACACTTGAGATCGATTGGCACTTTAAGACGGTATGGGTACTGCTTCACCCTTGATGTAGCTATGTCATACTCTTTTCAGCCATCAGAGTGTATAGATGCTCTGTCCTGGTCCACATTCTTGGCAGATATCAAAGATCCATTTAGCATATTGCCGTGTTCGGGGCTTAGCTCACCATACAGCTTCATTACTCATGCTCCGGGCATGGACTTTCTCCCTCTGGCTGGTTTGAGGGGAGTGACCACTTATCACCCATTGGCCGTGATGTCGCAGTTCGACCAGTTCTAGGATTTTCATCCTTTTGAGGGGGCGACATGTCAGCATTTAGCTTCTCAATATCTCTCAGCAGAGGACCGATCTCGGGTATACGCCTGCTAGGATCGACATGAGATAGCGGCTTTTTCTATCAGTCATCCTGGTTATTCCGCAGAGTATTCCGCGTGGATGGAGATAGAGATTTTATCGGCTGCAGCAGTATTTGCAGTACCGGAGAGCGAGTTAGATGATGTAGAGCCCATGGAGGACATTGATACCTACATCGAGGAGGAGCCCACTGTTGGGTTGCCAGCATTTCTTCCAGATTCTCCTAGTACCAGCATTGTTGTGATTCAGCACTCAGCACAGTGCTTAGAGCAGAGTCTTCATCTGATGACCTTTGAGAGAGATCAGATTCGATCTATGATGTCGGCTACTCTTGATGCGAGGGAGGCTGCTCTATTAGAGAGAGACGAGGCCTTGGCTCGTAGAGATGCCGCCGCCATCGTTGAGTAGGATGAGGCTATATATTCCAGAGATGCAGTGATAGTTGAGCGGGATATCACCATATCTACCCGGGATGTAGCTGTCATAGACAGTACTGTAGTGAGGTCCCTTACCATTGGCATGATCGCCGAGATGAGTGCATATATTGATGATCATATGGTCACCATGCAGATGGCTATAGATCTGTTGGGTCGTATGGATATTCTCATATAGGAGACCATAGCTTTACCTTCATCTTCTGAGAGGGACGCCATGTTGGGCTTGTTAGCTCGCATATACCCTGACTTGTAGATGATCTTGTATTTTCCTGCACAGACTAGCATAGCCATTTTGTTATGTACAGTTTACATTGTGTATATCAAACAACATTATATATATGACAGGGAAATATATTTTTGATCACTTCCCTTTTAGATATGCCTTGCTGCTTGCTTGATATTTAACCTGCTGCTTCAGGGCTTGTGATCGTGATGTATTCTGAATTCCTTCTCGGTGGATGGACATTGAGTTGTCTCTGGATAGTTCAGAATGGATCATCGATCTGTATGTATCCCTACCATCTCTTGGTGTCTTGGGACTGGTTTCTGTATAGAAATGAGGAGAGGAGTGTGGCTTTCCTCTCTGAGATTGACCGCACCACAGATGGTCGCCAGCACTTCTATTCAGGAGAAGCCTAGTTAATTCCATTTCTTATGGATTCGTGTTGCTCTTTGAGGTACAACCACTGCTTAGATGGTCGCCAAATCTCCTATTTGGGAGGAGTTCAGGTAATTCCATCCCTTTGGTCTAAAGCCAAATGAAATGTAGTGGATTGAAGGATGATCCCAGTACCAACTGACAAGGGTTTGTGTTTTGGTAAGGGGTGAGACCGCACCATGAATGGCTGCCTACATACTCCTATTGAAGAGAAGATCAGGTCTGCGTAGTTCGAACCTGGTGTAAGAGGTTCAACGCTATATGTGGCAGGAATGGTGTAGGAATGTTTTTGTTATTTTTGTTTTATTTTGACCAGGCCATATGAAATGGTTGCCTACTTACTCCTATTGAAGAAGAGATCAGGTCGACGTAGTTCGCCCAACAGGGCGAGATGAAAAGCGTAATCCCATTTGCAGGTCAGAATGCGGGGAGGAAAGAGTTTAATCCTAGGTTGAGGATAAACTGCAGGTGAAAAGTTTGATCCCATGTATGGGTAGCCAAACTGTATATGCAAGAGGTTCAATCCACGATGGGATGACCTAAGTTGTAGGAACACGAAGGAGAAAGCCAGGCTGCTGGCTTGAAAGGTATGTTTCCCTAAGGGGAAAAGTGTAGCAAAGTTATTTGTGGTAAAGGTTTAAAGAACCGGAATGACTGGTGACCTGATGGTTTACCACCAGGATGTTTACTTGAGGGTAACTTCAGATATAGTACCGTTTCATGGCGTCTGAGTTGATAAGTTGCGAAAATTCATCGCCGTCCATTTCTTGCAATTTGAGAGCGCCTCCTGTCAATACTTCCTTGACAATAAACGGGCCTTCCCAGTTATGAGCGAATTTTCCCTTGGACTGATCTTGGTTTTCCTGTATTTTCTTCAAAACCAAGTCATGTTGTCTGAATTGCCGTAGCCGGACTTTTTTGTTATAGGATCGGGCGATCCTTTGTTGATATAACTGACCATGGAAGATAGCCGTGGTTCGCCTTTCGTCTATTAGAGACAATTGGTGATACCTATCTTGTACCCATTGGTCTTCATCCAACTGAGCGTCTATTAATACTCTGAGGGATTCCATCTCAACTTCTATGGGGAGCACTGCTTCCATCTCATAGGTTAAGGCGTAGGGGGTTGCCCCAGTGGAAGTGCGCATGGAGGTTTTGTAGGCTAATAGAGTCAGAGGCAATAGGTCAGGCCAATTTTTTTGATTAGCGGACATCTTTTGCATAATCTTCTTGATGTTCTTGTTAGCCGCTTCAACAGCACCATTCATCTTCGAACGATAGATGACTGAGTTGAGGTGTTTGATGTGGAATCATTTTGTTGTTGAGGTTCTTGGCATTGTCGGACACAATCACCTCTGGTTGTCCATATCGACAGATAACATTGTTTTTGATGAAAGCAATGATGACTTCTTTAGTAACCCTGGGGAAGAAGGCTGCTTCTACCCATTTGGTGAAGTAGTCGATCATGGTAAAGATAAATCGATGACCATTACTGGCTTTAGGCTCAATGGGCCCGATAACGTCCATTCCCCACATTGAGAAGGGGCAAGGTGAACTCATATTGTGAAGTTCCCGTGGAGGGGCGTGTATAGCATTCCCATGAATCTGGCACTGATAGCATCTCCTGACATGGTCATTGCAATCAGCTTAGAGAGATAGCCAATAATGTCCCGTCCTGAGGACTTTTTTAACAAGGAGGGGGCCGCTCATGTGGGTGCCACAGACTTCGCCATGGATTTCATCCATAAGCCTTTGGGCTTGATCTTTGTCTAAACATCTGAGGAGACCCAATCCTGCATCTCTTTTGTAGAGCGCATCTCCACTCAGGTAGAATTTCATAGCCAATCGGTGGATCCGCCTTTTCTCAGTCGAGCTCGCCTCAGCAGGTGTCGATCAATCTCGCAGATATTCCTTGATATGTTAATACCAAGGATGTTGGATGGGAGGTAGCACATCTGATACTTCTCCAATGTAATTCCCGTAGGCTGGGGCCTTGTGCAGGGAAATTGTGACGCTTGGCAAGTGTTCCTTGTCTGATATGCGAATTAAGGAGGCCAAAGTTGCTAATGCATCCGCGAAATCATTCCTATTACGAGGAATGTGTAGAAAGGATATTTTTTCAAATTCCAAAGCCATCTTTAAAACCTGTCGATGGTAAGGCAGCAAATGTAGTTCCTTGGTTTGATAGATTTCGGTGGATTGTCTGATTACCAACTCCGAATCTCCAAGGACAGTTAACCGCCTGATGCCCATTGAATGGGTAAGTTTTAACCCGATAAGACAGCCTTCATACTCAGCCGTATTGTTGGCGCTGACAAACTGTAATTTGACGGCGACGGGATACTGCTCCCCCGTATCAGATACTAGAACTGCTCCAGCTCCAGAACCTTCCATATTAATAGCTCCATCGAAATACATCTTCCATATTTGGCGTGTATCATACTGATGGTGTTGCAGAATTGTCATTACTCCTTCATCAGGGAAATATGTCTCCAAGGGTTTGAAATCCCCTGATGGTGCGGCGACCAGTTGATCCGCAATTCCTTGACCTTTGATGGACTTTTGAGTCACATATACGATGTCAAATTGTTGTAGGATCAACTGCCATCTGGACAGCCGACAATTCAGTATGGGTTTACTGAACACGTACTTGAGAGGATCCACGTGGGATATGAGATGGGTTGTGTGACCATTGAGATAATGCTGTAACCTCATGGCAGCCCATGCTAAAGCACAACATGTCTTTTCGATCAGAGTGTACTTGTGTTCACTGCTGCTGAATCTTTTGCTGAGGTAATAGATAGCTCGTTCTAGGCCTCTATCGTCTTTCTGTCCTAGCATGCAGCCCATGGCATTGTCACTTACGGACATATACATAAATAGGGGAACATCATCCCTGGGTGGTACCAAGATGGGAGCTTTGATTAGCTGTTTCTTAATTGTAAGGAAGGCATTCTGGCACTCCTCATTCCATTTCATGGAGGAGTTCTTCCTTAACAACTTGAAGATTGGCTCACAGGTTGCTGTGAGTTGGGAGATAAATCTGCTAATGAAGTTGATTCTTTTCAAAAATCCCCGTATTTCCTTTTCTGTCTGAGGAATGGGCATTTCCGTGATGGCTTGGATTTTGGCAGGATCCAGCTCTATCCCTTTGTGGCTGACTAGAAATCCTAGCAACTTGCCTGATTTAACGCTAAAGGCGCACTTAGCTGGATTTAACTTCAAGTTGTACTTACGCAACCTGTTGAACAATTTCCTGAGATGGTCTATATGGTCATCCTCCTTCCGGGATTTGACAATAATATCATCCATGTAGATCTCGATCTCTTTATGCATTAAGTCATGGAAAAGAGCCATCATAGCTCGTTGATAGGTAGCTCCGACATTGATGAGGCCGAATGACAACCGTCTATAGCAAAAAGTTCCCCAAGGAGTGATGAAAGCAGTTTTTTCACGATCTTCCTTGGCAACCATGATCTGATGATACCCCGCAAAGCAATCTGCAAAGGAGTACATGTCGTATTGCGCAGTATTGTCAATGAGAATGTGGATAAATAGCACGGGAAAGCTGTCTTTTAAGTAAGCTTTGTTCAAGTCCCGGTAGTCCACGCAAACTCGCACCTTCCCTCCAAGTTTAGGTACGGGCACGATGTTGGATATCCACTCAGGATATGTAGACATCATTATGATGCCAGCTTGAAATTGTTTCACAATTTCTTATTTCACCTTTAAACTCCATTTAGGTTTCAATCGTCGAAGCTTTTGCTTGTCTGGTTTGAATCCCTCTTTGATGGGAATGCGATGAAGGACAATGTCAGTGGACAAACCCACCATATCTTTATAAGACCATCCAAACACATCCTGGAACTGGGTTAGTAGCATAACCATGTCATTCTGTTGGTTTGGGTAAGGTCTGAACCAATCTAGATTAACTTAGGGTTTTCTAAGGTTTCGAGATTGAAAGGAGTGGTTTGATCAAGGTTAGGTTTAGGTTTATCTTTGACCCATTCTTGAATTTCTAGAGGCACCTCAATGTCATCTGGTATATCCACCAAGGCTGAATTCATCTCTACATCAAAGGTACAATACTTGTGGAGAAGAGGCACCGTATCAGCAAGCAGAGGAACATCTAAATTCAGAGTCCTGAAACAAAATATGCTTTCACTTAGTATATATGAAATGTGTTGATCATACACAGTGTTAGCATATACTGGCAAAATAAACTGCTAATACTGTACAGAAAAGTAAGCAGTTATTATATCTACAAGGCAGAAAGAGTTTCTGCTCGCTTTACCCTTGACGACCAATGCAAAGAATGTTGTTCCAATTGGCAAGAGCAAATTCCAGGTGAACCGCAGTGATAGAGGGATTATCATCATCCTCCCTGTCCCGAATGATAGCCATTACGTCTAGGCAATCATCGTCTGGGGTGTATCTGTTGGTATGTTCATCATGAACGATGATGCGTATGCCAGACATCATCAGCATGACGTCTTGCTTGATTCTTCGTTCCTCTTCCTCCACTGTGGGATCTAGAACCAAGATTTCTTTCTCCTTCACCGGTACCGGCTTGGGAAATAACATTGCCATTATATTGGCTGGCACCTTTACGGGAGGTTGTGCGAACTCGGAGCTTGAAGGCGAAGATAAACGCCGCATGGTTAAAGCTGAAGGAATCTGATGATGCTTATGAGGATTCCTGTGACTAGAGTTGGCAGAATAGCCTAGTCCAGCTGTCCCAATTTGCTTGGTTAAGCGAATAGGATACTTGACACCCTGGCAATCTTTACCCAACCCTTGTCCCAGTTTATGACCCAACGACATCATTTCTTGTGTGGCCGACATTACCTCGGCAGAAATCTGGGGTTCGGGCAATGGCGTTCCAATAGTATGGTATTAGGTATTGCTTATTTCCAAAGCATGAAAACTAATTGGCTCAACATCCTTATTGGCATTGATGAGAGGCATGTCCCCATGCTGAGGAATCTCTGGTTCAGCGTTGACTGTGACCAGGCTATTGTTGATGATGTATTTCAACTATTGGTGAAGAGTGGAGGGGACTGCCCCAGCCATGTGAATCCATGGTCATCCCAAGAGCAGGTTGTATCCCGAATCTATCTTGAGCATATGGAAAGATACGCAGAATGTATGAGGACCAATCTCAATTGGCAGCTCAACTACTCCGATCGAGTTACGGCGGGCTCCATCAAAAGCTTTGATGATGGTATGGCTACTCCGAATTCGATTGAGATTGATATTCATCTTCACCAAGGTAGCGTATGGGCAGATAATCAGAGAGGAACCTCCATCTATTAAAACTCCTGCCACCATATATCCGGAGGACAAGACCGCAATGTGCAACGATTTGCAATGACCGGTCCCTTCGGGCGGTATGTCATCATCAGTGAAGGATATCACATTGTTGTTGAAAATGTGATCAACCAGATGTTGAAACTTTTTCGTATCAGCTGATGTCGGTAGATAGGCTTCTTTTAAAACCTTTAATAAGACCGTCCGGTGATTCTCGGAAGTCAGGACGAAGTCCAAGATTGATATCTGTTGTGGAGCATCTTTCAAGCTTAAAAACACATTGGCTTCGTTATGACCCATAGTGCGGAGGAAATTTTCAATCTTCTCAATGGGTACTTTCCCCTTAGACTTGATGATAGGCTTTATTACCCGTTGGGAAAGATATAGTGGATTTTCCTTCGACACTGCAGCAGTTGTATGGGAGGTGGATCCTTCACCTTCTCCATAATTCCATGGAACTGTGCGTAAGCTAACAATAGGATATTGTGCTCTGCACGACCAGTTGATTGGCTCGGGAGCGGCCACTTTCAAAGGATTGTTGATTCCCTTGAGTTGAATTACTGGCATGATAAGTGATTTGTTAACCCCATCACTTTCAGTGGATATGACTGCTACTACACTCTTCCACTTAGTAGGACACGAATCCTCACTTGCCCGTAACACAGTGTCGTTATCTGCCAGACGCAGTACGCCACTGTCGATTAAATTTTGAATAAGGTGGCAGAGTGCCCATCATTCTTCTGTGCTGTGACCGCAAGATTGAGAATGATATTGACATACTCCCTCAGTGTTGTATCATCCTAAACGGGGGTTGATTGGAGGTAGAAGGGAACTAATCCTTCCTTCATTGATTAACATATGAAGGATTTCCTCCATAGGTTGGCCCAAATATGTTAATTCCCTTTTGTTGGCAAAATCCCGACGGGCCTTAGCATTCACTCTCTTCGTCACTTTGTCTTCCAGCATTTCATTTTCTGAAAGTGAAGAGGGAATATTCATGACAATAGGTAGGAGACTGGCATGCTCCTGGCTAATTAGCTGACGAGTCACTTGATGCTGATAAGTCACCAGTTCCACCAATTGCTCAATTTATTTACAAAGAGCTTTCATCTTTCGTTCCGTTGTGAATTAGAACTTAGCATAATCCCATCTGTCATCACCATCTTTGGGGTTCTGGGAGGATTCACAGCTGAAATTGGAACTCTGTCCACTGCTCCAATTGATCATGTTGACCTCTTCTTCCTTGTGTTGAGGAAGAGAGTTGTCTTGAACATGAGGTTGATCGGGTTTGGTGACCACGATTTCACCGTTGTCTATCAGGTCTTGGATTTTGTGTTTCAAGGCCCAATAATCCTGAGTATCATGTCTAGGTGCCCCAGCATGATAAGCACATTTCAGAGCAGCATTAAAGCCTCGTCCATTAGGGCTGGCTGGTGGAAGAAGATGCGTGATTTTCTTCTATGTTGTTAGAAAATTGAGAATGTTCTCGAGGGTGTCCCCTAAGGGTGTGAATACTCGAGGTCGTTTGACTTCTCCACCTTTTGGTACTGGAGGGTTTGAAGACTATTCTTGAAAGGGAGTGTAATTTTTCCTCTGGATAGGCATGTTCTTATTACCTTTTTGACCCTGTAGTATCAGGGAAACATCCTCTTCTTTCTTTTTATGGACCCTCCGGGGGTTATTCCCATAATTTCCAGATTGGATGTGATCAGCAACCGCTTTGAGTGCAGCTAGGTCTTGAATCTTTCTGGATTTTAATCCCATTTCAGCCATCTCCCCATGTTTGACCATTTCAAAAAATGGTTTGCCGATGCCGGCTAAAACTCTTTCATAGAAAGGTGCTTCTTGTATATCTATGAAAGTCATGACCATCTCTGATTCTGTCATGGACGGACTAACTTGGGCAGCCAGGCGTCTCCACCTCCGTGCATACTCTCTGAAAGACTCATTAGATTGTTTCTTGATCATGGTAATTTTATACCGATCAGGAGCCATCTGAGATTGAAAGTTGTATTTGGTGAGGAAAGCGTGTGCTAGCTCTTTCCAACTATGGATCTTTGAATTGTCTAATCTTGTGTACCACGAACGAGCTTCTCTAGTTAGACTTTTTTGGAACAGTCGCATTCTGAGTTTTTCATCCTCTGCATAAGATCCAAGTTCTCCAATAAACACCTTTAGATGTGTGTAAGGATCTCCTAACCTGTCATATTTTTCAAAGTCAGGAGTCTTAAACTTTTCTGGATAATGAATACCAGGGAAAATACACAAATCAGCATATGAAACACTCCCGTGTGTTTCAATTCCTTTGATAGTGCGAAGAGTCTCTTCCATTTAGAGGACTTTCTTTTTGATGTCACCAGTGTCTGGAGATCCAGTGGTATGGGCAGCATAATGAATTTTGTTGGTCGGATCCAACTGCAGTTCAGGTATTGTAACGACCTGGGTTCCTCCTTGTGTGGAGGATTCAGAATGTACGGGTATTTTCTGACCCTGTGTAGACTGGTGTAATTCTTTTAGTAGAACAGCCAAATCTGTAATCTGTTTGCTTAATCCGTCAAATTCTTTGCGAGAAATTGGATTAAGTTCAGTCTGGTCGGATGATGACATGATTGACTGTAGGCATGTTGCCTTTTTGAACGGGTGGTAGGTCCGATTGATTCCCTACAAAAGACTTGCATAGTTTAGTCTTTAGGGTGGATAATAACATGCTATGCGATGTGTCCAGTTTAGGAATTTTATCCTGCAAAACGGATGTCAGCTGTTTGTAGCATGTATGTGTACACATTTCTTCATGTTTCTCATTACATGGAGATAGATATAGAAGACAATTACAAGTAATTATGCTTTACATGTAATTTGAAATGAGAGCATGAAGAGACTTTCCTCCGTTTTGGGTTTATCAGAGGCTGACCTATCTTAGGTTACTCTCGCAGATTTTTGGCATGAAGGTTCCCAAATCATCACAATCTACTTGACGGGAAGTTAATCTGGTCTTTCAACTTGAGCGAATTTGGGTGGTGCCTTTCCTGAGCCTCGGAGAATTAGTCTTCTCACGGGTCCAGTAATCAAACACCGACGGGATAGCCTCCCGGTGGAGGGACCACACAACATACATTCACGTACATCGCGTGTAAGACCCCGAATTTTTATGAAATAAAAGTATTCAATTTTTTTATTTAGTAAATAGTTAAATTGATAAAAGTTTAAGTAAAGGATGATATATGTAAATATTTCAAATAAGCAAGTGGTTATAAAATACTCATTATTGTCGGGGAATATTCGTTTGGTCGTGGAATATTCTTACTGTCGGGGAATATTTATACGACGGCGCAGCCTTTTGTGGGCTCCATAACGGAAAGCGATTGGATGAAGAAAACGACAATTATAAGTTGTTTATAAATAACGACGTAGTTGTTACCGTTAATAATGTTAGAATACCCGGTGGTTAAAACACAGTAATACGCGTTGTTGCACAGTAGCACGCTATATTGCACAAATTATTGATTCTTACGTAAGAAGGCACTACTCAATAATTGTTACAGTAATTACTGTTCAATATTCTGTTTTGATTCAATAATTGCTGCGTTGATATTTTATATTACTGTTGTTTTAATAATTGACACTGCACAATATTTTTCATTATGAAATCAATAATTAATATTATTTGAATAATATTATTAGATAGTATTATTGGCAATGTCTAGAAAGTTCTGTCTAATGAGAGGTTTGGTCACCTAATTGCGCGCCAGTAAGGAGAAATTCTTATTGGAAAGCTCCCTCTTTCCTGGGAACTACCTGGTTGTCAGTATTGTGATTCTGTAATATTATTTGTGAATAATTAATTATTAATTTATATGATGAGAAAAATATTGATTTTATGTGGATATAGATGGATAAAATTTTTAATTTGACATTTGTTGAAAATTAATATTTTATCTTTTTCTGATAAAATAATTCATTTAAACTTATTATTATATTTTAAAAATATAATAATAGTGGTAGTTTTACAATGAATGTGGGATATATAAGTATATGAGGAGAAAGAGTATTTTTGTTGTATTAAATGATTAACACATGTTTTGTGTGTCGGTGGACCCCATTTCTTTACTGAAATTTGATTATAGCCTATAAAATCGTCCGTATGTGGATTTCGATCAATTTCTGTTTGGAATTTTGAAAAACTTTCTTCTGCAAAGTTGTAGAGAATTGAATTTCCTATAAAAACTCGCGATATTTGAATTTTCTGATAAAAAGGCTATTTATTATGAATTATTGAAGTTCCGTAGTTCCAAAATAATTGATTTTTGGAAGTTTTAAATATTTTATTTATGAAAAACGTTTTTCTTACCTTTTTTCTAGAAGATTGGCATGTGGGAAATGCTAAGATCTGATTTCAAAGGTGGGCTTGAAAATATATATATATATATATATATATATATATATATATATATATATATATATATATATATATATATATTAAATTTTCTGTTTTGGTGTTCTAAACAATTTCCTATAAATAGGGTGCTTAGGTTAGAATTAAAAATTACACCAAAAAAACTGAAGTTTTTTCTCTATTTCTCTCTCTATATTATCGAGTGTATTCTTGTGAGTATTTTGATATCTTGAGTGTTGATATACGGTGCAAGTTCGTTCAGCGTTATTCCCGTCAGAAGTACTGCTCTTTTGAGGTAAGGGATAGTAAGGGATGTTATTTTATTCGAAAATGATATTATTTCTTCAATATCATTATGCCGAAATATTGGTTAGAAATTTTTATCAAATTTGGAACTTTTTATGTCGGAGTTACTATTCATGAGTTACTATTCACAAGCTACTATTCACGAGTTACTATTCACGAGTTACTATTCACGAGTTACTATTTATGGGTTACTATTCACGAGTTACTATTCACGAGTTATTATTCACGGGTACTATTCACTACAAAATTGGTTTTTTGTTCTAACCAAATTATAGTTGATTTATAAATATTACTCTGGAGATTAAAACTATGTATTGATTATATTGATTTTATTATCATATATAATATTTTTATAACCTTGATGTTAAAATTCTCTTTCACTGTAGTGTAAAGATGGGTAAATTATTGGTATGATCATGACTAGGGTTCTCTTTGGCCAGTAGTGAAAAGTTGAATTGTGACTGGTATGATCATGACCATTGAATTTATAATTGAATATCTTTAGCTTAAGTGCAAAGGTGAATTGATCAACATGGTTATAATTATTGTTTATATAAATTCTGAAATGATTATATATTTCTTTGAGATATGAATATCTTTGGCCTGTAGTGCAAAGATGACCTGTTGTTGAATATCTTTGGCCTGTAGTGCAAAAATGAACTGTTGATGAATATATTTGGCCCGTAGTGCAAAGATGAATTTATTAGTAGGATTATGAACATGAACTGTGATTTGGTATAACCATGATCTTTCATGTTTCAGGTAAAGACAGGTGATGAAAATTATCTTCGTCCTTGATGCGAAAAGGAATTTAGAACCATAATTATGATTATGAATTATTCATATTATTGTGGACCAGAATTGTTGATTGATGTTACAGGGATAAAACATTGTTGGTGGATTTTTAACATGGAGAAGATAATAGACTTTATGGTCTATTTGACTCTTCTAATGGATTGCTCGTTCTGCTGTAACTATGGTTGAAAATTTTTATCATCTACCATATGTTCTAAATCTCTGATTTATTATTGATGAAGATTATTGATAATTTAATTATCTTTAGTCATGATATTCTTTACTGAGCTAGTTGTGCTCACCCTTTTGCTTCACAATTTCTTTTAGGTAATAAGAGTGTAGCTGAGTTGAGCGAGGGTAACAGGGAAATAGAACGGTGGTCTCTAACTGTGGAGGCTCTCCCGAAGCATTATAGAAAGGTTTATTTAGTAGTTATATTTGGTGAATCCAATAGGGTGAGGCGAACCCAACGTTGGAAGGGTGTTTTGCCACTACCATACAAGATGTCTAATGCAATACAACCTCGTGTCATCATAAGACAGGATTGTGCTCATCCACTTGCTGAGTATATTTACGAGCACTACCTATATAATCTTGGTATTTGTTTGAAGTATAATTCTCAATTAGAGACAGTGGAGATAATGATAAGTTAAGAGAAGACTCACCATTGGGAAGAATATGATAGTAATCTTCTCATTTTTCTTTGGGTTATATTGGGTCAACCAAGGATAATTTTGTGGCCATATAATATCTATCATAACCTAGACGCATGGCCTCCCATGTACGAAGGTTTCCTTGAGCACTTCCCAAAGATTCTAATTTTTAAAACAGTTTTTGACTATACCTTTATGTAAGGTGTCATTATGAGGTGCTGTCCACGGTTGGGACATGAGTCACAGTTGCTATATATTTGTATTTAAACTCACAGTTTAAGTGTTGTCGTATTTTGCATGACAGTTGTATTAATAAAGTTGTAGTTGTTTCTGTACCATATATTTGGCGACTCAGAATAGGTTGGATGGAATGGACCTATTTTGGGGTCGTTACATTTGGTATCAGAGCTTAGGGATATGATCTCTGGCGGAGATTGGAGAATAGAACTAGGAGGGGAGAGACGAGTAAAATCCTTCGCTAGTGTGTCCTACCTAAGCTTATTTGTTGGTCAGTCATAATATCGAGATATTATATGATATGTTAATTTGTTAAATTAACCTTTTTTTTTTGAAGCTGTATTCTAGAATGATATCTGAAATACAGGAGAAGAGCAATGGAGAAATCATAATGACAGGAAAGATGGAATCTGAAATGGAAGCAAGGTATTCTCAACTCTTTGAAATACCAGGTACGTAAATTTCGAGGACGAAATTTCATAAGGAGGGGAGATTGTAAGACCCTGAATTTTTATGAAATAAAAGTATTCAATTTTTCTATTTAGTAAATAGTTAAATTGATAAAAGTTTAAAATAAAGGGTGATATATGTAAATATTTCAAATAAGCAAGTGGTTATAAAATACTCATTGTTATCGGGGAATATTCGTTTGGTCGTGGAATATTTTACTGTCGGGAAATATTTATACGACGGTGCAGCCTTTTGTGGGCCCCATAACGAAAAGCGATTGGATGAAGAAAACGACAAGTATAAGTTCTTTATAAATAACGGCATAGTTGTTACCATTAATACTGTTAGAATACCCGGTGGTTAAAACACAGTAATACGCGTTGTTGCACAGTAGCACACTATATTGCACAAATTATTGATTCTTACGTAAGAAGGCACTACTCAATAATTGTTACAGTAATTACTGTTTAATATTCTATTTTGATTCAATAATTGCTGCGTTGATATTTTATATTACTGTTGTTTTAATAATTGACACTGCACAATATTTTTCATTATCAAATCAATAATTCCTATTATTTGAATAATATTATTAGATAGCATTATTGGCAATGTCTAGAAAGATCTGTCTAAGGAGAGGTTTGGTCACCTAATTGCGTGTCAGTAAGGAGAAATTCTTATTGGAAAGCCCCCTCTTTCCTAGGAACTGCTTGGTTGTCAGTATTGTGATTCTGTAATATTATTTTTGAATAATTAATTATTAATTTTCATGATGAGGAAAATATTGATTTTTTGTGAATATAGATGGAGAAAATTTTTAATGTGACAATTGTTGAAAATTAATATTTTATCTTTTTCTGATAAAATAATTCATTTAAATTTATTATTATATTTTAATAATATAATAATGGTGATAGTTTTACAATGAATGTGGGATATATGAGTATATGAGGAGAAAGAGTATTTTTGTTGCACTAAATGATTAACACATTTTTTGTGTGTCGGTGGACCCCATTTCTTTACTGAAATTTGATTATAGCCTATAAAATCGTCCGTATGTGAATTTCGGTCAATTTCTGTTTGGAATTTAGAAAAAAAAAATTCTGCAAAGTTGTAGAGAATTGAATTTCCTATAAAAACTCACAAGATTCGAATTTTCTGATAAAAGGCTATTTATTATGAATTATTGAAGTTCCGTTGTTCCAAAATAATTGATTTTTGGAAGTTTTAAATATTTTATTTATGAAAAACGTTTTTCTTATCTTTTTTCTAGAAGATTGGCATGTGGGAAATGCTAAGATCTGATTTCAAAGGTGGGCTTGAAAATATATATATATATATATATATATATATATATATATATATATATATATATATATATATATATTTAATTTTCTGCTTTGGTGTTCTAAGCAATTTCCTATAAATAGGATGCTTAGGTTAGAATTGAAAATCACACCAAAAAAAAATTGAAGTTTTCTTTCTATTTCTCTCTCTATATTATCGAGTGTATTCTTGTGAGTATTTTGATATCTTGAGTGTTGCTATACGGTGCAAGTTCGTTCAGCGTTATTCCAGTCAAAAGTACTGCTCTTTTGAGGTAAGGGATAGTAAGGGATGTTATTTTATTCGAAAATGATATTATTTCTTCAATATCATTATGCCGAAATATTGGTTGGAAATTTTTATCAAATTTGGAACTTTTTATGTCAGAGTTACTATTCATGAGTTACTATTCACAAACTTCTATTCATGAGTTACTATTCACGATTTACTATTCACGAGTTACTATTCACGAGCACTACAAGAAAGAGGGTCATCTGCGACCAATGATATCAGCGACCGCCCTATACGGTCGCTGATAATATTATTAGCGACCGCCATGCGGTCGCTGAAAAGAATTTCCCTCCCAAAATTTAGTGCGAAACTTTGGTGCGGCGACCAATCTATATCAGCGACCGCTAGTGGTCGCTGATATGTCCACATCATTAAAAACTAGCGACCGCATGTGGTCGCTGATGGCGGTCGCTGATTCTTATAATCAGATTCAGGCATTCGCTCGAACCAGTCAACAAGGAAAAAAAAGGGAGAAACTCAGACGAGGGAGAAGAGGGATTAGGGGGAGAAGAGAAGAGGAACCACCAACATCCGGCCGGCTGACGCCTTCACCACCACCGTACCACCGCCGGTAACCCCTTTAATCTTCCTTTCACAATTTATTGTATATTACAATCTTCCTTTCACAATTTATTACTTTCTACGTTCCAAAATTATGGGTAGCTGACATGAAGAATGATTTATTTTATTGTATATTATGGGTATATTCGTTTCAAAATTATGGGTATATTATGGGTAGCTCATATTTTGTTGGAGACTGATTTTGTTGGAGAAGTTCATATTTCCTTATGAATATAAAGAAATTCATATTTTGTTAGTAACTGATTTCCAAGTTCTACTAAAATGGAATGAGGAAGGACAGTTGATTCCCAAGTTATATCAATTGTTTTCACCAATAATTTTTTAAGAGCTTGAAATCCTGTTCTTTTAAAAAGCAGTAGGAAGGACATTTGAAATGTTGCCAGTGTTCTAGAAATGATTTTCTGTTCTCGTCTAGTTGTTTTGGTTGCTGCAATTTTGACGACTTCGATTGATTCAGATTTCAAAACATTTAAATGCCATTTTATTTTTCCAGATTTTATATATTAAAAAAGCTTTGTCCATCTGAATTCTCCATTGCTTTGCAAGGAAATCTGCTAGCCTGTGTTGTACATAATACATAGTTGCCCTTCCCTTGAAATTTGTTGCCAATCTCACTGGGTTTGGCACTTTCTTTAAAAAAACATGTCAGACACAAGAACTAATTCTTTCCAAGTACGTAGTCATAACTTCTTAATTAAGTTTCACATTAATAATTCTAATTTGCTCAACTAATCTTTCCCTAATCATTAAATTTTGATTAGGTAAACTCTAAACACGAGTTATCTTAATTAATCAAGATTAATACTAATTAATCATGCTTAAAGTTAATCAAACCAAATGTGACCTTTTAGTAGTCAAGAGAAAGAACTTTTGACTATAACTTATAAGTTATAACCAAAATAACCAAGGCAAGTTATATAGTTACATTATTCATTAGAAATTAGAGTTCTCACAACTTTTCTTTGTGTTCAGATATGGACCCTGGAATATATAAAGGCAATGAGTATATGTGATGTTATGTTAATTGCTTATACATTTTTGTTGCTCTTATATGCCTACAAATGGTCAAGTATGCATCCCATCGTGCATGTGGATAGTCCATATTATAGGGGAGACTCTGCCGAAATTTTTTCATTGGTCGGGTAATTTAGTCTTGTCCCAATGCATATGCAGAGCATGCATGATGCAATGATTCATATTCTACCCCTAGGAATCTATTGTCTTTAGGTTGGTGTCAGTTAAAATATGTAGGATGACATAAGACCATACCTCATTCTAATTTAAGATCCATAACAATACTCCATGCCTTTGGATAGTCGATCTCAAGCTGTGTAAATTTTTTTTGGCATGTATCCTTGTTCAATTCCCAAAGAATCATATATGATGCACACTCATGTTATATATGTACATATACATCTATATGTATATATAAGCATCATAAATGGCATTGAGCTGAATTGTAAATCTCTAACAAGGGAATACAATAATTCATGTCAAATAAATAGTAATATTAATGAAAAATATGTTAATTTATCAAAAGTTAATTTTTATAACTTAAAATAATTTTTAAAACTAATTTTTTAATTTTTAGAAATTTATTTCTATTTTTAATGAATTTTTCAAAAATTAGAAAACTAAAAAAAATTAAATATGTCGTTAAAGGCTATAGCAATAGTTTCTGTCGCAGTAGGTGTTCTTAAGGTTCAAGAACACTGGCAATCAGTTGCTAAGGTGCTTACTTTGACCGTTCATTACTCGTTGTACATGATGTTTCTTGGCAGGGTTTTGTAATGATCATGTAGTATGGATGTAATACTACACGAATCATCAACTAAAAGGGTCATATAGTAACATACATGCAAGATTTGGAGGTCCAAAGTGGCTGTCAGGCCCTTCTTGGGTTTTCTGGGTTACCCAGAAACCCAGGCAGTGCTTGATAGATACTTTGTGCCATAATTTAATCAAGTTCTGTGTGATGTTATGGTGCTCTAGCAGTTCAGGTTTGTAGTCCACATGTCAAGGCACAATTATCATTAATCAAATCAGTCAATCTACATCAGAATCACTAGCTAGCATCCGGTCAAACCATGTCAGAAAGGATGTTCTTGAGTTTTCTGGGTTTCCTAGAAAACTGAGTTCATGTTAAAGTAGTCATTTTCATTCTGTTAGTTATCTAAGTGTTATAAAAGCATGAATATATATTACACATACAAGAGTATAACCTAAATACACTAACATAAGCAAAACAACAAACAAATGCAAGATTTGGGACCATGAACTTGTTGTCAGACATTGATGAACAAGTTTTGGGTTACCTAGAAATTAGAAAGTCATGGTTGAGTAGGCTACTTTGACCATCCACTACTTACAATCTGTTGATTGTTTGAGTGATATAATGGCATGGATCTGGAGTCTATCTAACTGGTTACATACTAGATACTGTAGACACTCAAAATTTTCTGTACACCTGTTACTAACATTGCAGGAGAACAAATTCGTCTTTTAAGAGGGAACCCTGAAAGACGATCCATATCCATGCCGGATACTACCGGAAGTTCAGCATCAACCCCAGATCGCAATCTGGGAATAACAATTCCATTCTCGGAGATAACCCCGAGGCATGCAGATCAATACCGGAACACACACCGGAGAAGATTGATTAATCTCGGAGATAACCCCGAGGTATCCAGTCTCAGTCCCAACCATACGAATAGCCACCAACCTTGGTGATAACCCCAAGGAATGCAATTTCGGCAATAACCCCGGAAATGCTTGTTACAAATGCAACCAGCTTCAATCTCGGCGCTCGCAACGAGATACACTGTACTAGCCCGGTGATAACATCGAAAAGACAGACACACCTCAAAGATGACAATGAGGACCTTCAACCAATTGCAGCAGTCCAATCTCAGCGAAGCTGAACAATGTCTGCTTTATCAGCCCAATTCGGCGATAACACCGGTGAGGGGCAACATCGTCATTTGACCAACACGATGCCACGCCACGTCGTCTCAACGTCTCTACACAACAGTGTCCCACAAGACTAATCAATCCCGAGTGACCATTGTGCAGAGTAACGGATGAAAGTTGAAGCTTGAAGACCGGAGGGCACCGTCCCATCTTCAATGACTTCGCACAAACTCTAATCACATGCCATCGTACAACTCTCGACAACGGCGTAATTCCTTAGATTTCCATTCGTTATCTATTTACTTGCTTTGTTAAGTAGTATAATTAGATTAATCACCCTTCCATTTACTGCTGTTCGAATAAGACCTTAGCAATAAACAGTCGGTATTTGGTAAATATTAGTCATAGTTCCTCGTGGGTACGACACACTTCTTATCACTGTATTACTTGTTAGACCGCGTATACTTGCGAATGTTTAGTGATCGGTTTTCCGACCAACAAGTTTTTGGCGCCACTGCCGGGGAACTATTATTCTAATATTGTCCAATATTGATTTAAATCAATTTAGTCTTACTTTGAACGTGTATATATTTACTTCTTTTATTTGTTTGATCTTCCTTTCTTTTTGTTTTTAAGTCTACAGATTATGGACGATCAATGTTATCAATGGCCTTATGAGGGGACAACACAACCAAGCTCGGAAGAAGGACTCGAGAGATTACAACTTCAAATTGCTAATGCCTTGAGGTTTTCTGACAATCTCGAGTGTCAGTCCACTCAGAACGCCTACTGTCAGGAACGAGCTGACTTTGAACCGATTCCCTACCATCCAAACTGCCAGGGTTATCCAAACTCATGGGACTTCAGTCAAGAGCAATATTATGATCTGAATCATGCCTCTCAGTTTGACTATCAGTCTCCGCCGCATTCTGAGTTGACGTCTCAACCCAATGAGAGCTTTTATGAGACCTCAGCACGAGAAGAAGAGAACCGGCTTGAGGAGCTTCTCACTGACTTTATTCAGAGAAATGAGGTTTGGATGGCAAGCCAAGAAGCCGCATTGCAAAGCCTTGAGAATCAATTGGGGAAACTCGTCAATGCCATCACAAATCCACCGCAAGGCAATCTCCCGGTCGTAAATGATCTTGACGATGAAGAAGTGGAGCAGTGCACGGTGGATACTCGAGGAGATGGTGATGAGCCTCACCAAAGTGTTGAGGGTAATGTCAATGTGCAACTTGATCAACCTGCGGAGGCTGAGCGAACAGAAGAGGGGATCACTAGTGGGTACACTGTTAAGACTAATCAACAATCAAAACCCACGCTCACGACTATGGAAACCTGAGAGGGCCCAATAGAGCACAAAGAACGCTTTCAATTTAATGAACAAGGGGAATTAGTAGATAATTCAAGTGGAGAAAGATTCTTTGTGCCTAATGATGAAGAAAACGAGGATGATCCATCATCCATGTCTGCCAAAAATCCAAAGGAACTGACGAATAGGCGGCATGAGAAGGTCATTTTCGCTTATGAGCCGGATTGAACGGCGTCGGTATAGTCAAGCTGACGACTTTAAAAGAAGCGCTTGGTGTGGAGGCAACCCCATGTCGGTATAAATTTTATCTGTTTTCCTTTACCCATGTCTAGTTTACTCTATAGTTAGTTATTATATTGTTTGTAATAATGTATATTTGCTTCGTAGTGTTTTCTGTTATACCTCTTGGCAAGTGCAGATAAGAGACACAAAAATCTCAGAAATTAGCATCTCGCGCCGAGGCGCCACCAAATTGCACTACAAGCTACGTTGCGGCTCCGTCTTCGTTCCCCAGCGCCATACTTCGCGCCTGAGTGCCATGTCTTTATTTCCCAACCTCTCTCATCCGCGCCGCAGCACCGAATAACAAAGCCTCAGTCGCGCCGCAGCGCCAAAGTCAGCCTCACCTACTGCTAACTCGCGCCACAACGCCGGGTAACAAAGGACAACTCGTGCCGCGGCGCCGGCAGCGAGATTTTGGATTTTAAATGCAATTTTTGAGCCAGCAGTTGGTCACGTCTCTCTCTTTTCTCGGCATAATTTGGCATCACAAGCGCCAACCATTGCCTTACGCCCCATAGACCTTACCAATCGATCAAGTAGCAAACAAAAGGCCTTTACACATCTAGAATCACCAACACAAACCGAAGAGTCCAGTAATTTGTCAGAGTTGAGGCCAGCGATTTCTCACTGGGGTTTGCAATTCAAGGTATTTTTGTTGGATTTTAGTCAAGCAAAATTCTTTTTGGTTTAAGTGTGGATTCTTTTTACAAAAATTTGTGCTTTGCATTTGGGGTGATTTCTACTGACAGAAATCTGGTTAGAGCAATCACAAACAAAGGTTGTCCAAGTTAGGTTTTCAAAACGCACGTAAGGTGTTTGTTAAATTACCCCAAAGAGAAGTTGAACTGTTTTGGCTTAAATTTCACTGGTTTTGCATTGGGTATCTGTTGTGTTTACTTGAGGGAAGTTTCTACAGAATTTTGGCACTGATTAGGGGCTGTTTTTGCATCGAGCCAACTGAAAATCTTGAAAATGGCACAAAAGAGGCAGTGACTCAGTGTTGGAGGGTCTTCGTCCGCCGCGCCACCACCAACGACGTGGGACACCGCCAAGTTTATCAATGAGGAGATAGCCTTGCCTCCCATGACAATCGTCGACCACTAGACAATCTCCTGTTTCATTGTGTGGGATGGGGCAGAGTCTCATATCCGAGGCGAAGGCTATGAACCTCCTACAGCGCCGCCTCCTACTACAGAGCCAGAGCAGGCACATACTTCAGACGCAGGCCAAGTTGGATAGGGGCTATTGACGGACATCATGGCATCACTCACCCTGCTGCACCAGAAATAAGATGCCGAGGCGCAGAGGTAGTGGAGGCACATTGCAGCAGTATCTCAGAGACAAAAGATTGCTATGCAGTACCAGGCTGAGCTGGTGAGCACCATGCAAAGCATCTACACCGACTATTGTGGTGAGAACGCTGAGTTCACACCATACCAGTTTCTAGAGCTGCCTGTCTTCCCAACTTACCCTCCCCTATCACCGACCGCCGAGACTGACGAGGACGAGACCGCTGCTGAGTGAGCCACTTCAGGGAAGCCCTCTTTTATCGATTACTTTATGTTTAGCAATGAGGGCATTGCTCACCTCAAGTTTGGGGGTGCTTTGGTTATATCTGTTATTTCTCTACTGCCATGTTAGGATTGCATACTTTAGACTTTATATGTTTTATTTTCAGTATTGTGGTGCAGTCGTTTTGAAATGCGGGATTATCAGGATTATGCTTTAAATTTTTATGCCATGAACTATTTTTTGTTTTTATTATTTAATGTTCTAATTTTTATCAGCATGATTATGGTTTATAGCCATCTTTTTGGGGCTTTTACAGATTAGATGCTTGTGCCATGTGAATGGCCTTGTTACCCTATTTTGAGCTGCTATTTAGCAAGGGTATTATAGTTATTCTTATTTTTTTTATTGTGGTTGATGACGAGCGTCAAGTATCTATGTCTATCTCTTAGAGTCATGTCAAGCATGTAAGAGTTAGGGGTTGTTCAATTGATAAGTTTAGATTGTTATTAATCCGTCCTTCTTAGCACGCACCGACCAACTATTTTTAACTAGTTATTTTTCGAATTTAGTTCGCGTGTTTATTGCTTTGAAAATTTGTTCACTCTTATAAACTTTCATTTGTACAAGGTAATAAAAGACTTAGACGTTTATATAGTTTTGGATCTTGGATTCTAGCATGTTGACATATTATAAAAAGAAAAAAAGAAAAATTAATGAACACGGAATAAAAATAGAAAAGAAGAGTTTATATCGAAAGTTTTGCGGTGGGTCGAGATGGAGCATAAAACACGCTCACCCATAAACGCAGGGCCGATATCGAGATGGGGCATAAAATGAACTCGCGTAATAAACTTCGTTTGTGTTGTAAAATCTTAGTTAGCTTATGTTGATTACGTGGCCTTTACTGCTCGAGTTATTAGATTCATAGGGGTGTTATACACCTAGTGCCCTAAAGTCATCTGGCTTGGGAGTCACTGATCAAAAGCTCATTCATGGGTAGTTCTGAATAGCCTAAGGTAATTAAGTACTGCCCGAGTCAGATTTTACTGTCATTATGCTAGAGTCTTTTGATCTTTTCCTGCATTTACGTCTTATTCTTAATGCTTGTTGAATGTTTAAGTTGCGGAGTTTGCACATTGGTTTTAGCAATCGACTGTGCGAGCTTATTCGAGTTATGATAAGTTATAATGGTTGGTCTCCACACACACACATAGAATGGATTGAATACAGTCTTATGCTTAAAATTGAATGAACTCCTATTCATGTCTGTGTTTGCCCTATTCTCTGGGAGTAGCTATGCTTTGAAGCCATGATGCTACTATACTGTTTTTGTTTTCTTTCGCGTATGTTTTATTATTAGTGATGTGTTAGTTAGTTTGCTCGAGGACAAGCAAAGACTTAAGTTTGGGGGTATTTGATGAGTGGGATTTATACCCGCGAATCGGATATTTTATGACTTAAATAGTTGTTTGTTCTCGTAGAGTTTATATGTTTTTATATGATTATAGTGTTGTTGTGCTTAATTGACATATTGCAGGGCTTATCAGGTGTTTTCTAGCATTCAGGGGCAAAAACGGGCATTTTATGCATAGCTACGCCGCGGCGCCAATGCCCAGCATATTGGTCGCGCCGCAGCGCCACTCCCTGGCCCTTGTTGACATCATCTTCACGTCGTGGCGCCATTGTTCCTTCTTGGGCTCGCGCTGCAGCGCGAGCTCCGGTCTCCTTATTTGATGACATAGCGTTGCAGCGCCAACCACAACTTATTTGGCCGCGCCGCGGTGCCAGGTCCGGTTACCAGACAACCAATGCCCTGTTTTGACCTAGCAAAGGAAGAAAAGAGATATAAAACAGAAGGAGCTCTGCATTTCTCTCTCTCTCTCTCTCTCATGTTTATCATATAGCTTAGCTTAGTTTAGTTTTTTTTTCTGTATTTCTCTCTCTAGTTCCTTTCTCATGTTTATAAATATAGATTAGGTAGATTAGGGAGAAGTTTGGCTTTTCTTTGGAGCTCAAGAGCAACGAGGGCACGGATTGGAAAGCTTGATTTGAGCGGAATTCGTGGGAGTTGACGGGGCTTTGACAGAGTTTCTTCTATCCATTTATTTCCTCTAATATTGTAATCCATAAATGTTGTCTTATTTGCTACTTGTATTTGGTTTATTAACTATGAACTGAATATTGGCTCTAAGGTTATAATAGATCCCTTTGTTATTTGAATTGACTGTCTTTATCTCTTTGGTTGGCACCATATGATTTGGTTTAATATATTTGTACTTTATGATTCTCGCTAAGACATTAGTGATGATTTTGGTAATCTGCATGATATCGATAGAAGAATTGTAGATTTACACCTAAATATATTGGCATGTGATTGTGGGTTTCGACTGCATAAGTTGTGCATAGAATAGACATATCTCTGTGCACCACGTGCGACCTCAATGAGAACTTATGCTTAAATCCTTGTTATGATTAATTGGCATAGACATATGTAGGATTGCATCTAGCTTGGACATTCTTTTCTGTTCTATTCCCTTGAGGGTGGATCTGGAGAGGATATATTTGTGCATACCTAGACAGATGTGCATGAGCACCTGTGTGTTCTCGGTCGACAAATTATTGTGACCATTAAGACCAAAGAGAGAAAGGGTAGCTAGTTTGATGAAACATAACATGCCTGGTGTTCGACAGAATGCCTGTGTGGGGGGTGAAGTTGTGACCTTAGCTTGTAATTCCTTAGATTTTCATTCGTTATCCATTTACTTGCTTTGTTAAGTAGTATAATTAGATTAATCACCCTTCCATTTACTGCTATTCGAATAAGACTTTATCGATAAACAGTCGGTATTTGGTAAATATTAGTCATAGTTCCTCGTGGGTACGACACATTTCTTATCACTGTATTACTTGTTAGACCGCGTATACTTGCGAATGTTTAGTGATCGGTTTTTCGACCAACAGCGAGTCAAGCTAAAAGAAGGCGGATCCATAGAATAGACATGAAATTCTATTTGAGCGGAGACACACTCTACAAAAGGGATGCAGGACTAGGCCTTCTAAGATGCCTAAACAAAGACCAAGCTCAGAGACTCATGGATGAAATCCATAGTGGAGTATGCGGCCCACACATGAGCGGTCCTCTACTTGTCAAGAAGATCATAAGAACATTGCATTACTTGATCTCTCTCTAAGCTGACTGTGATGATCATGTCAAGAGATGTTATCAATGCTAAATTCATGGAAATGATATCCATACCCCTCCAAGGGAACTCCACAATATGAATTCACCACGGCCCTTTTTAATGTGGGGAATGGACGTGATCGGGCCAATCGAACCCAAAGCCAGTAATGGTCATCGATTTATCTTCACCGTGATCGACTACTTCACCAAGTGGGTAGAAGTGACCTCTTTTCCCAGAGTTACCATAGAGGTGATCATTGGTTTTATCAGAAACAATGTCATTTTTTGATATGGACAACCGGAGGTGATTGTATCAAACAATGACAAAAACCTCAACAACTAAATGATGGAGCAAGTATGCAACAAATTCCACATCAAGCATCTCAACTCCGTCATCTATCGACCAAAGATGAATGATGTTGTTGAAGCGGCTAATAAGAACATCAAAAAGATTATGCAAAAGATATTCGCCAATCACAAAGGATGACCTGACTTGTTGCCTCTAACTCTATTAGCCTACATAACGTCAATGCACACTTCCACTGGGGCAACCCCCTACTCATTAACCTATGGCATGGAAGTTGTGCTCCCCATAGAGGTAGAAATGGAATCCCTAAGAGTGTTGATAGATGCTCAAATGGAGGAAGACTAAAGGTTACAAGATCGGTACCACCAATTATCTCTGATAGATGAAAGGCGACCCACATCCATTTTCCATAGCAGTTCAAAGAAAATGACAGATGACTCTATGGCCAACAACTTGTTTGGTTTAATTAGGAGTTGGATTTCCATTAGAATTCTCATGTGATGAGTTAGAGATGGATTAGAATTGGTGGTGTGGAGATGAAGTGAGGCAATTTTATGCTAAGTGTTGGGCAAAATAGAGAAAATGACTTGGTCTTGAAAAAGGTCCTTGATAATTAAGATCAATCTAAAGAAAAATTTGCCCCAAACTGGGAAGGCCATTTCATTGTCAAGGAGGTATTGACACGAGGAGCCCTCAGATTGCAAGAAATGGATGGTGAAGAATTTCTCCAGCTCATCAACTCAGACACCGTAAAGAGGTATTATGTTTGAAGTTACCCGCAAACCAACATCCTGGTTCTGGATCATCAATCCATCAGTTCTCCCTAGAGGGATGAACTACACAGACATGATCTCCCCCATACATTAGAGTACATTGGCAGCCATTTATGGTGCGGTCTAACCTCTACGAAAAAAACACCCTTTCACCACATACAACTTTCATCAAGTATATCTCTACCCTAACATTCATCAAGTTCCTATTCATTCACAAAATTCAAGAATGCATGCTGTATTAATTAAGTCTAGATTCATATTTCATCTCTCGAATTCATACAAGTCCACATAAAATTGTTGATCAGGCAAGTCATAAATTCAAGCTCAAATTAATATAGATAAACTGAATAATAGCTTATTAAACTGAAAATCAACGATTACATAATCATCGTTCCACTAAAAGATCCGTTATAAGCCTAATAAATAATTTTGTTCATAACTACTGAATTAAATATTGAATAAATAAAAAAAATCATCATCCCGATTACACAAATTGAAATTAAAGGAGAATAGTAATACACCACCCTTCTCGCCCTTCAAATCTCCAATCTTCATGAAATTACTTCTCTTCTTCATTCCTCCAAGCTCTTGCTTTCAAATCTCGCTCTCTAAGTGTGTACAAGTCTTTCTCTATTTTGCCCAACACTTAGCATAAAATTGCCTCACTTCATCTCCACACCACCAATTCTAATCCATCTCTAACTCATCACATGAGAATTCTAATGGAAATCCAACTCCTAATTAAACCAAACAAGTTGTTGGCCATAGAGTCCCAAATAACATGAAATAAACTCCTTAACACACCCCTAATATATGCATATTACATAAGGAAAGTATATCTCCCAACACCACCTATCTTCCAGCACATAAAAAAAATTAATCAGCTCCTGACCCGTACCGGCGCGCCCCGTGCCATGTTTAGCCCTAAGACAGCGCGGCCGGCGCTACTCGATCAGTGATTTGAACACACCATAACGCGCCCCGCGCCATTTTAGTCAGCATCACGGCGCGCCCCGTGCTGGTCATGCAGAATATCTATAATTGCTAGAATTTCCTTCCAATGCTAGCATCTTGATAGGCTCACTGAATATCCTACGATCAAGCACAACACCCATCAAAAGCAACATGAAGTAATCAACAACTAACAATATAACAAGCTAAATGAATATAAATCATAGGTTAAAAACCTACTCATCAAATTCTCCCAAACTTGAAACATTGCTTGTCCTCAAGCAAAATACAATGCAATGCGACTAACTACTAACAACTATGAATCCAGTATTAAGTCAGTATATAGTTTACCCATACAGCTTCAGAAAAATTAAGTAAACATGTCAACACTTTATATCAAAACCAATCAACAATTCCTTATCAATCATCAAATCTTAGACTGTTATCACTCATATAGTGCGTGTGTGCTCCACAACAATGTTAAATGATATAAAATCAAATTTAACATATAATAAGTTTTTTCGAAGGCATCATACAGTGTAAACTTAAAAAATCCAAAAATAAGCTAGATCCAACTAAAATTAAATAATTACCAATATCGAGGGTCAACATGCGGTACTTATGCTTCATTTTTCATCTACAGGGGCTTTTTGCTCTTATTTCCCGTTTTATTCAATTTTTTTTAGATAACTACACATAGCTATGTAATGTCTTATTCCCTTAGGCCTTTCAATGCTACCTTAACAAGCTTTCATCCAACGACTCCTAGACCATTAAGACCTTAAGGCGCTAGGTGTAAAGACAATCCCATCGGTCTTACTTACTCAAGTAACAAAGGCCACAAAACTAGACATGTACGCCACGGTGTTTATTCATACTTTCTTTTCTTTTTTTATATATATAGCTTATATACCCCAAATATTCTCCCAAACTTAGTTCCTTGCCTAATTTTTGCCTTCACTGCCTATTCTCGTCATTCTTTCATTTCAACTAGCATTATCCTTTAGAAATTCCTCATGTATCAATTTGAACTAATCGATCCACATAGATGTTATTAATGTGGTAACCTTTTTATACTAGTTTCAAACAGCCAAAGATCCAATTCATAGCAAAAACTATATCAAGATTCCCATATTTGGTAATGTACTTATCTACATAATTTTAATCTCATCATTGGCCAAGAATAAACTTTTACAATTTAATAACTGGATTCTTGCAATTTAAACTACATGCTTTTTTTAACTAAATGCCATGAACACTAACTAACATGATTTTAAAATTTTCACAAATTAACCAGGCAGAAAACATAATCCCACCAAACTTAAAGCAAGTAATGTCCTCATTACGATAAAATAAATGAAAGTATGAGGACTTCCCTGAAACGAGTTACTACTCGTCGTTGTTCGCAGGAGGATATGCTGGAAGGACAGGAGGAACAGGCAGGACCACTGGATGTGCATTAGGATTATAATAGGAAAATGCATCAGCTAGCGTGTTGAATGCATTTGCATTGTACTGATGCATTAAGTCTTGGCGTTGAGCCAACCACAAAAATTGATTCCTTGAACCACGAGATGGTTGCTCTTGGGGTGAGGGTTGGCGAATCATAATATAGCCTTCTCCTCGTGGGTGTGATCTCGTCCCTTCCCATACCTTGTACCTCTCAATTATAGCATAATCGATTATAGCCATCGGTTGTTGGACAGGCTCAGACAGATGCCCCTACACCCCAGCTTTACGACATAAATCAGTAATTAAGAAACCATGTAGCAGACCCCCCGTAGTACTCTCGCTTAGCAACTGGTCAATGGACTCCTGAATACAATCACCCACATCTACATTGAAGAATGCAATAGAGTTATTCATACGATAATAGTGGTAAATAATCCCATATAATAGTCGAGCCCTTTCCTTAGTTACATCATTTTGGTGGCGTGTGGGCATTAAACAAGCACAAAGGAATGCATACCATGCTTTGCCATACCGACTAAGTGCGGAGTGGGGAAAACTTATCTTTTCATCCGTTCCGGCTCGAGTTACCCATTGAGTTCCCGATTTGCATAATCTTATAATTAACTCGTCTAGATCGAGCAAACCATCTTCATATCGGTCTGTATGTGGTGCCTCTAACCCAAAATACTCGTTGATTGCATCGGCATGAAAAGCAACCGGTTTACCCCGAACCATGACTATGTGATTGACATGCTCCATTGCGTTTGCATAAAACTCTTTCACTATATTAACCACCATTGGAAGTGGTTGTTCTACTAACTGAAACCAGTTACGTTCCATAATTTGCAAAGCCATATCACCTTCCCAGTTAGCATCCGACATCAATCCTCGTTCTAGCACCAAATTCATCTTGTCTATGGATAACTTGAACCTTTTCGTAGCCCTCTAACTAATAAATTTCGTGTGATCATATTGAGCCCGAGCAGTGGAGGTGGATGGACGTTGTCTTTTGTGTGAAGACATGGTGTTTCTTGTGAATTTTAGGCTAAAATTTTGGTTTAGGACTTTTATCAAATAGTTGGTGAGCGGAAGGGTTAATTCCCCCAAACTTGGTTGCTTGGTACTATCTTTCTAGCCAAAGTATGAAATAAAACAACACACTCCTTGGGCAACCAATTCCCAAGGTTTTCCAACCAATTAGTATCAATAAAAGAGAAGAAGAATGAGAATGATGTAAGTTTGTGCTTACCTTCAATGAATTCTATGCTTCCCCCTTTGTAAAGATGCCCCAATTTGAATGAATTTGTGTAAGGAAATAATTAGATTTAATGTTGGAGTGTATTGTTTGTATTTGTTATGAATTTGGCTACTTGTATGGGTAGAGTTCATATAGGAGATGAAAAACCAATGTGTGTTGGAAGTTGTAGAGGTTAAGGGTTTAATGGGAGAAGAAGTTAAAAGGAGAAGGAGAAGTGGAGAAGTGGTGAAGTGGGAGTTATAGGAGTTATGGAGTAGTGGAAGAGTTTAGGTTGTAGGAGAAGTGTGGAATTTGAGTGTAAGGAGGAGTGTGTAGGTGGTTATTGTCAAGGTCCATGCAATTAAAAGACTTTTAGCGCCTGGGATTTCCGAGCGACGCAGTCTGCGCCGTGTGTAGGCCTGAGATGGCGCACCCCACGCTATGGGATAAGTAGGTTCTGGAGTCATAGCGCGCCCCGCGCCTCTTGTATGCTTGATATAGCGCACCCCGCGCCGTGGGATTGGTGAATTGGCACGGTTCGCGCTGGAAGGTCAGTAGCTTGGTGATGTGCTTGTGCGCCCCGCGTCGTATCTATGTGTTAGGTGGCGCGGCCCGCGCTATGGGGTCAGTAGGTTGGTGACTTTCTTTTTCTTGCATTACCTGCGAGCATACAATTATGGAGTCATTATTTTTTGAAAACTAAATATTTAAGCTAGACTATGAACTAAAATATAAAGAATAAATAAGAAATAAAAGGTTTTAAACTTGGGTTGCCACCCAAGTACCGCTAGTTTTAACGTCGTAAGCTCGACGATGCCTTGTGTGTCACTGTGCGTCGCCAAGTGTAATTGCGATGACATCCCAATTTGAATCACCACCCCAATAATGCTTCAACCATTGACTGTTCACCTTGAAAGTATCCAATAGGTTTCTACTATAGAGTTCAACGGTGCCATGTGAGAAAACTATTTTGACGGTGAACGGACCCGACCATCTTGATTTTAGCTTGCCTGGGAACATTCTCAACCGTGAGTTGAACAAGAGAACTGATTGCCCCGAAACGTTCTTTGTATTATTTTCTTGTTGTGCCATTTCTTGACTTTTTCTTTGTATAATTTAGACTTCTCGTAAGCTTGGAGTCGGAATTCGTCTAGTTTATTTAACTGAAGTAACCTCTTTTCACCCGCAGCTGCTTGATCGAAATTGAGTTTCTGAATAGCCTAGTAGGCCTTACGCTGTAACTCGACATGTAGGTGACAAGCTTTCCCGTATAGTAATTGATATGGTGACATCCCAATAGGTGTCTTGTAAGTCGTTCTGTAGGCCCATAGAGCTTCATCCAATCTGAGAGACCAGTCTTTTCGATTTGGATTCACTACCTTCTCCAAAATTTTCTTTACTTCTCTGTTTGAAACCTCAGCTTTCCCACTTATTTGGGAATGATATGCTGTAGCTACCTTATGGTTGACCCCATATTTTGCCAAAAGAGTTGTGAACGATTTATTGCAAAAGTGACTTCCCTCGTCACTTATTATATCTCTAGGCGTGCCAAATCTTGTAAAAATATTCTTTTGTAAGAACTTAAGAACCACTTTGGCATCGTTAGTGGGGAGTGCCACGACTTCAACCCATTTTGATACATAGTCAACCGCAAGCAAGATATACTGATTATTGAATGATGATGGAAATGGCCCCATAAAATCAATGCCCCAAACGTCAAAAATTTCAACTTCTAAGATTGTTTGTAGTGGCATCTCATTCCTTTTCGATATGTTGCCCACCCTTTGACATCTATCACAAATTTTAACAAACTGGTGGGCGTCCTTAAATAATATAGGCCAACAAAACCCGACCTGAAGCACTTTTGCTGTAGTTCTCTCACTACCATAATGTCCACCATACGCAGATGAGTGATATTCATACAATATGTTCTTCACTTCCCTGTATGGTACAGACCTTCTAATCATCTTATCGGCACACTGTTTGAATTGATATGGCTCATCCCACATGTACCACTTGACGTCATGTAGGAATTTCTTTTTCTGCTGGCGTGTGTAAGATCTGGTGGAAGGATGTTGCTCATTAGATAATTAGCAAAGTCCGCATACCCTAAAAATTCCGTATTGATCCTAAACAGTTGCTCGTCCAGAAATGATTCATTAATTACACATCTATCCTCTTCCTTTTTACCCTGATTTTCCAACCTTGACAAATGAACTGCAGCTTGATTCTCCGTCCCCTTTCTATCTTTTATTTTCAAATCAAACTCCTGAAGAAGGAGAATCCATCTGATAAGACATGGCTTAGCATCTTTCTTCAAAATTAAGTAACGAATAGCCGACTGATCTTTATAAACTACTACCTTTGTCCCAATCAAGTATGCCCGAAATTTATCGAATGCATATACCACTGCAAATAATTCCTTTTTTGTAGTTGTGTAATTCATTTGGGTCTCCGTAAGTGTCTTACTTACATAGTATATGGCATGGAATACCTTCCCTTGGCGTTGACCTAAGACAGCCCCAACTGCATAATCGCTTACATCACACATTAGCACGAAAGGTAAATTCCAATCATGTGCAATGATAACTGGAGCTATAGTTAATTTTTTCTTCAATATCTCGAATGCCAACTTGCAATCCTCATCAAACTTAAAGAATGGATCCTTCTCTAAAAGACTGCACAAGTGTCTTGTAATTTTAGAGAAGTCTTTTATAAATCTCCGGTAGAACCAAGCATGTCCTAAAAAGCTTCGAATTCCCTTAACTGAACTTGGTGGAGGAAGCTTTTCAATCATTTCCAACTTCGCTTTATCAACCTCTAATCCTTTAGCCGAGACCTTGTGCCCCAAAATTATTCCTTAATCAACCATGAAATGACACTTTTCCCAGTTAAGGACCAAATTAGTGTTTGTGCATCTCTGTAACACCATTACCAAATTCTCCAGAAAAGCATCAAAATCATCCCCATAGACAGAGAAGTCGTCCATTAAGACTTCCACATTTTTCTCCACCGTGTCCAAGAACATGGCCATCATACACCTTTGGAAGGTAGCGGGTGCATTACACAAGCCGAATGACATTCTCTTGAAAGCGAATGTGTCGTATGAGCACGTGAAAGTAGTCTTCTCTTGATCTTCAGGAACAATGACGATCTGATTATATCCCGAATAACCATCCAATAAGCAATAGTACTCGTGTCCCACTAATCTGTCCAACATCTGATCGATAAAAGGCAAAGGAAAATGATCTTTGCAGGTCGCCTTATTCAACTTCCTGCCATCTATACACACCCTCCAACCAGTCACTGTCCTTGTCAAATTTAGCTCATTGGCATCGTTTTGTACCACGGTCATTCCTCCCTTTTTCAGCACACATTGAATCAAATTAACCCATTTACTGTCTGAAATCAGGTAGATGATACCATGGTCCAACCATTTCAGGATTTCTTTCTTCACTACTTCTTTCATGATTGGGTTGAGCCGTCTTTGTTGCTTCACTGTCGACTTTGCATCTTCTTCCATCAAAATTTTGTGCATGTAAAAGGATGGGCCGATTCCCTTGATATCCGCAATTGTCTATCCTATAACCTATTTGTAGTCTCTAAGCACTCTTAGCAACTTTTCTTCATATAATTCATTAAGTGCAGTAGAAATAATGTAAGACCCCAACTTTTATAAATAAAGATGAATTTTCTATAATTATCATTTTTAAATATTATGGAGTTAATTTGATATTATGTTATAGTTGTGGGTAATATTTATAAATTCTGCAAAGTACGCCAGTTGTTATATAATATTCGATTGGTCGGGGAATATTCGTTTTAACAGGGAATATTCGTATATCGGCACAATCTTTGGTGGACCCCACAACGGAATTATTGTCGGATTGAGAAAACGACAAAAATATTTTATTAAAAATAATGACGGAAGTTTTATCATTGATACTATTGAACTACTCGGTAGTAAAAGTACAGTAATACGTGTGATTGCATAGTAGCACACGGTATTGATTATTAATGCTTATGTAAGAAGTCACTCAGTTTGATTCAATTATTGTCAGTTAATAATATGAATTATTTAGCGATAATGAAGTTTTGTTTTATTCGTATTATTAACGTAATAAAACATAAACATCTTTTTATATAAAACAGAATACTTTATTAAAGTTATTCTATAAATGGAATATATTATATTTTATTTAAAAGATTTTTCTTTAAATATGGACCGTCAGATTAAAGTAAATCAATCTGGACCGTTCATGGATTAGTTATAATGCAGTCCATTCTTCTATAAATAGCAGCTCATTCCTTCATTATTTCTTACGAATTCACTGAACTCTAGAGAGAGAAACTATAGAGAGAAACTATAGAGAGAGAGAAGAAAAGTATTCTGCTACTTAACTACTTCCTTATTTCAGTTCTTCTTTAAAACGGTAAGGGGTGTTATTCTTTCTTATTCATGAAGAGAACTTTTGTTATTCCATTTCTTATTATTCTGTTGGAATAACCTGTATACGCGGTCTACCCTATACTTGGTGACATTCTTCTATTATTATGTTGGAACATCCTGTCTGTGTGTTTTACACCGGACCTGGTTCCCTTTTTATTATTATTCTGTTGGAACATCCTGTCTGTATGTTTTACACCGGACCTGGTTTCGTCTTGTTATTATTCTATTGGAACATCCTGTCTGTGTGTTTTACACCGGACCTGATTTCATTATTTATTATTCTGTCGAAATATCCTATCTGTGCGTTTACGCCGGACCTGGTTCCATTAGTTATTATTCTGTCGGAATATCCTGTCTATGCGTTTACACCGGACCTGGTTCCATTATTTATTATTCTGTTAGAATAACCTGTCTGTGCGGTCTATCGCATACCGGGTGATTTCTTTTGTTATTCCATTCTTTATTATACTCAGTTGCTTAAGTTTTAACTTCTATACTCTATGAAATTAGTGGAATTTCCTTGATAATTACGTTTCATCCAGTATCTTTTCATGAAAATATTATTCTAAGTATTCTTAAATTTTACTCCACAAAGCAGTATCATGTTGACAATTTGAACGTTGTTAATTCTTGGATAAATTAATTCTTGAACTTGTTTTATTGAATTCTTATATCATTGTCATCATCCTCATGTTTATAAAATGTTGAAAGTCATCTGTGACATGTAGTGCATAGATGGACTTGGTATGATTATGACCAGGGATTATTCGGTATAATCATGACTGTAATGTTACAAATGATGTGGTAAAAGTCTTCATTGGCCCGTAGTGCATTGATGGACAGTTGTTGGCATGATCATGACCATTAATGAGTACACAAATATTATTGGCCCGTAGTGCATGGATAATTGTGGTCGTGATACTAAAGAATATCCTTGGCCGTAGTGTAGGGGTGATTCGATGATGTGGATTATTTTATTAAGCTGAGTCCCAGCGATAACAGTGTTGAAAAACCTTTTAAATCATAGAAGATAGTAGATTTTATTCTCTACTTGACTCTTTTAATGGATTGCTTGTTCCGCTGTAGTTAAACTTGATGTTCTTTATATTTTATCAGTTTAACACTGTTGAGGCTAATGATAATATATTCTGCATTATCTTAGTCAAAACATTTCTTACTGGGCTAGTTGAGCTCACCCTTTCTTTCACTGTTCTCTTCAGGAAATGAGAATATAGCTGGGACGAGTCGGGGAACGGAGTGATGGACCAGATGATAGTATTGGTAGTCCTCACTATTCTGTTAAATAGTGTGACAATAATTGTATTGAGGACTCCTTTTGAGTTTGTATAGTCTCTAGTAGACAATAATTGTATTCAAACTCACAATTATATTTTGTCGTATTGTACACGACAGTTGTATTAGTAAGTTGTATTTGTATTTTGTACCATGTATCTGACGACCCAAGATGGGTGATGTATACCTAATTTTGGAGGTGTCACAGTTGGTATCAGAGCTTAGGGATATGATCCCTGGCTAAGATGTGAGAATGGAACTAGGAGGGGAGAGACGGGGAATTCCTTCGCTAGTATGACCTACCTAAGTTTATTTGCATGGTATTTAATTGGTCGGTCAGAATATAATGATAATATATGATATATCAATTAACTTTTGTTTTGTGACAGTATCTGAAAATGGCATCTGAGAATATTGAGAATAGCACTGATGCACAGGCGACTGTTGATTCACCACATATCAATAATCAGGATAATGTGCATCAGGAAGGTGACAATCCTCACGCAAATAACAACACTAACCAGATGATGAATGATGGAATGTTCAGAAGCTTTATGTAGTTCATGCAACAGTAGGCGAGAGCGGCTCCTGTACAAAATGTAGGTGGAAACACTGAAAACTCTCGGACGGTCACCGCTAAACAGTTCAAGGAGCTGGGACCACCGGAGTTTAAGGGAGAGCCAAAACCACTTATAGCGGAAACATGGATAAAGCAGATCACCAAGATATTTGATGTCTTGGGATGCTCTGAGGAGCAAAAGGTTCCCTTTGCCGCCTTTATGTTGCGAGGAGAGGCAGATTACTGGTGGGAATCGATTAAGCATACTCAACCTGCCGCACTGAAGATGTCTTGGGAAAAGTTCCAAGAGCTGTTCAATGACAAATACTTACCGAAAGTGTTCGTCACATGAAGGAGGTGGAGTTCATCAAATTAGAGCAGAATAATATGACCGTGTCGCAGTATGAGGCTAAATTTGCTGAGTTATCCCGGTTTGCGTCCCACTTGGTGGATAATGAAGAGCGAATGACGCGAATGTTTTTGCAAGGTTTGAAATCTGAGATACGTTAACATCTTATTTCTCATAAACTGTGTTTGTATTCAGATGTTGTGAATATGGCTCAGTTAGTAGAGCGCGATAATGAGTCAACGCAACCAAAAGAGAGCAGTCGGCAAAATGATAATACCAGTGAGAGCAGTCATCGAAGCGGTGACAACAAGCGTGGTGGGAATCAACAGGCCAGAAATGGTAACCACTTCGGTGGTAATCAGGGTCAAAATAATAAGAATGGTCATTTCAAGAAGAGGATATTCAACAATGATGGAAAGACGTTAGCATCAGCACCCGTTGTTAAGGAAGGAGAACAACCACCTATCATATGTTTCAAATGCGGAGGGGAGGGGCACATCAGTCCAAACTGCGCGATGCCGTCTAAAGCATGTTATAATTGTGGAAGAGAAGGTCATTTAGCTCGATTTTGTCGTTTACCAAAAATAAGTTCAGCCAGGATGGAGACACCAAAGGTCGTCCCAAAAAAGTCAAAACCGGTAGTGCAAGGGAGAGCATTTGTTGTGACCTCCCAGAAAGCAAGGAACCCGAATGAGGTCATCACGGGTAAGCTTATCATAAACTCTAACAAAGTCTATACTTTATTTGATACCGGTTCTACCCATTCTTTTATTTCTCCTACTTGCGCTCATCGATTAAATTTGACTCCGGAGAAATTAGACTTTGACTTATCTGTTGAAACTCCATTGGGAGAAACCTTCATTACATCCACTGTTTATAAGTCTTGTTTGGTTCAAGTTGGTACCCACACATTACCTGTCGATCTTATTTCATTAAAAATACTTGCATTTGACGTGATTCTAGGGATTGATTGGTTAACTACTCATCATGCAAAAATTGATTATTTTTGTAAGGTTGTTAGCTTTCATATTCCTAATCGACCTATTATGCGAATTCAAGCAACCAAACCATTAAAATCAATCGCTGTCATCTCAAGCCATAAAGCTATTCGTTTATTGAAAAATAGATGTCAAGCTTTCTTAGCTCATGTCACAGATCTAAACAAAAATACGTCAGTTTTGAATGATATTTCTATTGTTAATAAATTCCCTGACGTATTCCCTGAAGAACTTCCTGGCCTACCCCCAGGGCGTGAAATTGAATTTTGTATCGACCTTGAACCCGGTACAAAACCCATTTCCAATGCCCCATATTGAATGGCTCCTATTGAACTTCAGGAGTTAAAGATCCAACTGCATGAATTGTTAGATATTGGCTTTATTCGTCCTAGTACTTCTCCTTGGGGTGCTCCTGTTCTATTCGTGAAGAAGAAAGATGGAAGTATGCGACTTTGTATTGATTATCGGGAGTTAAATCATGCCACCATCAAAAATAGGTACCCATTGCCACGTATTGATGACCTGTTTGACCAATTACAAGGAGCACAATTCTTTTCAAAGATCGATCTTTGGTCTGGATATCATCAGCTGAAGGTTAAAACTGAGGATATTCCAAAGACGGCTTTCAGAACTCGGTACGGGCATTATGAATTCCTAGTCATGTCCTTTGAATTGACTAATGCTCCTGCTGTCTTCATGGATATGATGAACCGGGTATTCAAGGAATATTTGGATCACTTTGTGGTCGTCTTTATTGATGACATCCTTATTTATTCCAAAACCCGTGAAGATCATGAGCAACATTGAAGTTGGTACTCCAAAAGCTTCGTGAATACAAGCTTTATGCCAAGTTGAAGAAATACGAGTTCTGGCTGGAGGAGGTAGCATTCCTTGGGCACATAGTATCAAGTCGTGGAATATCTGTTGACCCGACAAAGATTGAAGCTATTCAAAGCTGGGAGCAACCTAAATCAGTGACCGAAGTACGTAGCTTTCTTGGTTTAGCTGGTTATTATCGGAGATTTGTGGAAGGATTTTCTCGAATCGCTACTCCATTAACTTAGCTGACTCGGAAAGATACAAAGTTCGGTTGGAGCGAAGAATGTGAGAAGAGTTTTCAAGAACTCAAGAGGAGACTCATTTCAGTACCTGTTCTAACAATACCATCTGGCTCGGAGGGATTTGTCATCTACAGTGATGCTTCGAGCAAAGGGTTGGGATGCGTTCTCATGCAACATGGAAAAGTCATAGCCTATGCATCAAGACAACTCAAGGAATATGAGAGGAATTATCCTACTCATGATCTAGAGTTGGCAGCTGTTGTCTTTGCACTTAAAATTTGGAGGCATTACTTGTATGGGGAGAAGGTGGAGATCTTTACGGATCATAAAAGCCTCAAATATTTTTTCACTCAAAAGGAACTCAACATGCGACAACGACGTTGGCTTGAACTGTTGAAAGATTATGATCATACCATTCAATACCATCCTGGAAAAGCGAACGTGGTAGCTGACGCATTGAGTAGAAGATCATATGCAAGTACGAGTGCGATATTGTCAACACAAAGGCCCATTTTGTGTGACTTGCAAAGGATGGAGATAGAGTTAAAGACTCCATAGACCCATGTGATGATGGCGAATATACGAGTAGAACCAACTTTAATCGATAAAGTTAAAGCTGCTCAAGCTATAGACCTGGAGCTGATGCGTATGAGGAAGAAAGTGCAAGAAGGTGCTATGCCGGAAGCAAGAATCGATGAAGAAGGAATACTTCGAGTCAACTCCACACTTTGTGTTCCTAACAACCCTGATTTAAAGTATAAAATCATGATGGAGGCGCACAACACACCGTTTGCAATCCATCCTGGAAGTAGTAAAATGTATCATGATCTTCGTCATACATTTTGGTGGAGCAATATGAAGAGAGAGATAGCGTTGTTTATCTCGAGGTGTCTAACTTGTCAACGAGTCAAAGCAGAGCATCGAGTACCAAAAGGTCCATTGCAACCACTTGAAATTCCAGAATGAAAGTGGGAGCACATTACCATGGATTTCGTTATCGGTCTTCCTAAGGTTTCTCAAGGTATAGATGCGATTTGGGTCATTGTTGATAGATTGACCAAGTCTGCTCATTTCTTACCGATACGAGAAACTTATACACTTGAACGTCTTGCTCGTATGTACATAAACGAGATTGTAAGACTGCATGGTATGCCAGTATCCATAGTTTCTGATCGAGACCCAAGATTCACGTCACGATTTTGGGTTAGTTTACAAAAAGCTATGGGCACAGATTTACGATTTAGTTCGGCATATCATCCTCAGACGGACGGACAATCAGATAGGACTATTCAAATTCTTGAAGATCTATTAAGACTCTGTGTCTTTGATTTCAAGGGAAGTTGGGACATGTTCTTACCATTGGTAGAGTTTTCCTACAACAATAATTATCAAGCAAGTATTGGCATGGCTCCATTTGAAGCATTGTAGGGAAGAAAATGTCATTCTCCAGTATGCTGGGATGAGGTGGGTGAAGCAACGTTGTTGGGACCGGAGTTGGTACGTATGACTACAGAAAAGATTCAAACGATCCGACAACGTATAAAAACCTCACAAGATCGACAAAAGAGTTATGCTGATCTTCACCGAAAGGACGTTGAATTTGATATAGGAGATCATGTGTTCTTACGTGTTTCTCCATTGAAAGGAGTTACGAGATTTGGAAAGAGAGGAAAGCTCAATCCTTGATTCATCGGTCCATTTTTAATCCTCGATCGAGTAGGAACTGTGGCTTATAGACTCACTTTACCGCCAAGTATGTCTCGTGTTCATAACGTTTTTCACATATCCATGTTACGTAAATATGTGGAAGACCCAAACCACATTATTGTGTTAGAACCGAATGAAATAGCGGAAGATTTGACGTATGAAGAAGTTCCTATTCAAATCTTGGATAAGAAGGAACATATTCTACGCTCTAAGTTTACACCTCAAGTCAAAGTTTTGTGGAGAAACCACGATGTTGAGAAAATGACTTGGGAGTTAGAATCTGAAATGAAATCAAGGTATCCTTACCTCTTTGACATACCAGGTACGTACCCTAATTTCAAGGGCAAAATTTCATAAGAAGGGGAGGTTGTAAGACCCCAACTTTTATAAATAAAGATGAATTTTCTATAATTATTATTTTTGAATATTATGGAGTTAATTTGATATAATGTTATAGTTGTGTGTAATATTTATAAATTTTACAAAGTACGCAAGTTGTTATATAATATTCGATTGGTCGGGGAATATTCGTTTTAACAGAGAATATTCGTACAACGGCACAATCATTGGTGGACCCCACAACGGAATTATTGTCGGATTGAGAAAATAACAAAAATATTTTATTAAAAATAACGGCGGAAGTTTTACCATTGATACTGTTGAACTACTCGGTAGTAAAAGTACAGTAATACGTGTGGTTGCATAGTAGCACACGGTATTGATTATTAATGCTTATGTGAGAAGTCACTCAGTTTGATTCAATTGTCAGTTAATAATATGAATTATTTAGCGATAATGAAGTTTTGTTTTATTCGTATTATTAACGTAATAAAACATAAACATCTTTTTATATAAAACAGAATACTTTATTAAAGTTATTCTATAAATGGAATATATTATATTTTATTTAAAAGATTTTTCTTTAAATATGGACCGTCAGATTAAAGTAAATCAATCTGGACCGTTCATGGATTAGTTACTATGCAGTCCATTTTTCTATAAATAACAGCTCATTCCTTCATTATTTCTTACGAATTCACTGAACTCTATAGAGAGAAACTATAGAGAGAGAGAGAAGAAAAGTATTCTGCTACTTAACTACTTCCTTATTTCAGTTCTTCTTTAAAACGGTAAGGGGTGTTATTCTTTCTTATTCATGAAGAGGACTTTTGTTATTCCATTTCTTATTATTCTGTTGGAATAACCTGTATACGCGGTCTACCCTATACTCGGTGACATTCTTCTATTATTCTGTTGGAACATCCTGTTTGTGTGTTTTATACCGGACCTGGTTCCATTTTTATTATTATTCTGTTAGAACATCATGACTGTGTGTTTTACACTGGACTTGGTTCTGTCTTGTTATTATTCTGTTGGAACATCATGTCTGTGTGTTTTACACCGGACCTGGTTCCATTATTTATTATTTTGTTTGAATATCATGTCTATGCGTTTACGCCGAACCTGGTTCCATTATTTATTATTCTGTCGGAATATCCTGTCTGTGCGTTTACGCCGGACCTGGTTCCATTATTTATTATTCTATTAGAATAACCTGTCTGTGCGGTCTATCGCATGCCAGGTGATTTCTTTTGTTATTCCGTTCTTTATTATACTCAGTTGGTTAAGTTTTAACTTCTATACTCCATGAAATTAGTGGAATATCCTTGATAATTGTGTTTCATCCAATATCTTTACATGAAAATATTATTCTAAGCATTCTTGAATTTTACTCCACAAAGCAGTATCATGTTGACAATTTGGACGTTGTTAATTCTTGGATAAATTAATTCTTGAACTTGTTTTATTAAATTCTTATATCATTGTCATCATCCTCGTGTTTATAAAATGTTGAAAGTCATCTGTGGCCTGTAGTGCATAGATGGACTTGGTATGATTATGACCAGGGATTATTCGGTATAATCATGACCGTAATATTACAAATGATGTGGTAAAAGTCCTCATTGGCCTGTAGTGCATTGATGGATAGTTGTTGGCATGATCATGACCATTAATGAGTACACAAATATTCTTGGCCCGTAGTGCATGGATAATTGTGGTCGTGATACTAAAGAATATCCTATGCCGTAGTGCAGGGGTGATTCGATGATGTGGATTATTTTATTAAGCTGAGTCCCAGCGATAACAGTGTTGAAAAATCTTTTAAATCATAGAAGATAGTAGATTTTATTCTCTACTTGACTCTTTTAATGGATTGCTTGTTTCGCTGCAGTTAAACTTGATGTTCGTTTTATTTTATCAGTTTAACACTGTTGAAGGCTAATGATAATTTATTCTGCATTATCTTAGTCAAAACATTTCTTACTGGGCTAGTTGAGCTCACCCTTTCTTTCACTGTTCTCTTAGGAAATGAGAATATAGCTGGGACGAGTCAGGGAATGGAGTGATGGACCAGATGATAGTATTGGTAGTCCTTACTATTCTGTTAAATAGTGTGACAATAATTGTATTGAGGACTCTTTTTGAGTTTGTATAGTCTCTAGTAGACAATAATTGTATTCAAACTCACAGTTATGTTTTGTCGTATTGTACACGACAGTTGTATTAATAAGTTGTATTTGTATTCTGTACCATGTATCTGACGACCCAAGATGGGTAATGTATACCTAATTTTGGGGGCGTCACAGGTAATAACATGTAAAGACTTAGAATTGCCTAAATACGCATACCTGAGGTGTTTAGGGAGTGGCTTAAGTTCCAGAGTAGTTGGCTCCTCCAATGACGGTTTCATCCTTGTTGTGGCTTTTTCATCCATGTGCAATGGTTCAAAGGGTGCTTTAAATTTGCTACCTCGTGGCAGGGAGTCTAGCATCTGCAAGTAGTCCACAAATTCCGGATCATCTAAATCTTTATCTCCCAATAATGTCGTTTCTAATGGATCGTTAACCAAACTTTTACCCATGTCTTCGTTGATTATCTGATCAATGATATCCATCCTGAAACACTCTTCTTCATATGTAGGGAATTTCATGGCCTTGAAAACATTAAACTTTACTTCTTGATCTTGGACCCTCATCGTTAGTTCACCTTTTTTTACGTCGATGAGTGCCCTACCTGTAGCAAAGAAAGGTCTCCCTAGGATAATTGGGATGTTCTTATCTTCCTCAAAATCTAGAATTATGAAATCCGCGGGGAATATAAACTTGTCAACCTTGACCAAAATGTCTTCTACAATGCCTTTAGGGTACGTGACTGACCTATCCGCCAACTGCAATGAGATGTTCATAGGCTTTGGAGCTGGCAAACCCAACTCTGTATAAACTGACAGCGGCATAAGGTTCACACTTGCCCCCAAATCACATAGACATTTGTTAAACACCATGTTCCCAATCGTGCACAGAATGGTGAAACTCCATGGATCTTTCAACTTTGATGGCAACTTTCGCTGTAAAACTCTACTACACTCCTATGTTAATGCCACTATTTTGAAATCTTCCAACTTCTTTTTCCTAGACAGAATACCTTTCATAAATTTTGCATAACTTGGCATCTGCTCTAGGGCTTCTACGAAAGGGATGTTAATCTGAAGTTTCTTGAAAACTTCTAAAAATTTTGCGAACTGCTTATCTAATTATTGCTTTTGGACTCTCTGCTGAAATGGTGGTGGATGATACACAACTAGCTTGTCATCTAACTTTGTTTGCTCAACTTGGTTATCCTCACCCTATTTTTTGTCAACCACTTTGTTCTAATCAACTTTTCATCCATTCTAACTGAATTTTCTGCACTTTTATCATTTAGATGTCTTCCACTTCTCAAAGTGATTGCCTAACACTGTTCGTGATTTCCCTTTGGATTTTTTTCGATGTCACTTGGTAGAGTCCCTTGCGGTCTATTGTTCAACGCTAGAGCAATTTGCCCCATCTGATTTTCCAAATTCTTGATGGCTAACTCTTGTGATTTCATGACCATTGCTTGGTTTTTCATAGCTGCTTCGTTGCTTGTTATTTACTTAGACAAAAACTCCTCTAAATCTGATTTCCTCTCTTGATGTTAAACTGGTTGTTGTTGTTGATTCTGAAATCCTGGGGAATAAGATGGGCGTGGAGCCTGCTGATGCTGATTATTGCTCCACCAAAAGTTAGGATGATTCCTATTCCCCGGATTGTATGTATTCTGGTACATATTCTGTGGAATTCTGTTGTAGCTACCCATAAATTGCACTGACGCTGGGTTAATTGCACATTGATCTGTAGGATGTTCACCCGCACACAATTCATAAATAACTGCAACTTGTGTCTGTACCCCTGACCAAGCATCAAACTTCTTAGCGAGCGCTGAAATCTGCGCTGCTATTGCTGTAACTCCATCTAACTCTAACACTCCAGCGACCGTAGGTTGTGTCATTCTTGATGTGGGCCACTGATAGTTGTTAGCTGCCATCGTCTCTATCAATTGATACGCATCCTCATAATTATTTTCCATAAAAGCTCCACCCGAAGCTGCATCAATACTAGTCATGAGATTCCCATGCAATCCGTTGTAAAATGTTTTCATCTGCAACCACTTAGGCAATCCGTGATGCGGCCATTTTCGGAGCAACACTTTGTATCTCTCCCATGCCTCGTACAATGACTCCCCATGTTGCTGATCAAGCATAGTAATCTCGTTTCTCATCTTTGCAGTCTTCGCTGGCGGGAAAAATTTAGCTAGAAACTTATGAGCCAGGTCATCCCATGTCATTATTGAACCCGATGGTAGAGAGTGTAACCAATCTTCGCCTTATCCCTCAAAGTGAATGGGAACAAGCGAAGTCTGACTGCTTCATCTGACACCCTATTGTATTTGAACGTGTAGCATATCTCCCGAAAGTTAATCAAATGTTCATTCGGATCATCATTTGCAAGTCCCCTAAACTGAACCGAGTTCTGGATCATCTGAATAGTCCCAGGCTTAATCTCGAATGTGTTTGCAGCTATAGCAGGCCTGGTGATGCTCAACTATAGCTCAGTCACCTTGGGTGTAGCAAAGTCTCTCAATGCTTTCTGGTCTTCAGCAGCCATTGCTCCTTCTTTTTCAGAATTTTTGAAGTCGTCCCTTGTCACCTTGATCCACTTACTTAACCTTTGAAACCGTCTCTCAATGTCGTCCTCAAAAGGAATTAAGTCTGGATTTTTCGATCGAGTTTGCATAAACCAACTTCAACAACCTTAAATAAAATGAAACAAAACAAAAATAAAAATATTTAAGTAAAACTGGACTAATTAAACTGATATCGCAAATTACAATCTATATTAAAATCCCTGGCAACGGCGCCAAAAATTTGTTGGGTAAAATCTTATTACGCACAGCACATAAGTATACGTGGTCAACAAGTAATATACTAGTAAGTAGAGTATCGTTCCCACAGAGACTAGCAAGAAAATAACTATCCCAATTACCCAAATTTTATTAAACTAACCAATTTCAAGTTTATAACTAAAAGTATTAAAAGTATTAAAATTACCAAACACTCAACAAACCCTAAAAAATAAATTTTCAAACAAATGTAGGAGAATTAGACTTACAACTTCACTCTAAGCATCACTAAGATTATTACACCTTATTCCAGTTTAATTCACTATCCCAGTTTATTAATCAATAACACGAATGTAGAACTAGCCACCTCTCTATGTACTATTACCGTATTAACTCAAATCCACAATTTAGATAGAATTAAGTTAAACACCTCAATTAACTAACTCACTGTATCTCTATGTAAATTACAATTAAAGAAGGTTTAAGCTCAAGCAATTTATATGATTACATGCAATGTCACGCATATCTCTACCCTGACATTCATCAAGATCCTGTTCATTCACAAAATTCAAGAACGCATGTTGTATTAATTAAGTCTAGATTCATATTTCATCTCTCAAATTCATATAAGTCCACATAAAATTGTTGATCAGGCAATTCATAAATTGAAGCTCAAATTAATATAGATAAGCTGAATAATAGCTTATTAAACTGAAAATCAACGATTACATAATCATCGTTCCACTAAAAGATCCGTTATAAGCCTAATAAATAATTTAGTTCATAACTAATGAATTAAATACTGAATAAATAAAAGAAATCATCATCCCGATTACACAAATTGAAATTAAAGGAGAATAGTAATACACCACCCTTCTCTCCCTTCAAATCTACAATCTTCGTGAAATTACTTCTCTTCTTCGTTCGTCCAAGCTTTTGCTTTCAAACCTCGCTCTCTGAGTGTGTACAAGTCTCTCTCTATTTTGCCCAACACTTAGCATAAAATTGCCTCACTTCAGCTCCACACCACCAATTCTAATCCATATCCAACTCATCACATGAGAATTCTAATGGAAATCCAACTCCTAATTAAACCAAACAAGTTGTTGGCCATAAAGTCCCAAATAACATGAAATAAACTCCTTAACACACTCTTAATATATGCATATTACATAAGGAAAGTATATCTCCCAACACCACCTATCTTCCAGCATATAAAAAAATTAATCAACTCCTGACCCGTACCGGTGCGCCCCGCTCCATGTTTAGCTCTAAGACAGCGCGACCAGCGCTACTCGATCAGTGACTTGCACACGCCATAGCGTGCCCCGCGCAATTTTAGTCAGCATCATGGCGCGCCCCGCGCTGGTCATGTAGAATATCTATAATTGCTCGAATTTCCTTCCAATGCTAGCATCCTGATAAGCTCACTGAATATCCTACAATCAAGCACAAAACCCATCGAAAGCAACATGAAGTAATCAATAACTAACAATATAACAAGCTAAATTAATATAAATCATAGGTTAAAAACCTACTCATCATATGTCTAAACTAATTATAAATAATTTAAAAATACAATAAATATTTATATTATTCAATAATTTTTTAAAACTGTCCAGAAATTATAAAATAATATTATAAGATTTTTCACCAAGTTTCATAATTTTTCACCATTCATAGAATTTTCTATGATTTTCTTGTATTTTCAAACTAACTATAAATAGTTTTAAAATACAATAATTACTTCTGCTTTTCAATAATTCATCAAAAATTTATAGAAATTCTAAACTAATATTATAAGATTTTTGCAAAAATATTTCAGCCCAAATAATTTTTCTAATAATTTAATTATAATTTCCAATACTCAAAAACTTCAATAATTTATAATAATTATCCCTTTTATCAGAAACTTACGGATCTTATGTCCTTTTCATGTGAAATTTAATTCTCGACAACTTTGTAGAAGAAAGTTTTTCCAAATTCTGCTTGTAACATAGAGAAATAGTCTTACCGAAAAAGTTTACCGGAGAATATTTTCTGGTCATTTTCTCCGGCGATCCAATATTTTTTCGCGAGTTTTCTTGCCCATATTAGAACTACTATATTTCAGGAATCTAACCGTATTTTTAGTTTTGAAAATAAACCACCAATCGCCGTTGCATCTAAATTTTGTTAGCGAAATTCCGGCGAAGCTTAATTTTTTTAATTTCTTGATTTCTTTTGTTTTATTCTTGTTTATACAAGTTTAGATCATCCCAACAAGCACATACATAATCTCTGTACATAAAATCCATATATGGAATCAAAAGTTTACAAAGGTTAATGAATTTACCTTTCTTATTTTCCATTTTCTTCATTCTTCCTTCCTTCTTTCTCTCTCTCTCTCTCTTTTCTGAAACTTGGTGCGGGAGTAATCCACCAAAAGAGAAGGCTGAAGAGAATGCCTTATTAGGCTTAATGATTTGACCAATATTCTTCCCTCATGTCCCACAAAAATAAATGGTCCAATCAATAAAATGTTAGGAAAGAAATTGGGGAAAGGCTTGGAAGTATTTGGAAATTAAAAACCAGTAATCATCCTTCCCTTATCAGCCTTAATATCTCCTCTTTTATTTACTCACTTATCCATTTAATTGTCCGTTTGCCCATTTATTAATTTAACATTTTACAATTTTAGAATAATAATCATAAATTAAGTTAGACTGTTATTTCATAAAAGTCAGGGTCTTACAATGGCTGACCTCAAGGTCTCTGCCAAAATCATCGGTAAGATGGTATGACCCTCCCTGAGAGCACATACTAACATAATCAAGACGATATCCAAATGATCCATGTACAACGACATGTACAAGTAGACTATTATGCACATCAAGAATATATCTACACGGACCACATGCCAATCACCCTAAAAAATGGTGAAGTCCTCGAAATATCGCAGATAGCTGTCCAACGACCCAAATATGTCAATCAAAAAGTCCATGGACACCACATGCCCCCGAGGTGATCTAGTTTAGGGCAACTCTGTGCCTAAAACTTGTCAAGGTCATAAACTGCTAGCTCATGTCACCGACAGCCATCCGAGCACAAGGCCGATCTAAAGGCATGTCTTTAAGACACTCATAATCCTCCAATGTAGGTGTCAACTCATGGGTATCAAATTTGAACACCTGTCTATCTGGTATCCAATGCTCTAGTATGCCCTCTATAAAGCCCGACAAAACTTGAAATATGAGGAAGGTCATGAAGTGCCTCAAAAACTGATCAACTGTCACCCGATCTAGGGAAGACAAACTGCCATACCACGATCTGGAAGAAGAGGCCACCAAAATAGGTGGGGTATGCTCAATCCGACTAACAGTGCATGAAGACATCTGTAGAGTCGTATCATAAGACCATCCAGGGGTCAATGCTAAACTCATCTTTGGAAATTCATATCCATAACATAATGCATACATAATAAATGACAGATGACAATATGATGTAGGGAATATGTGAGGGCCCCGAATCCAGGTCCCAAATTACCTCGAATCCGGTTCGATCATTCTATACAACTATTACTATTTGCGGAAGATATAAACATAAATTATTTATATAATACATATACTCACTATTCCCCAAGGTCGAGTAACCTTAACTTAATACACATTTCATAACTTTTCTAACATATAACATTATTAACATACAATACCTATACAATTTAGCTGCACACATTTCCTAATGCTGGAACTATCTTTAACCTTTCCTTGTATCCGATGCATTCGCCTTAATCTGCAATGTTTTATCATGATATAGCAAGGGTGAGCATAAGGATTACCCAGCAAGTTTAAATTCAACAATATAACGATATATCATGATTGAAGAGTTTGAATAAAAAGCTGGCTATAATTCAACAATATAATTGTGAACTAGCAGGAACAAGTTTATAACTGAACAAGTATATAACATGAACAAATATTGCTGAACCGAAGGTTAATGAAGGTGATCAGCCTTTCATACCTGACTTATACATGCAATATGTACAGAGTACAATTATACATGGCAATCAGCAATGATTAACCATAAGCTTATCCGAACAAAACACTCTTAGTAGAGTTAAATAAATACAAACTTGCATGATCCGTTGATTACCGCAACTCAATATATAACGCTTTATCCAAAGACCTAATATTAGAATTATAGATCTCCAATATTAGAATAATATCATCACAATATAATACTATATATATATATATATATATATATATATATATATATATATATATATATATATATATACAGAATAACCTAAACACATAACATGTAACCCTATCAGTCTATTCAGCACATAAAACTTAGTATCAAGTCAGACTATTTAAGTTCGAGTTGAAACCGACACAATTCTAACATCCCGACGGTCTAGTCGGACTTTTATCGAGTCTAAGTTCAATTAAACTCTGCCTAAACACTTAACAATTAACTCAGATAATTTTAATATCAGTCAAAATATTTTTCTAAGTCTTATACTAATTTTCAGATAATTATTATCATTTTTTTATGATTTTTCAATCATTGAACTCGTATTTAAATAAATTAAATACCACATAATTCTTTATCATTAATATTTATTTATTATCAAATATTAATGAAATACATGTCATAATATTATAATATATTTATAATATATCAAAGTATTTTTAATACCTTAAAATCATTTAAATATGATTTCTAAACACTTAAATGCATTACCCGATAATTGCTATTAATATTAAAATATTAATATTTTCATGACAAAATATCAAAAGTTATATTTTATAACTTCAAATATTTTTCTAACACTTAAATCATTTTTTATATGATTTATAAATCATTATTCTATTTTTCCATAATTTATTTAATATATTTATTAAATAAACTAACAATCATTAATATTAATTAATTAATGAATTTCATCACAAAATATTAAAAGTCATTAAAAATAACTTAAAATATTTTCTAATATCATAATATATTTTTTCATGATTTTTCATGAATTAAAACTATTTTTAAATCATTTATTTAATATTATAATTAAATAAATTAAATATCATTTATATTCCAAAAATATTAAATATTTATAAAATATACCTAAAATAATTAAAAACTATTTTTTAGAATTTAAAATAATTTTTCAGAATTTATTTAGTATTTTTAATAATTAAAATCTATTATTTTCTATTTTTAATTAATTTCCAGAAAATAATAATAATAAACTGTCGCTAAAGGGCCTTATAGCAACAGAACCGTCGCTATAGGTGTTCTTGGCCTGTTCTTCATCAAGCCCAGAAATTCATGTCAGACTTCGAAGTTACTACTTTGACCCGAATTTGATCTATAATCCAAATGTTTTCTGGACTTACTGAAGTGTTACAATTGTAGAATAAGTGCAACACTACAACTATACACCAAGTTCCTGTCCATACTACCATATATCAAAGAGATCCAAGCCCTCAAACATTCTGACAACGATGTTCTTCATTTATGGGTTTTCCAGAAGAAGAACAGACAATGGTGCTAGATCTAGATCCTTATAACTTGATCTCTGTATTTGTTTTGTGAAACCTAATTCTTGAATCTTGTAGAACACATGTCAGAGTACAGTTTTATAACATTGAAGCATCATAACAACAACACATATGAGCGATCTAGACTGGTCAAAGTTCTAGTCGGAAAACATTTCTTGAAGATTCTGGGTTACCCAGAACTTGATACTGCCAGATGGTCAACGGTGGTTTGACCACGTATAATTTTGATTCTGTGCAAGATATGAATGATCTAATGATTTGAGTATGTAGATTACATGTCAGGCTACAACATGAAATCAACAACATAACTAAAACACGTAACAGAAGCAAGATTTAAGCCCTGCAAAAATGATGTCAGATAAGATCTGGGTTTCTGGGTTGCCCAAAAACCCATTTTCGTGACTGGTCAACGCGATTTGACCGCTTATATCTTTCGATCTACACATACTCTGGACTTGATTCAAGTTTCAGATCAAAGCCCTTACAACATACTACCAATATAAACATCTAAGACACTAAAAACATTACCAGACACCGATCTATTAAGCCTGACATTTGCTTATCAAACGAAAATTTCTATTTTTTCCAGATTTGATAAATCTTTAGATTCGAGCATCTAGATGATATAGATCTGAGTTTTGACAACCCAGATCATCAAATGACACTCTAATACACAACTCTAACCAACAAACAACAACATTAAACATCAAATCAAAAGATTTCTAGGTTTAGGGTTTTATACCTTTTGAACTTTGATTTTTGATTCTGATCTTAATGATCTGTTCATGGCTTGTTATGGACTGATACTAGCTTATCTTATCTCACTTTCTCACTCTATATTTCAAAAAATTTGGAGAGAGAAAGTCTTGGGAGAAAAATGAGAATAAAAGTGGTCCATTTTCTCTCTTAATCTATTTATTTGCTACCAATGAAATGAAATGGGCTGGCAAGTGGCTGATATAATGTGCTATAAGTCACATGCTATGGCTTAGGGTTGGTGAACAACCCAAACTAGGACAACCTTTGCAAGTTAAGCCAAATAATGCAATAAGGGCATACTAGTCATTTTGATTTCTAAATTAATGGCATAATGGTCATTGTCCCAAGCCCTTAGGGTTTAGGGTTTGGTTAGAGTTTAGGGCTTAGAAAAATTTAGGGTTTGGGGTTTAAAACCCTTAGGGTTTACAAATTTAATTTTCTAAAATTTCCAATTTAGGTTTCCAAAAATAGAAAATTAATATTTCTAAATTATAATTAGGATTTTCTAATTATATAAAATTTCTTAATCACAAATTAAATCTTGCTAATTAGGATTAACATTTCCTAATTAAAATCGCTAATTTAGCAATTAGGATCGTAATTGATCATTAGGGTTTGCTAATAATTAAGCTTTTCCCTAATTAATATTATAATAAATAACACTTATGCAATATAATAATCATTAAAATTCCCAGATTAGGGTTTCATGCACCGAATTAGGGTTTTGGATTCCCAGAACTGAAATTATGGTTTCCAGAACCGGTTTCTAGGGTTTCTTGTTAATCGTTAGGATTTTCGAACCGAATATTGACGTTCTTAATATATACTTAGGGTTTGTTGCAGATATCAATTATCTGGTCAACCATTGACCCTTAACCACATACTGTACACATATACACAGAACATATTTACATATTTCTTAATCCTGAATAATTCACCTAAATTATTCACTGAATTTTGAAATCCTCAAAATTCCATCTTAAAAATATCACACGCATACACTATTTTTCTGTCTAGGTTCTAATTTTGAACCTTAAATCAATAAATAAAAATTTTAAAAATATTAAAAATTCTCGGGTTGTCACATTCACCCCTTCTTCTAAAAATTTCGTTCCCGAAATTTACCTTACACTATACTCCATACACCATACTGCTTACACCATTCGCACACATTATCACATGCTACCCAATACACCACTCACAAGAGTAAAAATTTTCAAATTGTGTTGAGGTGTCATATAGACCATGAACTACTGAGGTTTATAGGTATTACTACCTGCTACCTATTTCAATTAAGAAAAAGGTACTCTACCCCGTACAAAGGTTAACAGTATGTTTACAATCACAAAGAAGGTAAACTACCGATGCGGGTACTTTAGATGATCAATCTATTGTACCTTAGTAATCGGAACGACTATATGCGTTCTTAGATTGGAATATTTTATCCAATTAATATATCCCCATTTTTAGGGTTGTTCACCTCAGACTTATCATAGGATTCCGCACCAAAACAATTTGGTTCGGGAAATTTCTTTCAATGAACACTTAGAGTTTTCATAAACTTTAGTCTAGCTGAATCGAATAGCATAGACCCATATCAATAATTCAATTCAATCAAATTATTTAGGTGTAGCCAAACCCCGTTGGCAAATTAAAATTTTTGAAAATATTTTTGAGAATGACGTCATGATGCCGTACTGTATTAACAGTCCGTTTGAGGATGCCGTCATTGTATGACTTTATCATAACACATCATACAATAGTGGAACAACGATTTTAGATCAAATTCACACTAAGTATTCCGGTATTTACAATTCCATCAAATTTTTATCATCTCTGCACCAGGTTACATGGTACATGAGTGATAAATAAAATAATTTTGATATTTCAAATCATTTGCGTCTAGCTGAAATAAGTAGCATAGACTATACTTTAAACCGTTTCAAAAATGATTACGAGTCTACATATTTTATTTTAAAGGCACATAGTGCGTATTTAGCTTGATGTCAAAATTTTGAAGTCTAGCATAGCTAGGAGTTTTGGAAAACTTATTTCTTCACTAATAATCATTTGCTTAACAATCTATTTGTTCCTATTATCCTCACTTCTCCATTCACACTCGACTATACCCAGTTCGTCAAGCCACACTTATGAGTTCATTTACTTGCCACAATAATATGAGTTTAAGAACTTGTCCTAGTCTGACCTTTGGCTTCCGTTCGCTGAGGGGTTCATAAATATTTCATATAACTATGAATCAAGAATGCCACATAAGTATGAGTTTTAAGAACTCGTACTTAACCTTATATCCTCTACATATGACCTATCTATCTGTTATACACATGAGAAAGGAATCACCCTCTTAACATGCATATAGCAAATAGCGCGACACAACATTTCAATGATTATCATTGTCAGAAACTAAGTAGTTATTACACCAAGTACAATTCAGCTCCCATACGAAGAATCATACAACTCAGCTACTGACACGAGTCCTCAATTGAATCCCCACCTAACACTAACACCCTTCTCAATACGAATTTCATTTAATCCGTATTCATAATCCTTTCCTGAATCTCTACCAATTCATAGTACAACTGTCACCCAGCAAACTTGATGTAACTTTTCAATCATTAGATTGACTCTTCTTACTGTTATCACCTTATCAGATCACGGGGTGATCGCATCGTATATATTACGATTCATTTTTATGTCTTGATCGTTTTGTTTTACGATCTTCTATCACTATACTTTTAGTCTTTTAGACTCTATCTATTCACCATTACAGTTCAACTTCACTATCAGAGTTAGGGAACTCTGTATCTTATAACTCGTTGAGATTCATCTTTGAATCTTACCGACCCAACTAACTCTATGTGAGTTAGTAATTATCCTAATCACTGCGGTTATTAGTCTCAGGTATTCCTACCTAAGCTTCATAACCAACAGCTCTGATACCAACTGTGAGGGCCCCGAATCCAGGTCCCAAATCACCTCGGATCCGGTTCAATCATTCTATACAACTATTACTATTTACGGAAGATATAAACATAAATTGTTTATACAATACATATACTCACTATTCCCCAAGGTCGAGTAACCTTAACTTAATACACATTTCATAACTTTTCTAACATATAACATTATTAACATACAATACTTATACAATTTAGCTGCACACATATCCTAACGCTGGAACTGTCTTTAACCTTTCCTTGTATCCGATGCATTCGCCTTAATCTGCAATGTTTTATCATGATATAGTAAGGGTGAGCATAAGGATTGCCCAGTAAGTTTAAATTCAACAATATAACGATATATCATGATTGAAGAGTTTAAATAATAAGCTGGCTATAATTCAATAATATAATTGTGAACTAGCAAGAACAAGTTTATGACTGAACAAGTATATAACATGAACAAATATTTCTGAACCGAAGGGTAATGAAGGTGATCAGCCTTTCATACCTGACTTATACATGCAATATGTACAGAGTACAATTATACATGGCAATCAGCAATGATTAACCATAAGCTTATCCGAACAAAACACTCTTAGTAGAGTTAAATAAATACAAACTTGCATGATCCGTTGATTACCGCAACTCAATATATAACGCTTTATCCAAAGACCTAATATTAGAATTATAGATCTCCAATATTAGAATAATATCATCACAATATAATACTATTATATATATACACAGAATAACCTAAACACATAACATGTAACCCTATCAGTCTATTCAGCACATAAAACTTAGTATCAAGTCAGACTATTTAAGTTCAAGTTGAAACCGACACAATTCTAACATCCCGACGGTCTAGTCAGACTTTTATCGAGTCTAAGTTCAATTAAACTCTGCCTAAACACTTAACAATTAACTCAGATAATTTTAATATCAGTCAAAATATTTTTCTAAGTCTTATACTAATTTTCAGATAATTATTATCATTTTTTTATGATTTTTCAATCATTGAACTCGTATTTAAATAAATTAAATACCACATAATTCTTTATCATTAATATTTATTTATTATCAAATATTAATGAAATACATGTCATAATATTATAATATATTTATAATATATCAAAGTATTTTTAATACCTTAAAATCATTTAAATATGATTTCTAAACACTTAAATGCATTACCCGATAATTGCTATTAATATTAAAATATTAATATTTTCATGACAAAATATCAAAAGTTATATTTTATAACTTCAAATATTTTTCTAACACTTAAATCATTTTTTATATGATTTATAAATCATTATTCTATTTTTCCATAATTTATTTAATATATTTATTAAATAAACTAACTATCATTAATATCAATTAATTAATGAATTTCATCCCAAAATATTAAAAGTCATTAAAAATAACTTAAAATATTTTCTAATATCATAATATAATTTTTCATGATTTTTCATGAATTAAAACTATTTTTAAATCATTTATTTAATATTATAATTAAATAAATTAAATATCATTTATATTCCAAAAATATTAAATATTTATGAAATATACCTAAAATAATTAAAAACTATTTTTCAGAATTTAAAATAATTTTTCAGAATTTATTTAGTATTTTTAATAATTAAAATCTATTTTTTTATATTTTTAATTAATTTCTAGAAAATAATAATAATAAACTGTCGCTAAAGGGTCTTATAGCGACAGAACCGTCGCTATAGGTGTTCTTGGCCTGTTCTTCATCAAGCCCAGAAATTCATGTCAGACTTCGAAGTTACTACTTTGACCCGAATTTGATCTATGATCCAAATGTTTTCTGGACTTACTGAAGTGTTACAATTGTAGAATAAGTGCAACATTACAACTATACACCAAGCTCCTGGCCATACTACCATATATCAAAGAGATCCAAGCCCTCAAACATTCTGACAACGTTGTTCTTCATTTCTGGGTTTTCCAGAAAATGAAGAACAGACGATGGTGCTAGATCTAAATCCTTATAACCTTATCTCTGTATTTATTTTGTGAAACCTAATGCTTGAATCTTGTAGAACACATGTCAGAGTACAGTTTTATAACATTGAAGCATCATAACAACAACACATATGAGCGATCTAGACCGGTCAAAGTTTTAGTCAGAAAACATTTCTTGAAGATTCTGGGTTACCCAGAACTTCATACTGCCAGATGGTCAACGGTGATTTGACCACGTATAATTTTGATTCTGTGCAAGATATGAATGATCTAATGATTTGAGTATGTAGATTACATGTCAGGCTACAACATGAAATCAACAACATAACTAAAACACGTAACAGAAGCAAGATTTAAGCCGTGCAAAAATGATGTCAGACATGATCTGGGTTTCTGGGTTGCCCAAAAACCCATTTTCGTGACTGGTCAACGCGGTTTGACCGCTTATATCTTTCGATCTACACATACTCTGGACTTGATTCAAGTTTCAGATCAAAGTCCTTACAACATACTACCAATATAAACATCTAAGACACTAAAAACATTACCAGACACCGATCTATTAAGCCTGACATTTGCTTATCAAACGAAAATTTCTATTTTTTCCAGATTTGATAAATCTTTAGATTCGAGCATCTAGATGATATAGATCTGAGTTTTGACAACCCAGATCATCAAATGACACTCTAATACACAACTCTAACCAACAAACAATAACATTAAACATCGAATCAAAAGATTTCTAGGTTTAGGGTTTTATACCTTTTGAACTTTGATTTTTGATTCTGATCTTAATGATCTGTTCATGGCTTGTTATGGACTGATACTAGCTTATCTTATCTCACTTTCTCACTCTATATTTCGAAAATTTTGGAGAGAGAAAGTCTTGGGAGAAAAATGAGAATAAAAGTGGTCCATTTTCTCTCTTAATCTATTTATTTGCTACCAATGAAATGAAATGGGCTGGCAAGTGGCTGATATAATGTGCTATAAGTCACATGCTATGGCTTAGGGTTGGTGAACAACCCAAACTAGGACAACCTTTGCAAGTTAAGCCAAATAATGCAATAAGGGCATACTAGTCATTTTGATTTCTAAATTAATGGCATAATGGTCATTGTCCCAAGCCCTTAGGGTTTAGGGTTTGGTTAGAGTGTAGGGCTTAGAAAAATTTAGGGTTTGGGCTTTAAAACCCTTAGGGTTTACAAATTTAATTTTCTAAAATTTCCAATTTAGGTTTCCAAAAATAGAAAATTAATATTTCTAAATTATAATTAGGATTTTCTAATTATATAAAATTTCTTAATCACAAATTAAATCTTGCTAATTAGGATTAACATTTCCTAATTAAAATCGCTAATTTAGCAATTAGGATCGTAATTGATCATTAGGGTTTGCTAATAATTAAGCTTTTCCCTAATTAATATTATAATAAATAACACTTATGCAATATAATAATCATTTAAATTCCCAGATTAGGGTTTTATGCACCGAATTAGGGTTTTGGATTCCCGGAACTGAAATTAGGGTTTCCAGAACCAGTTTCTAAGGTTTCTTGTTAATCGTTAGGATTTTCTAACCGAATATTGACGTTCTTAATATATACTTAGGGTTTGTTGCAGATATCAATTATCTGGTCAACCATTGACCCTTAACCACATACTGTACACATATACACAGAACATATTTGCATATTTCTTAATCCTGAATAATTCACCTAAATTATTCACTGAATTTTGAAATCCTCAAAATTCCATCTTAAAAATATCACACGCATACACTATTTTTCTGTCTAGGTTCTAATTTTGAACCTTAAATCAATAAATAAAAATTTTAAAAATATTAAAAATTCTCGGGTTGTCACATTCACCCCTTCTTCTAAAAATTTCGTTCCCGAAATTTACCATACACTATACTCCATACACCATACTGCTTACACCATTCGCACACATTATCACATGCTACCCAATACACCACTCACAAGAGTAAAAATTTTCAAATTGTGTTGAGGTGTTATATAGACCATGAACTACTGAGGTTTATAGGTATTACTACCTGCTACCTATTTCAATTAAGAAAAAGGTACTCTACCCCGTACAAAGGTTAACAGTATGTTTACAATCACAAAGAAGGTAAACTACCGATGCGGGTACTTTAGATGATCAATCTATTGTACCTTAGTAATCGGAACGACTATATGCGTTCTTAGATTGGAATATTTTATCCAATTAATATATCCCCATTTTTAGGGTTGTTCACCTCAGACTTATCATAGGATTCCGCACCAAAACAATTTGGTTCGGGAAATTTCTTTCAATGAACACTTAGAGTTTTCATAAACTTTAGTCTAGCTGAATCGAATAGCATAGACCCATATCAATAATTCAATTCAATCGAATTATTTAGGTGTAGCCAAACCCCGTTGGCAAATTAAAATTTTTGAAAATATTTTTGAGAATGACGTCATGATGCCGTACTGTATTAACAGTCCGTTTGAGGATGCCGTCATTGTATGACTTTGTCATAACACATCATACAATAGTGGAACAACGATTTTAGATCAAATTCACACTAAGTATTCCGGTATTTACAACTCCATCAAATTTTTATCATCTCTGCACCAGGTTACATGGTACATGAGTGATAAATAAAATAATTTTGATATTTCAAATCATTTGCGTCTAGCTGAAATAAGTAGCATAGACTATACTTTAAACCATTTCAAAAATGATTACGAGTCTACATATTTTATTTTAAAGGCACATAGTGCGTATTTAGCTTGATGTCAAAATTTTGAAGTCTAGCATAGCTAGGAGTTTTGGAAAACTTATTTCTTCACTAATAATCATTTGCTTAACAATCTATTTGTTCCTATTATCCTCACTTCTCCATTCACACTCGACTATACCCAGTTCGTCAAGCCACACTTATGAGTTCATTTACTTGCCACAATCATATGAGTTTAAGAACTTGTCCTAGTCTGGCCTTTGGCGTCCGTTCGCTGAGGGGTTCATAAACATTTCATATAACTATGAATCAAGAATGTCACTTAGGTATGAGTTTTAAGAACTCGTACTTAACCTTATATCCTCTACATATGACCTATCTATCTGTTATACACATGAGAAAGGAATCACCCTCTTAACATGCATATAGCAAATAGCGCGACACAACATTTCAATTATTATCATTGTCAGAAACTAAGTAGTTATTACACCAAGTACAATTCAGCTCCCATACGAAGAATCATACAACTCAGCTGCTGACACGAGTCCTCAATTGAATCCCCACCTAACACTAACACCCTTCTCAATACGAATTTCATTTAATCCGTATTCATAATCCTTTTCTGAATCTCTACCAATTCATAGTACAACTGTCACCCAGCAAACTTGATGTAACTTTTCAATCATTAGATTGACTCTTCTTACTGTTATCACCTTATCAGATCACGGGGTGATCGCATCGTATATATTACGATTCATTTTTATGTCTTGATCATTTTGTTTTACGATCTTCTATCACTATACTTTTAGTCTTTTAGACTCTATCTATTCACCATTACAGTTCAACTTCACTGTCAGAGTTAGGGAACTCTGTATCTTATAACTCGTTGAGATTCATCTTTGAATCTTACCGACCCAACTAACTCTATGTGAGTTAGTAATTATCCTAATCACTGCGGTTATTAGTCTCAGGTATTCCTACCTAAGCTTCATAACCAACAGCTCTGATACCAACTGTGAGGGCCCCGAATCCAGGTCCCAAATCACCTCGGATCCGGTTCGATCATTCTATACAACTATTACTATTTACGGAAGATATAAACATAAATTGTTTATACAATACATATACTCACTATTCCCCAAGGTCGAGTAACCTTAACTTAATACACATTTCATAACTTTTCTAACATATAACATTATTAACATACAATACTTATACAATTTAGCTGCACACATATCCTAACGCTGGAACTGTCTTTAACCTTTCCTTGTATCCGATGCATTCGCCTTAATCTGCAATGTTTTATCATGATATAGTAAGGGTGAGCATAAGGATTGCCCAGTAAGTTTAAATTCAACAATATAACGATATATCATGATTGAAGAGTTTAAATAATAAGCTGGCTATAATTCAATAATATAATTGTGAACTAGCAAGAACAAGTTTATGACTGAACAAGTATATAACATGAACAAATATTTCTGAACCGAAGGGTAATGAAGGTGATCAGCCTTTCATACCTGACTTATACATGCAATATGTACAGAGTACAATTATACATGGCAATCAGCAATGATTAACCATAAGCTTATCCGAACAAAACACTCTTAGTAGAGTTAAATAAATACAAACTTGCATGATCCGTTGATTACCGCAACTCAATATATAACGCTTTATCCAAAGACCTAATATTAGAATTATAGATCTCCAATATTAGAATAATATCATCACAATATAATACTATTATATATATACACAGAATAACCTAAACACATAACATGTAACCCTATCAGTCTATTCAGCACATAAAACTTAGTATCAAGTCAGACTATTTAAGTTCGAGTTGAAACCGACACAATTCTAACATCCCGACGGTCTAGTCAGACTTTTATCGAGTCTAAGTTCAATTAAACTGTGCCTAAACACTTAACAATTAACTCAGATAATTTTAATATCAGTCAAAATATTTTTCTAAGTCTTATACTAATTTTCAGATAATTATTATCATTTTTTTATGATTTTTCAATCATTGAACTCGTATTTAAATAAATTAAATACCACATAATTCTTTATCATTAATATTTATTTATTATCAAATATTAATGAAATACATGTCATAATATTATAATATATCAAAGTATTTTTAATACCTTAAAATCATTTAAATATGATTTCTAAACACTTAAATGCATTACCCGATAATTGCTATTAATATTAAAATATTAATATTTTCATGACAAAATATCAAAAGTTATATTTTCTAACTTCAAATATTTTTCTAACACTTAAATCATTTTTTATATGATTTATAAATCATTATTCTATTTTTCCATAATTTATTTAATATATTTATTAAATAAACTAACTATCATTAATATCAATTAATTAATGAATTTCATCCCAAAATATTAAAAGTCATTAAAAATAACTTAAAATATTTTCTAATATCATAATATAATTTTTCATGATTTTTCATGAATTAAAACTATTTTTAAATTATTTATTTAATATTATAATTAAAGAAATTAAATATCATTTATATTCCAAAAATATTAAATATTTATGAAATATACCTAAAATAATTAAAAACTATTTTTCAGAATTTAAAATAATTTTTCAGAATTTATTTAGTATTTTTAATAATTAAAATCTATTTTTTTATATTTTTAGTTAATTTCTAGAAAATAATAATAATAAACTGTCGCTAAAGGGCCTTATAGCGACAGAACCGTCGCTATAGGTGTTCTTGGCATGTTCTTCATCAAGCCCAGAAATTCATGTCAGACTTCGAAGTTACTACTTTGACCCGAATTTGATCTATGATCCAAATGTTTTCTGGACTTACTGAAGTGTTACAATTGTAGAATAAGTGCAACATTACAACTATACACCAAGCTCCTGGCCATACTACCATATATCAAAGAGATCCAAGCCCTCAAACATTCTGACAACGTTGTTCTTCATTTCTGGGTTTTCCAGAAAATGAAGAACAGACGATGGTGCTAGATCTAAATCCTTATAACCTTATCTCTGTATTTATTTTGTGAAACCTAATGCTTGAATCTTGTAGAACACATGTCAGAGTACAGTTTTATAACATTGAAGCATCATAACAACAACACATATGAGCGATCTAGACCGGTCAAAGTTTTAGTCAGAAAACATTTCTTGAAGATTCTGGGTTACCCAGAACTTCATACTGCCAGATGGTCAACGGTGATTTGACCACGTATAATTTTGATTCTGTGCAAGATATGAATGATCTAATGATTTGAGTATGTAGATTACATGTCAGGCTACAACATGAAATCAACAACATAACTAAAACACGTAACAGAAGCAAGATTTAAGCCGTGCAAAAATGATGTCAGACATGATCTGGGTTTCTGGGTTGCCCAAAAACCCATTTTCGTGACTGGTCAACGCGGTTTGACCGCTTATATCTTTCGATCTACACATACTCTGGACTTGATTCAAGTTTCAGATCAAAGTCCTTACAACATACTACCAATATAAACATCTAAGACACTAAAAACATTACCAGACACCGATCTATTAAGCCTGACATTTGCTTATCAAACGAAAATTTCTATTTTTTCCAGATTTGATAAATCTTTAGATTCGAGCATCTAGATGATATAGATCTGAGTTTTGACAACCCAGATCATCAAATGACACTCTAATACACAACTCTAACCAACAAACAATAACATTAAACATCGAATCAAAAGATTTCTAGGTTTAGGGTTTTATACCTTTTGAACTTTGATTTTTGATTCTGATCTTAATGATCTGTTCATGGCTTGTTATGGACTGATACTAGCTTATCTTATCTCACTTTCTCACTCTATATTTCGAAAATTTTGGAGAGAGAAAGTCTTGGGAGAAAAATGAGAATAAAAGTGGTCCATTTTCTCTCTTAATCTATTTATTTGCTACCAATGAAATGAAATGGGCTGGCAAGTGGCTGATATAATGTGCTATAAGTCACATGCTATGGCTTAGGGTTGGTGAACAACCCAAACTAGGACAACCTTTGCAAGTTAAGCCAAATAATGCAATAAGGGCATACTAGTCATTTTGATTTCTAAATTAATGGCATAATGGTCATTGTCCCAAGCCCTTAGGGTTTAGGGTTTGGTTAGAGTGTAGGGCTTAGAAAAATTTAGGGTTTGGGCTTTAAAACCCTTAGGGTTTACAAATTTAATTTTCTAAAATTTCCAATTTAGGTTTCCAAAAATAGAAAATTAATATTTCTAAATTATAATTAGGATTTTCTAATTATATAAAATTTCTTAATCACAAATTAAATCTTGCTAATTAGGATTAACATTTCCTAATTAAAATCGCTAATTTAGCAATTAGGATCGTAATTGATCATTAGGGTTTGCTAATAATTAAGTTTTTCCCTAATTAATATTATAATAAATAACACTTATGCAATATAATAATCATTTAAATTCCCAGATTAGGGTTTCATGCACCGAATTAGGGTTTTGGATTCCCGGAACTGAAATTAGGGTTTCCAGAACCGGTTTCTAGGGTTTCTTGTTAATCGTTAGGATTTTCTAACCGAATATTGACGTTCTTAATATATACTTAGGGTTTGTTGCAGATATCAATTATCTGGTCAACCATTGACCCTTAACCACATACTGTACACATATACACAGAACATATTTACATATTTCTTAATCCTGAATAATTCACCTAAATTATTCACTGAATTTTGAAATCCTCAAAATTCCATCTTAAAAATATCACACGCATACACTATTTTTCTGTCTAGGTTCTAATTTTGAACCTTAAATCAATAAATAAAAATTTTAAAAATATTAAAAATTCTCGGGTTGTCACATTCACCCCTTCTTCTAAAAATTTCGTTCCCGAAATTTACCATACACTATACTCCATACACCATACTGCTTACACCATTCGCACACATTATCACATGCTACCCAATACACCACTCACAAGAGTAAAAATTTTCAAATTGTGTTGAGGTGTTATATAGACCATGAACTACTGAGGTTTATAGGTATTACTACCTGCTACCTATTTCAATTAAGAAAAAGGTACTCTACCCCGTACAAAGGTTAACAGTATGTTTACAATCACAAAGAAGGTAAACTACCGATGCGGGTACTTTAGATGATCAATCTATTGTACCTTAGTAATCGGAACGACTATATGCGTTCTTAGATTGGAATATTTTATCCAATTAATATATCCCCATTTTTAGGGTTGTTCACCTCAGACTTATCATAGGATTCCGCACCAAAACAATTTGGTTCGGGAAATTTCTTTCAATGAACACTTAGAGTTTTCATAAACTTTAGTCTAGCTGAATCGAATAGCATAGACCCATATCAATAATTCAATTCAATCGAATTATTTAGGTGTAGCCAAACCCCGTTGGCAAATTAAAATTTTTGAAAATATTTTTGAGAATGACGTCATGATGCCGTACTGTATTAACAGTCCGTTTGAGGATGCCGTCATTGTATGACTTTGTCATAACACATCATACAATAGTGGAACAACGATTTTAGATCAAATTCACACTAAGTATTCCGGTATTTACAACTCCATCAAATTTTTATCATCTCTGCACCAGGTTACATGGTACATGAGTGATAAATAAAATAATTTTGATATTTCAAATCATTTGCGTCTAGCTGAAATAAGTAGCATAGACTATACTTTAAACCGTTTCAAAAATGATTACGAGTCTACATATTTTATTTTAAAGGCACATAGTGCGTATTTAGCTTGATGTCAAAATTTTGAAGTCTAGCATAGCTAGGAGTTTTGGAAAACTTATTTCTTCACTAATAATCATTTGCTTAACAATCTATTTGTTCCTATTATCCTCACTTCTCCATTCACACTCGACTATACCCAGTTCGTCAAGCCACACTTATGAGTTCATTTACTTGCCACAATCATATGAGTTTAAGAACTTGTCCTAGTCTGGCCTTTGGCGTCCGTTCGCTGAGGGGTTCATAAACATTTCATATAACTATGAATCAAGAATGTCACATAGGTATGAGTTTTAAGAACTCGTACTTAACCTTATATCCTCTACATATGACCTATCTATCTGTTATACACATGAGAAAGGAATCACCCTCTTAACATGCATATAGCAAATAGCGCGACACAACATTTCAATGATTATCATTGTCAGAAACTAAGTAGTTATTACACCAAGTACAATTCAGCTCCCATACGAAGAATCATACAACTCAGCTGCTGACACGAGTCCTCAATTGAATCCCCACCTAACACTAACACCCTTCTCAATACGAATTTCATTTAATCCGTATTCATAATCCTTTCCTGAATCTCTACCAATTCATAGTACAACTGTCACCCAGCAAACTTGATGTAACTTTTCTATCATTAGATTGACTCTTCTTACTGTTATCACCTTATCAGATCACGGGGTGATCGCATCGTATATATTACGATTCATTTTTATGTCTTGATCGTTTTGTTTTACGATCTTCTATCACTATACTTTTAGTCTTTTAGACTCTATCTATTCACCATTACAGTTCAACTTCACTATCAGAGTTAGGGAACTCTGTATCTTATAACTCGTTGAGATTCATCTTTGAATCTTTCCGACCCAACTAACTCTATGTGAGTTAGTAATTATCCTAATCACTGCGGTTATTAGTCTCAGGTATTCCTACCTAAGCTTCATAACCAACAGCTCTGATACCAACTGTGAGGGCCCCGAATCCAGGTCCCAAATCACCTCGGATCCGGTTCGATCATTCTATACAACTATTACTATTTACGGAAGATATAAACATAAATTGTTTATACAATACATATACTCACTATTCCCCAAGGTCGAGTAACCTTAACTTAATACACATTTCATAACTTTTCTAACATATAACATTATTAACATACAATACTTATACAATTTAGCTGCACACATATCCTAACGCTGGAACTGTCTTTAACCTTTCCTTGTATCCGATGCATTCGCCTTAATCTGCAATGTTTTATCATGATATAGTAAGGGTGAGCATAAAGATTGCCCAGTAAGTTTAAATTCAACAATATAACGATATATCATGATTGAAGAGTTTAAATAATAAGCTGGCTATAATTCAATAATATAATTGTGAACTAGCAAGAACAAGTTTATGATTGAACAAGTATATAACATGAACAAATATTTCTGAACCGAAGGGTAATGAAGGTGATCAGCCTTTCATACCTGACTTATACATACAATATGTACAGAGTACAATTATACATGGCAATCAGCAATGATTAACCATAAGCTTATCCGAACAAAACACTCTTAGTAGAGTTAAATAAATACAAACTTGCATGATCCGTTGATTACCGCAACTCAATATATAACGCTTTATCCAAAGACCTAATATTAGAATTATAGATCTCCAATATTAGAATAATATCATCACAATATAATACTATTATATATATATATATATATACACAGAATAACCTAAACACATAACATGTAACCCTATCAGTCTATTCAGCACATAAAACTTAGTATCAAGTCAGACTATTTAAGTTCGAGTTGAAACCGACACAATTCTAACATCCCGACGGTCTAGTCGGACTTTTATCGAGTCTAAGTTCAATTAAACTCTGCCTAAACACTTAACAATTAACTCAGATAATTTTAATATCAGTCAAAATATTTTTCTAAGTCTCATACTAATTTTCAGATAATTATTATCATTTTTTTAGTATTTTTCAATCATTAAACTCGTATTTAAATAAATTAAATACCACATAATTCTTTATCATTAATATTTATTTATTATCAAATATTAATGAAATACATGTCATAATATTATAATATATTTATAATATATCAAAGTATTTTTAATACCTTAAAATCATTTAAATATGATTTCTAAACACTTAAATGCATTACCCGATAATTGCTATTAATATTAAAATATTAATATTTTCATGACAAAATATCAAAAGTTATATTTTATAACTTCAAATATTTTTCTAACACTTAAATCATTTTTTATATGATTTATAAATCATTATTCTATTTTTCCATAATTTATTTAATATATTTATTAAATAAACTAACTATCATTAATATCAATTAATTAATGAATTTCATCCCAAAATATTAAAAGTCATTAAAAATAACTTAAAATATTTTCTAATATCATAATATAATTTTTCATGATTTTTCATGAATTAAAACTATTTTTAAATCATTTATTTAATATTATAATTAAAGAAATTAAATATCATTTATATTCCAAAAATATTAAATATTTATGAAATATACCTAAAATAATTAAAAACTATTTTTCAGAATTTAAAATAATTTTTCAGAATTTATTTAGTATTTTTAATAATTAAAATCTATTTTTTTATATTTTTAGTTAATTTTTAGAAAATAATAATAATAAACTGTCGCTAAAGGGCCTTATAGCGACAGAACCGTCGCTATAGGTGTTCTTGGCATGTTCTTCATCAAGCCCAGAAATTCATGTCAGACTTCGAAGTTACAACTTTGACCCGAATTTGATCTATGATCCAAATGTTTTCTGGACTTACTGAAGTGTTACAATTGTAGAATAAGTGCAACATTACAACTATACACCAAGCTCCTGGCCATACTACCATATATCAAAGAGATCCAAGCCCTCAAACATTCTGACAACGTTGTTCTTCATTTCTGGGTTTTCCAGAAAATGAAGAACAGACGATGGTGCTAGATCTAAATCCTTATAACCTTATCTCTGTATTTATTTTGTGAAACCTAATGCTTGAATCTTGTAGAACACATGTCAGAGTACAGTTTTATAACATTGAAGCATCATAACAACAACACATATGAGCGATCTAGACCGGTCAAAGTTTTAGTCAGAAAACATTTCTTGAAGATTCTGGGTTACCCAGAACTTCATACTGCCAGATGGTCAACGGTGGTTTGACCACGTATAATTTTGATTCTGTGCAAGATATGAATGATCTAATGATTTGAGTATGTAGATTACATGTCAGGCTACAACATGAAATCAACAACATAACTAAAACACGTAACAGAAGCAAGATTTAAGCCCCTGCAAAAATGATGTCAGACAAGATCTGGATTTCTGGGTTGCCCAAAAACCCATTTTCGTGACTGGTCAACGCGGTTTGACCGCTTATATCTTTCGATCTACACATACTCTGGACTTGATTCAAGTTTCAGATCAAAGTCCTTACAACATACTATCAATATAAACATCTAAGACACTAAAAACATTACCAGACACCGATCTATTAAGCCTGACATTTGCTTATCAAACGAAAATTTCTATTTTTTCCAGATTTGATAAATCTTTAGATTCGAGCATCTAGATGATATAGATCTGAGTTTTGACAACCCAGATCATCAAATGACACTCTAATACACAACTCTAACCAACAAACAACAACATTAAACATCAAATCAAAAGATTTCTAGGTTTAGGGTTTTATACCTTTTGAACTTTGATTTTTGATTCTGATCTTAATGATCTGTTCATGGCTTGTTATGGACTGATACTAGCTTATCTTATCTCACTTTCTCACTCTATATTTCGAAAATTTTGGAGAGAGAAAGTCTTGGGAGAAAAATGAGAATAAAAGTGGTCCATTTTCTCTCTTAATCTATTTATTTGCTACCAATGAAATGAAATGGGCTGGCAAGTGGCTGATATAATGTGTTATAAGTCACATGCTATGGCTTAGGGTTGGTGAACAACCCAAACTAGGACAACCTTTGCAAGTTAAGCCAAATAATGCAATAAGGGCATACTAGTCATTTTGATTTCTAAATTAATGGCATAATGGTCATTGTCCCAAGCCCTTAGGGTTTAGGGTTTGGTTAGAGTGTAGGGCTTAGAAAAATTTAGGGTTTGGGCTTTAAAACCCTTAGGGTTTACAAATTTAATTTTCTAAAATTTCCAATTTAGGTTTCCAAAAATAGAAAATTAATATTTCTAAATTATAATTAGGATTTTCTAATTATATAAAATTTCTTAATCACAAATTAAATCTTGCTAATTAGGATTAACATTTCCTAATTAAAATCGCTAATTTAGCAATTAGGATCGTAATTGATCATTAGGGTTTGCTAATAATTAAGTTTTTCCCTAATTAATATTATAATAAATAACACTTATGCAATATAATAATCATTTAAATTCCCAGATTAGGGTTTCATGCACCGAATTAGGGTTTTGGATTCCCGGAACTGAAATTAGGGTTTCCAGAACCGGTTTCTAGGGTTTCTTGTTAATCGTTAGGATTTTCTAACCGAATATTGACGTTCTTAATATATACTTAGGGTTTGTTGCAGATATCAATTATCTGGTCAACCATTGACCCTTAACCACATACTGTACACATATACACAGAACATATTTACATATTTCTTAATCCTGAATAATTCACCTAAATTATTCACTGAATTTTGAAATCCTCAAAATTCCATCTTAAAAATATCACACGCATACACTATTTTTCTGTCTAGGTTCTAATTTTGAACCTTAAATCAATAAATAAAAATTTTAAAAATATTAAAAATTCTCGGGTTGTCACATTCACCCCTTCTTCTAAAAATTTCGTTCCCGAAATTTACCATACACTATACTCCATACACCATACTGCTTACACCATTCGCACACATTATCACATGCTACCCAATACACCACTCACAAGAGTAAAAATTTTCAAATTGTGTTGAGGTGTTATATAGACCATGAACTACTGAGGTTTATAGGTATTACTACCTGCTACCTATTTCAATTAAGAAAAAGGTACTCTACCCCGTACAAAGGTTAACAGTATGTTTACAATCACAAAGAAGGTAAACTACCGATGCGGGTACTTTAGATGATCAATCTATTGTACCTTAGTAATCGGAACGACTATATGCGTTCTTAGATTGGAATATTTTATCCAATTAATATATCCCCATTTTTAGGGTTGTTCACCTCAGACTTATCATAGGATTCCGCACCAAAACAATTTGGTTCGGGAAATTTCTTTCAATGAACACTTAGAGTTTTCATAAACTTTAGTCTAGCTGAATCGAATAGCATAGACCCATATCAATAATTCAATTCAATCGAATTATTTAGGTGTAGCCAAACCCCGTTGGCAAATTAAAATTTTTGAAAATATTTTTGAGAATGACGTCATGATGCCGTACTGTATTAACAGTCCGTTTGAGGATGCCGTCATTGTATGACTTTGTCATAACACATCATACAATAGTGGAACAACGATTTTAGATCAAATTCACACTAAGTATTCCGGTATTTACAACTCCATCAAATTTTTATCATCTCTGCACCAGGTTACATGGTACATGAGTGATAAATAAAATAATTTTGATATTTCAAATCATTTGCGTCTAGCTGAAATAAGTAGCATAGACTATACTTTAAACCGTTTCAAAAATGATTACGAGTCTACATATTTTATTTTAAAGGCACATAGTGCGTATTTAGCTTGATGTCAAAATTTTGAAGTCTAGCATAGCTAGGAGTTTTGGAAAACTTATTTCTTCACTAATAATCATTTGCTTAACAATCTATTTGTTCCTATTATCCTCACTTCTCCATTCACACTCGACTATACCCAGTTCGTCAAGCCACACTTATGAGTTCATTTACTTGCCACAATAATATGAGTTTAAGAACTTGTCCTAGTCTGACCTTTGGCTTCCGTTCGCTGAGGGGTTCATAAATATTTCATATAACTATGAATCAAGAATGCCACATAAGTATGAGTTTTAAGAACTCGTACTTAACCTTATATCCTCTACATATGACCTATCTATCTGTTATACACATGAGAAAGGAATCACCCTCTTAACATGCATATAGCAAATAGCGCGACACAACATTTCAATGATTATCATTGTCAGAAACTAAGTAGTTATTACACCAAGTACAATTCAGCTCCCATACGAAGAATCATACAACTCAGCTGCTGACACGAGTCCTCAATTGAATCCCCACCTAACACTAACACCCTTCTCAATACGAATTTCATTTAATCCGTATTCATAATCCTTTCCTGAATCTCTACCAATTCATAGTACAACTGTCACCCAGCAAACTTAATGTAACTTTTCAATCATTAGATTGACTCTTCTTACTGTTATCACCTTATCAGATCACGGGGTGATCGCATCGTATATATTACGATTCATTTTTATGTCTTGATCGTTTTGTTTTACGATCTTCTATCACTATACTTTTAATCTTTTAGACTCTATCTATTCACCATTACAGTTCAACTTTACTATCAGAGTTAGGGAACTCTGTATAATAACACTTATGCAATATAATAATCATTTAAATTCCCAGATTAGGGTTTCATGCACCGAATTAGGGTTTTGGATTCCCGGAACTGAAATTAGGGTTTCCAGAATCGGTTTCTAGGGTTTCTTGTTAATCGTTAGGGTTTTCTAACCGAACGTTGACGTTCTTAATATATACTTAGGGTTTGTTACAGATATCAATTATCTGGTCAACCCTTGACCCTTAACCACATACTGTACACATATACACAGAACATATTTACATATTTCTTAATCCTGAATAATTCACCTAAATTATTCACAGAATTTTGAAATCCTCAAAATTCCATCTTAAAAATATCACACGCATACACTATTTTTCTGTCTAGGTTCTAATTTTGAACCTTAAATCAATAAATACACATTTTAAAAATATTCAAAATTCTTAGGTTGTCACAGAATAGAAAGCATTATATATACGTTCCTAAGTATATCATCATCTAAATACATCATCTCTATATACAACTAAACAATACAAGGAAATGGGGCACAACTGCCCAACATCTAACAGAGGCCTATCAAAAGATATAACGAGAACTGGGGCACAACCGCCCAATATCTAACATAGGCCTATAAAAAGAAATAGCGAGAAATGCATCAGAAGAAGTTAATGGTGTTAATGTCCACATTTTCTGATTTATCCATTAGATGTAACTCCTCATGGGTCACTAAATCTCTACCAGAAAGGATATCAGGCCGATACAATGGAGGATCTGCGCTAGTAAAACAATCGGAATATGGTCCACCTAAAGGGCCAGCCCCAGAGCTGGAAAGATCAAAATTATCTGCCTCTGATGGATCTCTGCCCAAATGCTGGATAAAGAAATGTGTCAGGTCCAACTATCAATCTGCGTCAAATGAGTAAGCTCTCGAACGCAGGCAATCCAATCTGTCATCATGACAGAGCCAGGAACCATATCCCTCATAAACTGTGTGGCGCAGGTCTGAGCTCCAATAGTGCGAGGGAACCACCAGCAGTAAAAAGCCTCTTGAGTGAAAGGTCCCTCTGATAAATTAAAGCCATCCACTCCCATTAATGGGATCTCAATGATCGGCTGCGACAAAGGTCAATGATACCTGACAGGAGGAAAAAACGAAATGTGTGTGACGCCCCCAAATTTGGACCGCCACTTGGTCACTCGAATTCGATTCATCACGTTCTCATGGTAATACCATAATAGCTAGAATTACATAATCACAACGAAAAATCCAATTTAGAATAATATACAATGATTTATTATAATTATTTCCTCAAGTCTCGCAACTTACATTACTTAATAGATTACATAATAATATGGAATAAAGACTTATTACATAATCCTACTTAATCTTAAACATAGTCTGAAAACAGTCTTAATACAACATAATAGTCTTAAACATAAAGGAACAAGCTAGTCGGTAGCCTTGCCCTTGCCCTTGTCTTTCCCAGAGATACTTCCCTATTTTTCCTTAACTAAAAGGTTTTAAATAAGCAAGAATGGGCACAAATTGCCCAGCAAGTAATATACAACAAGGGTAAAGAGTTTTATAACACGAGTTTGAAAATCGAAGTATCATTTCTAGGATAGTTCAAGGTTTCAGAATAATATCACGAATAATGAATATCAACAATTCTTGAATCAAATCCTTGGAATAAGGACGATAATTCAATATAGATCAATAGATATATATGAATTCAAAGACTATCAATGTATCCAACTGGATAAACAATTTATATTGAGCAATCACTAAGGACTATTTACCCTCTACTAGAATTACCAATATTAAACTGATAACCCAAAAGAATCAAGTACTATAGATGATCAGTCTACAATAATCTAAGTTATGCATAACTACACAGTAATATTCACACGTGTGTTGGGGCTTCTAACAATAAACACTCCCCTTACTATAAGGGTTGTTCAACACAGTTTTTAAGATTTTCGTACTAGTCAATTGGTTTGGACAGTTTTATAAACATGCATATAGTCTAGCCGAATCAAATGGCATAGACACTTTCACAATATTCAAGAACAATACCAAGTTCAATCATGAATAATAGTTTTTATAAGAGTTTAACATAGCAGCTCAATTAAACGAGAAGTAAGATAACTTGCATTTAAAGAGATAAGGTTTGCTTACGACATTCGTCTAATAAAGTAATGCAAGGGTTTAGGATACTTGCACAATATAAAGGATAGTTCATATACTTGCCTTAAGCGTAGTTTATCCAAGTTAAGAAATCAACACTTTCGAATCCTATTTATAGCGTATTATAAGAACAAGATGCTCATTAGCGAACACATTCTTTATTCAAGTTTGACATAATTCAAGTATACACATATGGTACCAAATCAACTCATAGGCTTATCATGAAATCAAGTATTTAGTTACTTTATAAGCAAATTTATAATGCTCAAGGTTAAGACCTTTCTTACCAATGAACTTTCCTTATACAAGGAAAACACTATCATATTGCTTAATCATCACATATATACATGAATCAGTAGGTTTTAAACCATTTTTAGCAGTATAGACATCATACAAGTTAACTGTCCAAAGATCAAATTTCAAATTAACTAAGTTCTGATTTCAGACTGGCGCAGATGCGCTATGACTAAGCCTAGGGCCGGCGCAGCTGCGCAACCCTCTGGCCAAGCCAAAACTCAGCTGTTGCCTTGTGGTTCCTGTCCGGGTTGAACACAATATTCATACATAATATATTTTGTCATGTTAAAGGTCTTCTCATGTTTCTCAAGTCAATCTAGGTTCCCCCTTTCATAATATAATTCTAAATTAAACATTTCAACAAGTTAAGGCCATTTAAGGTCATGAAACCACAAGGTCTATCATGCTTGCTTTCTAAACATACAATGTAGTTATAAAACTCATATTAGGCATGCTTGTGAGTATTCATAACACATGTGAAATTAGCACCGCTTTGGTTAAAAATATGCTTCGTTCATGCTTCACTTGAAATATAATACACAAGCATGGTATATATATGTATATGTTACATGAATGAGTCTAAGAGTATCATCAAACATGATCACAACTATCAGATTCTAACCCTCAAGGTAGTTTGTCAATATTCACGTTCAAAAATTGTATTTTCATTTGTAAAGCTTATTAGTAGGTTCAACATGTTCATGCGTCCTTATGAATCATATACACACAAGTTAACGGGTTATTCATGTCTTTCTAAATCATACCAATATGCTTGCAAAGTCAGCATACATACATATCAAGTTCCTTTCTAAAGTCCTAAATCCATTTTAAACTATACACTTTCGTTAATCATCTATGCTAGTCTAAACATGCTCACATTAGATTAATATACTTATATATACACACATGCTTACAAGCTAGTTTAAGCCATATTAGTTTATCATCATTTAGTAGGTTTTAAAACAGAAGGCTCAAATGAACTCAGAGGCCTGCGCAGCTGCGCTGCGCCTTAGTGTTAATCCGGCGCAGCTGTGCCATGTCTGGTTCGTACTAGGAACAGTTTGCGTCGACAGAAAACTAGCCTAACCAAAAAAATTATTCACGGATTCGATTCGAAATAGTCATATATCAGTTTAAACATACTTATATGGTCATATAACAACTATATAACCATTACCCAACCTCATTATTATCCAACTCTAAATAATCAAGAAATTAAAACTCAAGAACTCTGTTTTGGCAGAGAATGAAATGGAAATCAAGGAAGAGGGATTATACCTTTGTAATGTGAAATAAACTTGCTGTTAAATGGACTCCAAATTCTTATAATACTTGTACGCTCTCAATCTCACACTTAGCAATTATCAGACATATTTCAAGCACACCAACTGAGAATTGAATCTGCTACTTATAGGAGAAGTTTTGGATTGGACATTTGTGTTACACAAGATTGAAGTCCATGGTGTAATGGAAGGGAACAAAGGTTATTAAAGAGTTGTTTAACAACTCCATACCATCCACCTTCCTAGCCATGATCACCTATGATTAGCAGCTTGAAAGTTACGTAAATAGAGTGCAAGTTACTGTTCATTGTACTATTGTGTCACTTAATTTGGGACAAATGCAAAATCTTAGTAACAAGCTTAGCTCAATCCAATTTAGTTACTTTGCTAACCAAAAATGGATTTTATTTTTGAAGTGTTACTATATTAGGAGAAATTTGGGGTTATTTATATACTCACATTATATAGTCCATGTACATTAAATACACGCAATAAAATAATGCAGTCATGTATTATTGTCCGGGTAGTTCCATAATTATTTATACTACTCACATAACCACATTATAACCTTATTTAATATTAATGTTTATTTAAACATTTAATTCCTTTCTCAATTTCTAGAACACACAGATATTTAACCATTTATGTATTACAATTACATATGATCTTATTGTACTACTTGGTACCTTATATTAACATAATGTACTCTTATCCTATGTTTTATTAATGTCATACATATAACATTAATGTTTCAATTCAGTGCTACAGTAGAAATTAACTATCTTCAACTAATCACTGGCGCAGTTGCTCTAGTTTGTACTGCTGGGAGGGTGCAACTGCGGCATACCCTGACAGCGTCAAACTAGCTTAGCTTCAAGCCAGTTTCAACATCCATCTCCGTAATATGTCTTCACATCATAAATTAACTATCATCCTAGTTTAAGAGCGTATTCCTTACGTGAAATCACATAATTATTTGCAATTAATCAATATTCTTTAATAATTATCAATTATTTGTTTACCTTAACAATTCGTTCGTTAATTAATATAGTCACTACTATCACGGTGCCACACAAGGCATTTCAACGAGTTTGTTACAACTCCACATTAATCACTTTAATATAATTGAGTTAACTCGTCTCATAACACGAAATTATTTATATTCAAATAAATATTTATTTCTATTAATATATTCATAAGTCATGAAAATTCTCAGGTATTACAATGTGTATCTCTATTGTAGTGCTCCTAATAGCACGCCCTCCCAAATATAGCTCCCAACCTTCGTTAATAAGGAGAGGAATTCGATGGGTGGACAATATATACTAGACATCAGTCGGGAAACCACCCTCGAAGCCAACTGTCAAGTGGTCCTCGGAGTAAGGAACCCATGTAATGATATATGCTGTCAATAACTCTAACTGTAGGCGAGAATGGGTGAAACCCTCAGCTACAGGAACATTTGCCAAAGTGGTGTAATGCCATCGCCGTCCCCATGGATAGGTATCCAAATCTAGCATACTAACGGGACGAAGACATGAGAGCCTCTTGTAGGCCCAAAACTGCGAATACAAAGATCAAATATCCGCGGTCAGTCAAACTGGCAACCCGAACAAAGGGAAATCAAAACAGAAAATGCTCACCACCAGAAATGGGTAGAACCCTAACCAAGCCTTCGTCACTACCTCTAAGCGTAGGTGATACTGAGGAAGTAGGCAAAGGTGTAGGAGCCCCAATCAAACTCTCCGATACGGTCCACCTCCCGAGTGGTGCTGACTAAAGCGAATGACACCGTCGAAGAGTTCTCAGCTAGGAAACAACCCCTAAGAATGATCAAAAACAATCGCCGAAGGATGCGATCTCTAACCCTCTGATCATTGGGCAATGGCTCAGTCAAAGCCCCACTCATGGCATCTACACTCAAGGGACCAGAACAGATAGTCTGATCCTTGAGCGCCGTGGCCGAGACTCCCAACAAGGATCTGACGGCAATCGGGGAAATGTCAGCCACCAAAGGCACTGGTGCCCCTAAAAATTCGAACCCAATGATGAATCGCCAATCCATCAGTGTCATCATCACCTCACAATCCAACAAATAGAGAAACAGTCCTGAGATAATCTTAGGGACAATGACGGGGGAGGATGGAAATGAAAGCCTCGAAGCCCCAGGCATGAATAATCTCTCGGTACTCTGGATAGAGAGTATGATACAGAGAATGTATGCTAAACTAGTTCCCTCTGGGCTGCGTAAAGTCGTGAACCTGAATCAAATTGCAAATCAAAATCAGAACCCTTGCCCCCCACAAATGGGAAAAAAGAATATTAACACGGCCATTACCTCGTTCTCATGAAGATAGATTAAGGGGTGACAACTTAAATCATCTAAAAGATCTGGAATTGTTACATTTATAGCTGGAAGCTCTATGTGGAGAATGGAAGAAGAAGGAACAAGATCCATAGCGGGTACGTCCTCCTCCTCGTCCTCAACATTTGGTCTCTCAACCTGGATAGGCCGAATCACTGACTCAGTCAACCGACGAGGCTCTCGGGCTGGGTGAGGCCGACGAACATCTGAAGCTCTCCTCGTCACACCTGAAGTCGTCCTACGGGAGCTACTCGGCTGGTCTAGATCCATATATCTAGACAAAAGTCTCTAAATCACCTCAAAAAGGGTATGGTAAATTCTAACCTGGAGCTCATTAAATTCATTTTGTAGCTATATGCATGCATGCATTACTTTAACATACATCTACAGTAGAGTTAAAAATTCATGTTCATTCAATGCCTAGAATCATGAATTTTTTTTTGCCAGAGTCTCCTTTGTAAAAAGGACTATCCACATGAACATAGGAATGACTAGGTTGCCATCCAGTAGCACACTAACTCAAAGTCATAAACATCTTATATGCATAAAAAAACAACAAAGTAATATCCATCAAGGTAGCCTAATTACCAGAATTGCTTTGCTTCAAAACCTTTGCTCATTTGTCCTTAAATAGGATGAAAAAATTTAAAGAAAAGGGTGCCAATTGACTGTTTCAAAAGTCATTTTTTTTACATCAATACATTCAGCATGGTAAAATACTAACATTTACTGCGTTGAATAATTTTTAGCAAGTCATATGAGCATGCATGTTCACTACTATGTGTTTTAAAGCATTTCGTATGATATCTCACTTTCCAACGGTCAAAACTGGAATAGAAAACATGTAAACGTTACCAGGATAGTGCATAACGATTGTACGGTGACAGATTTTATAGAAAACAGTCCGAACTCAGTAGATTTGAAGAAGAAATCTCGGATTCTCTATATGATTTTAACTTGAAAATGACTTATAAAAGGGATAGGAGGTGAGATATAACCCACGGGTGGCCGCGGGTCAACCCACGACAGCCGCAGGTCTACCTATGGCTGCCCAGGGTGGTCCCCACCCCTCTGGCTCGATCAAATTTGAGTTGTAAAGGAGGTCCCACAAGTTGAAAAGTCAGATCAGGAAAAAAGATGCTACGCTATTAAGCGGAAAAGCCTGAAATCCTGAATTCAGAGACCAAACTGCGGGTCTATATATCAATCATTGGTATTTGCCCAGACACAGTGTTTAGAAAGCCAATGATAAAAGCAGCCCTTGATAGTGCATCACTAAGGTCTGATGCCATCAACTGAAGGTTTTGTTCTCAATCAAGATCATCAAAACTCGTTAAGAGTATAGCTCGTCAGAAATTCATCTCTAGCTGAGATTTTTGACATCATAAGCCGTTGAAAACTACTTCAACGAGGGTTAGGAATCCTTGACACTACAAGCCATTGGCAATAACTACAACGAAGCATCAAAAATGGTCTGGTGATGTAAGCTGTTGAAAGATACTTTAACGAGGGTCAGGCATCCCTGACACTGCAAGCCATTGGCGATAACTCCAACGAAGCATCAAAAATGGTTCGGTGATATAAGCCATTGAAAGATACTTCAACGAAGGTCAGGCATCCTTGATAATGCAAGTCGTTGACGATAACTCCAGCAAAGCGTCAAAGAAACTTGATGATACAAATCATGAAAAACCATCTTCATCAGGGAGGACCGATGATGGAATTTGTTATATAGATCCTCAGTAATCAGAACGCTATCCCAGAGGAACTATAAGCATAGACCTGTTGGAAAGTCAGAATGATGGTGATAATGCCAGTGTAATGGCAAGGAACATCCCATGGTGATAACAAGGCCAAGCCATCATCTGGATGAAACAACAAAAATCCCCAAGAGTCGCTCACAAAAAAGAAGAGCATCTTCGATGGAAAGCCCTTCTAAAAGATTAAGGATCTTAGTGATAACACCAATTTTGACATCCGGTGGTCTTAAGCATTGGAAAACCTCCACTATAAGGATCTTGGAGACATCTCTGCGACTTGTCGACAAATAGGGCTCAGATAGCACTGATAGACATTTCAAACCGCTAGTGACAACCCCAGTGTAGCATTGGGAGATTTCGATAATGAGAGCTTTGTAAATTACCGATCAAGTAGACATCAAAGTGGTTCAACATAGCCTTAATTGACAACTCCATCCCCTAGCAGAAGCGGCGGGAGCAAGTAGTTATCATATCCCATTGGAAATCATTCCAAAAACGATATTCAACATAACATTACATCATACTGCATTGCATTTGTATTATCCTAATTTTGTCATTTTTCAAGTGTCTAGTAATCTTTATCCTATCCATGCCATTGCATTGTATAAATATGATAAAGAGGGGCATCTATAGACACTTGAAATTTTACATCCATGTTACTAACCCTGTAGGAGGGTAAAATCGTATTCTAGAGATAACCCTGGAAGTCAGATCCAGTTTTAACCTCAGCGATAACCCCGAGAGATCTAGTTTCAACCCCGCGAGATCCAGTTCTAACCTCAGAGATAACCCTGAGAGATCTAGTTTCAACCTTAGAGATAACTCCGAGAGATCCAGTTCCAACCTCAGAGATAACCCTAAGAGATTCAGTCCCAACTCCGAAGATAATCCTAGGAGATCAAGTTTCCAATCTCGGAGATAACCCCGAGAGATTCAGTCCAAGTTCTGAAAATAACCCAAGGAAAGTTAGTCCCAACCCCAGAGATAACCCTGAAAGGTCAAGCAAACCTCAAAGATAACCCCGAGGACAGTCAGAATCAACAGTAGCCCAATCTCAGAGATAACCCTGAGAAACGAGTGTTATAATTGCGCTAAAGCCGAAGATAACACTAGGAGGGACAAAATGGTCATTTTGCCACCTTAACATCACATCAATGTTATCTTAACATAATTCAACTAAAACTACATACAAAGATGTCCCACAAGAACTATAGCTCAAATCCCAAGTGACAACTGCACAAGACAACACACCAGATAGACAACAAAGACTTAGAGATCTGGTCATAAACTCATCTTCCCTGCTTCGGACAACCTCTAATCCCATATCATTGTGTAGCTCTCGATAATAGATTTTTGAAAAGGTACAACACTCCTTTATTGGATGCTCATATTGAAAGTTATGAAGGTTCGAGCGGATAACGTGTAGCCCGAGTGCACGTACCTCAAGACGACATAACCCATAAAGCCTGGGGTAGCCCGGGAAGCCAGAGGTTGACCTGCGCCCATCTGTTCTTTAAATATGAGCTCCCAATAGCTCATTTGAAAAAAAAATAAGAAAAGAGAGAAAACTCTGTCTATTTCAGCCTGTAACCACTGCTAGAGTGCTCCAAGTTGAGTGATTCTTCTTTCTAAACACTTGTAAGCTCGTGTTCTATAACATACTGAAATTTAACCGGTGGAAACCAAGTTTTTAGGTCCCAAAATCTATCTGAAGTTTTCTTGGTAGCCCACTGTAAGATTTTTCAGATTTTAAGCTTTCTACTATATATATATATATATATATATATATATATATATATATATATATATATATCCTCGGTCGTCGAAATCGACTTAGCCTTGATAGAATATCCAGAGCATTTACTGCTTTTATTTTTATATCCTCGATCCTCGAAATCGAGTGAGCCTAGATAGAATATACATAGTGTTTACTGCTTATATATATATATATATATATATATATATATATATATATATATATATATATATATATATATATATATATATATATATCTGTGTGTGTGTGTATGTGTGTATGTGTGTGTGTGTGTATATGTATATATGTGTGTGTGTGTGTGTGTGTGTGTGTGTATATATATATATACATTTCTGTCTGGCCTGGAGTTTACTTTGTGGCCTTTTACTGCTTTTCTATATATATATATATATATATATATATATATATATATATATATATATATATATATAACTGCTTTCATAGTGTAGATATTTAATCTTCCAGCCTATGGACTAGAGTTGCCTAAATCTAGCTATTTCTAACTTTGACTTGTTCAAAAATGACTAAATTGGAACCGTTGAAGCTAAAATGGTTTAGATTTATTTAAATCTAGATCTTTTCTAGCTTTTGTATATATATTACTTTATCATGTGAGCCTAGGAATCATGTGATCGAAGATTCAGCCTCTAAATCTAGATTCGGTTCCCACAATGGACATTTCTCAGCTGTAGCCAGCTTGTAAATTATCTACGGTGTCTGAATATCCTTGGATGACTTTCATGCCCATAAGGAGTTCGACAGTGCTATGCATCTTATTTTCTTGAAGATGCTCGCATCTCAAAAATAAAAGCAATCAAGCTAAATACAGAATAAAATGGAAGTATCAAAGTCCTCAATTACTATTAAGCAAAGGGTTTGAAAACCTATTTTTCAAAACTTCACTACTATATCTTATTAAAATTGAACTTTTATACAAGTCAAATCCTTTGTATATATGTGCAAACGAGGCATAACACTACTTATAGATAATTGCACATAGGCCCAATACACACACTCATACACACATGCAAATAAATAAGTTAATTGAAAAGTTGCAGTAACCGTGTTTTAACGGAAGTCAGGGGGTGCCTAACACCTTCCCCCCGCTTAATCAAGCCCCCGAACCTAACGAATCTCAATTTTCAAGGTTAGTTAAACAATGTCCAACCATTGGGTCTTTGTGCAATCCTTTCTAAAATTAGTTGAGTTAGTACAACCATTTCAAATCTACCAACTGGCTACTCTAAAAGTCAAATCGTTGACATTCACAAGTCGAACCTTTTCAAACTTGTCTTATCAGACAAAACTCACCCAAAATGAGAACACAAAAGGGTTAGCACTGAAAGGGACATAAATCTTCCCGACGCCAACAATGCCGTATCAGGTTAACACAGATGAGCGCAAAGCAAGGAGGTTTGAACAGGGACTAAATCATTGGTTGTACAGTAGAGTCTATATGTTTCAGCTGAAGACAATTGTAGCAGTACTTAAGAAGGCGATTATCGCAGAGGGTGGAAGTGATGCCTTAAAAAATACAATCAGAAACAGAGAAAGAAGAAGAATGAGAATGAAGGAAAAACAGGTGGTAGCAGTGGAAGAAATAATAACCCAAAGAGGAAGTGGAATGAGGGTGCAGGTGCTGGAAGTCAGAAGAGTAGCCAACAGAAAAGGAAATTTGAAGCGTGTGCAACCTGTGGGAGAAATCACACTGGTGTGTGCTTGAGGGGTAAGCGGGTGTGCTTTAACTGTGGTTAGGAGGGTCACACTGCTCCGAATTTCCCTAAACTGAAGAAGGGTGCTTGTTTCACGTATGGGTCGAAGGATCATCTAGCTCGCGAGTGTACTAAGAAGTCATTTAGAGGTACAAGTGGAAACAAGGGAGGTAGCAGTGGAGGTACTTTGGCTATTACTGGACCAACACCATCGAATAGACCCACAGCTAAAACCTTTAATATGACCGTACATGATGCTGTCCAGTCAAAAGATGTGGTGTTAGGTATCATTTCAATCAATGATATAAATACATATGCATTATTTAATTCGAGTGCTATTTGCTCATTCATATCTGATGATTTTGCTAAGAGTTTAGGGTTGCCTAGTGAAGAGTTAAATTTCCCTTTGAACATAAAAATTATGAATATGGAAGTGATTCCCATTAGAATCGTATATAAGAACTATAGGGTGAATATTAAGGGAAATGTAATAAAAGTAGATTTAAACCCGATTAAACTTGGGAAATTTGATGTTATATTAGGAATGGATTGGTTGTTCAATTATGGAGCGATAATTAATTGCCAAAAGAAATGTGTAAACCTTATTACTCCGTCAAAGATAGTTTTCTATGGTAGCAAATCGCCTAGACAAGCGAGTTGTCTAACAATGATACAAGCCAAGAAGTTATTGAGGCAAGGCTATGTAGGATATTTACCTTATGATAAGTGGTTTTATAACCACTTATTTAGATATTAGCTAACTTAATTTGTTGCTTAAACTCATTGTATTGTATACTTTTTTATGCATTTGTGCCTTGTTTTATAGTTTTTGTATTGGGAACTCTCTTGATGTTATTGGAGCTAAGTTGTGCTCATGGCTATGATGGATTGATGGTGGAAAGTAAAACGGAGTTGAGCATATTGCTAGGTGATGGAATGAAGATATAGAGTTAATTGCATTGAGCCTACAAAGCATCACAAGATTGCAGCAGCACATGTCAGGGTCAGCTGGTGCACGGTGCAGCTGCGCCCAGCTTGGCCTATGACACGATGCAGCTGCGCCAGCCAGACATCCCAGATCCTGCACAGCGCAGTTGCGCCCTCTTAATGGCTAATCACAGCACAGCTGCGCCAGTCTTAATTCTGCATATGACTTTTTAATTGAGCTATCTAATATGGTATTACTTGGAGAAGGGACAGATGAATGAGACTTCTATATAATTAGAAATATATCAGTATGCAAAAGGATTCAACCCTTTGGGGGGATCAATTTGCTATTGTTACTTTCTTTCATTAATTTCAATAATAGATTAGTGGAGTTACTTTCTAGATTTGATTAGATCTGAAGACTTGAAGCAATTGGAAAGTGTTAAAGATTCATTCTTGAAGTAGGAGAACAAATTTGCACTTCAATTCTCTACTCTTATTCTCTCTTTGATTCCTATTTGTAATCTTATGATGGTTATTCAATATGTGGATAATAAATTTGATTCAGCTATGATTTAAACTCTATTATGGGATTGCAATGGATTCTATGGATTAGTTTATTTTGATATACTTAATTGTTAGCCTTCTTGATTATTATGGGATTGTCTAGTAAGATTCAAGCTTATTTGCTTAGTTGATTGGCCATCAATTACTGTGATAATCCATATGAACTTGAGAGACGCAGTATGGGTTTAGATATGATCTTATTAGCTTGTGATTGTATGTTCTATATTGTGATGGGATGTATGATTTGTGCTTAGGTCCGAAGTACCACTCATAGTCAATTGAGAATTTGGGCTTAAACCTTAATTATTTGTAAATCGCATAGACATTTAGTGGTTGAGGTAAGGTGGGTGTTCTTGTGTATTCTATCAATTGTGGATTATATTTGATATGGGTATGGTACATCGAGAGATGGCCATATTTCACTTTCGTGTTCTCGACTAACAATCTGGTGCAATTAATTTGGTTTAGCATGAAGTGTGTCAATTTAAATGACTCAATAGATGAAATTGTGATCTCAGGTCTTCATTATCTAGTCTCATTTTAGGGATAATTAGTTTTATTTAATTTCATAGTTTAAATATATAGTATTAAATCACTCGTTTAAATAAGACAAAAATGGTTATGGGCTAGTGCTTGGTGAACTTTATTAGTTAATTATCCGTGGGAACGATACTTTACTTACTCTTATATTACTTGTTGACCACGTACACTTACGTGTGAGCGTATATAGATTTTACCCAACAAGTTTTTAGCGTCGTTGCCAGGAAATTAGATTAATAATTTTTGCGAGCATTAAATTCAATCAAATTAGTCTTAATTTAAACATTTTATTTTATTTTACTTATCTTCTTATATTTCCCTCTTTTCAGGTAACATGGCTTACAGTGCTTATCAATGGTCATGCACGAGGATGGATCAACCAAGAGAAAAAGGGATTGATGGACTCAACACAATTGCTACATTATTAGCACAAATTTGAGATTCTTTCGAGGAAGTTGGACATTGTTGCAAACCAACGTACTCAAGAGATAGTAGTTACATATGAATATTGTACTGGCGAGCATCCTAGTTATTAGTGCAACATCAGTGTTGGACAAGTACAGTATGGGGGTGATTACTTCAACAATTATGCTTATCCTAATTATCATCAAGATTAGGGGCATCACCCAGATTCTGCATGGAGTTATTACTATCAAGACCAATAATGCATCCTAAGTCTAACATATCCATCAGATTTCTCATATCCACCTCCAATGCATCAAGAAGAAAATTCAGAGTTGAAGGAATTCATGTCAAAGATCATAGTAGACCAGGAAGAGATGATAACGAGTCAAGAGTTATCAACCCAAAATCTTAACAGATAGATGGAACAACTCATTAACTCCTCAATGAATGGCCATCAATACATGGATTTCGAAATTGAATATGATAATTCAAGATTGGAGGATTTGTGGTTCAAGTTTGTAGCATCAACTAAGGAGAAGATGATTGAGCAAGAAAGGTCAATTCAAAATCTTCATAATCAGATGGATCAAATGTTCAAAGCCTTGAATAATCGCCCTCAAAATAATTGGTGCTATGTCATGGATGATGAAACTGATGGAAAACCAGAAGTGTACATGCCACTGGATGAGCTCAAAGAAGTTGTCATTAAGGAGACAATTGGGGAAGTGGATAATGTAGAACATGAACTGACTTGTATAATACCCCAAGTGCCTTTTCAGTTAGAGTTGAAAAATTCAATGAACTTTGCACACCCATGTCCCCTTGCTAGCCACATTCAAAGTAAAGATCAGTATGATAAAGAGGCCTATTATACACCATGGTGGGCTGAGGAAGAGAAAATATAAGAGGAAAAGTATGTTGTATTTTTCATGCCTCAATGCAACAATTTATTCACAAATACAATGGACGAAGCACCTAGCTATGCAATAGAGCTGGGGACATCATGTACAGGAAATATGATAGGTTGTTTTAATTCATAGACTCGCAAGATGGGGAACCTACCTATGCACATTGCAGTTCTAATGGATGGGGGATTCCTCGCTTAGTGTAGAGGAATCAGATAACGATGTCAAGAAAAGAGTGCAGCTAACAGACTATAAATCGAGCGCTTGATGGGAGGCACCCCATCAAATCTCTCTCTCTCTCTCTCCTTGTTTGTTTAATTCTACATTATCTATAGTCTATCACTTTCCTCCCTTTTTGTTTAATTCTTACTGTTTTAATTATTTAGTTCATCATTATGATAGTTAATTAAATTTTTAGTATCAAGTGTTAGTTAGGATTAAATAATGTTTAATATTTCATTGTGACCCTTTACAGGATTAATTAATTGGGCAGCAGTGTGAGGAGTGTTAACATCAGGTCACAATGCAGAATTAGGACCAGGCTCAGGGCAGCGCAGCTGCGCCCTTGCACAGGCCAAAACTGGCGCAGCTACGCCACTTGACAGGGCTAAACAACACACAGCGCAGCTGCGCCCCTCTTCAAGCCAAATATAGTGTTGCTGCGCCCGACGTTTAACTTTGATTTTAAAAAGAAGTCCAACCCGGATCTTATTTCATTCCCCCACTTAAGCTCCAATTCGACAGTGCACTCTCTCCCTCACATAAACTTCTCCTAATCTATCTCTCTTTCTCTTAAAACCGAACACCTAAGAGCTCTAAATCAAACCTTAGTGTCCAATCTATGTGATTAAAACCTTCAGATTCATCTCACCACCACTCTCTCTCCCAACCAAACCCTAGTTCTTCATTCCCTTAGCCAGCATCGAATACTTAGCATAGTCAAGGTGTTTGTAGTGGTGCACACAATTTGTTCGATCAAAGATCTGAGAGGTTTATGGGTTTACTTTCGAGGATATAGTAATAGAAAAGAGCAGAGTTGGCTTGATATTGAGTGCACTTCAGTGGGTTGATTTAGAGTTTGACAGAGTTTGGGTCATTGAAGGGTTCAGGGCATCTAAGACAGAATTCTCTCATTAGATAGTACTTTCATCAGCATCATGGCACTCAAAAGAATTAGAACTCCATCTCCTTCATCAAGCAGCGAGCATGAGAGCGAGGAGAATATCAGGGATATATTGGACACTGCTAGATTCGTGAACCTATCTGCACATCACTACTATCTGGATGTATTAGTGGGCAAATCATTTGTACTAGAAAGGGGTTTCAATCCAGGGAGAGAAGATCGTGGGAGATGGATGGGCTGGAGTGGTATCCAAGCCTGTGGCAGCCCCAATGGCTATAGTGAGAGAATTTTTTTCCAACGCTCGCGAGACTCAGAATGGCATCTCTTATATGCGAGGAAGGCAAGTGCAGTATACCAAGCAATTAATCAATGACATATTTCATGTGGGTACATTACCATCATGTACGGAAAACTAGGCAGAGTCGCAGAGGTTTGAAACAGACTTAGATAAGTTGGTGAAGGAACTGTGCAAGCCAGGCACAAAATGGACCACCAAATCTAGCACTGATAGAAAGGTGCATTTACCACGGACTTCACTCAGTCGATACGCAAAGGCATGGTATAGCTTCATATGCACGAGCATACTCCCTACCAGTCATCATGTCGATGTCATGACTAACAGAGCTATATTGTTATATGGCATTCTGAAGATGAAAGCAATTGACATCGGGCACTTGATCAATCAGTCGATGTTACGATATATGAGGGGGAGTACTTCAGGGGGCATACCACATGCCTTTATTATTACTCGACTGTGTTTGGCTGTAGGGGTTGAGTGGGACATTGAGGCTCTACAGATGCCGATGAGGGATATAAACCACACCACTATTTAGAAGTATACCATTTGGAATGGTCCAGAGTCTCACCCCCAGGGCTTGGGGTTCATTATGCCTGAAGATGAGTCAGAAAGTGAAGAAGATGAAGATAATGAAGAAGAAGATGATGAGGATACTGATGCTCCTCATTCAGCTAGGGCTTTTCCAGGCAGGCAAGACCATGACATTCGCCGCCTCCAAAGAAGGATGGATGCGATGCACATGAACTTTTAAGGTTTTACTGTCGAGTTCTCTGGAGTCCTATCAAATGCCTGCAGCCAGCTGGGAGCACATGTCCAATTTTTGACATATGGGATGGCTACTCCATATCCACCTCCAGACACTCCACCTCAGTAAGAGGAGGATGGTGATGATGAAGATAGCTAGGGGAGTTTCCTTATACCTTTTATCTCCAATGAGGACATTGTAGTTCTTAAGTTTGGGGCTATTAGGTTTATTTGTTGCATTTAGTATAATTCATGTCATGTTGCATTCTGTTGAGTTTATTGTGTTAGGAATTGTTTCATTCTGTTTAGTTTATTGTGTTAGGAAATGTTGCATTTTGTAATAGCATGAATCCAGTTGTTAGTTGATTTGTTATTCAGTTAGTCTATGAGGAAATTAAAATTACTTGATTGTTAAACTGATTTGAAACTTAGACTTGATTGTGATGTCATATCATAATGTAATCCTTATCTATCCAATACTGATGTAACCGGCTAGCACTCTAGAGTAACCAGTATGATATGCTTAGTTTAAATTTTCACATACTTATCTTCTGGTGGGAATTCTGTGTTTTAACGAAATAGTGTCAGTACTCAGATGGTAATAGCTAAGACTGTAAAAAGCTTAAATTTGGGGAATTCAATAGGTATGCATATCTCTCTCTAAAAAAAGAGAAAAAGAAAAAGAAAATAAGAATAAAATAAAAAATGAATAAATACCGTGGCTAGTCTTATTTCGGGGCCTTTGTTACTTGAGTAAGTAAACCCGAGGGGATTGTCTTTACACCTACCGCCCTAAGGTCTTAATGGTCTGGGAGTCATTGGTCGAAAGCTCGCTAAGGGGTAGCACTGTTAGCCTAATGGAATGAGGCATTGCACAGTCACGGGAATTTAAAAAAAATCAATAAACATCGCGGGAAAGTACAAAAATCGCCCTCGTGAGTAATTAAAGGCATAAATCTCCCTGTTGACTCTTAGCTTAAGTAATGCATGGTCTTAGTTATAACTTGTTTGATTTATTGTTTATCTTGAGTTAAAACTGGTTCTTTCCTCCTAAGAAGCATAGTATGTGAAAAATTTGTTCAATAGCATGTTTAGTGGTTGCTTCTGTTATAGTTAGTGCCCTAGAGGTTAATTATTTGATATAATTGCTTAACATTTTGATATTATATTTGATTGAATAAATGAATAATTTTATTATGGTTTTATTTTCTGCGTTATATAAATGTTAACATAATAAAATTCCTTAGAATGCTGATACAAATTATATAGTTTAAAGTATATGACTTGAACATGAGATTATGTAATTACAATTAGTATCATTGCTCTTAAATGTCTCTAGTCGAGTATCATTGTTGATGGGACAACAATGATGCATTGAGACTAGTATGTGGATTGACTGATGACCAAATCTCATTGGTCATAAATATATGAGATATTAAGTCAATACATAGGTATGTGTTAGAGAACGATGTACTGGACAGACCCACCATGAGAATTCTATGTGGAGCATTATGCGAAGTGTCATTAGCGATTCTCATAGTGACAATGATGTAATGATCCTCCGACCGAAAATCACTATATCACTACATGGGAATTTATGTACTTTGATATCATCAAAAGTCACCTTTAACAGGGTGGACAATAAAGATGATTATTGGGTACATCATGAATCGTGTGAGGAATATGAGTGATCTAGATGGAATTTAACCCTCCTATATATTAGGGGAGATATTCATAGGCCTCTTGATTGAGTAGGACTATGAAATGCATGGCCATGCTTAAATAGTGATTTATTACATTTAGCCTACTCATTGATCAAGAAAATTCAGATTAAATTATGAAGAGTATGACACATTCCATGACTCGAGTTTAATCTAGGATGTCAAGGTTAAAAAGATTAAATTACATTGAAATATTGGTTACGAAAAGGTTGCATCGAATCATCGATCTTATTATTACTTTGGTAGCAATGATGCATTACTAGATATCGCCCACTGTTTATAATTTTATAATATGATTTTAAAATTATTGTCAACGTAATAATAACCTATAGGGTCACACACATAGAACGTAATTAAAAGAGAATTAATTTAAATTGTAAATATTTAAATATGTCAATATGATTGATAGTATTTAAATCACGAAATTAAATTAAAAAGGATGACTTGTATATATATATATATATATATATATATATATATATATATATATATATAACTTCAGATTTTATTTTAATTAGATTAGGGTTTTGAATAATTTCGAATTACTGTTATATATATGATATATCAGCGTTTTAGGAAAGTTAATCATAACCTAAAAACCCTAGCCGCTCTTAGAGAGAGACTAAAGAGAAATAGTTTTGAAAATCCTCATCCTTGGTGGCTAGTACCGTAGTTCCTTTTACTGTAAATCGTACAACGATTCGCAGGGTGTTCGTATGGATACTGTAGAGGCGCGGTTCGTTTGGATTGTACTGGAGATTCGATCGCATCAATTTCACCTTCAATAATCGGTATAAATTTCCAACCACTGAATTAATATGGTTTTCGCATGGATCCTATTTTAGGGTTTCAAAATTGCACTTTAAATTGTTTATTTCTGCAGCGTTTTATGTGTCAAAATCCCAACTGTAGGACCCCAACTTTTTAATAAATAAAATCGAATTTCCTCTAATTATTATTGTGAATAATAAGGTGTTAATTTGATATAATGCTTTGATTATGGGTGAAATATGCAAATTTTGCAAAATAAGCAAGTGGTTATAAAATATTAATTGTTGTCGGGGAATATTCGTTTGGTCGTGGAATATTCTTTCTGTCGGGGAATATTCGTACGACGGAGCAGCCATTTGTGGGCCCCATAATGGAAAATGGTCGGATGAGAAAAACGACAAGTTTGAGTTTTTATAAATAACGGTGTAGTAGTTACCGTTAACACTGTTAGAATACCCAGTGGTTAAAATATAGTAATACGCGTGGTTGCACTGTAAGACCCCGAATTTTATGAAATAAAAGTATTCAATTTTTCTTATAATTACGATTCAGTAAATGGTTAAATTGATAAAAAGTTAAAGTTAAATGTGATATATGAATTTTTTTCAAAAAAAAGCAAGTGGTTATAAAATAATCATTGTTGTCGGAGAATATTCGTTTGGTCGTGGAATATTCTTTCTGTCGGGGAATATTCGTACGACGGCGCAGCCATTTGTGGGCCCCATAACGAATAACTGTTGGATGAAGAAAATGACAAATTTGATTTTTTATAAATAACGGCGTAATTGTTACCGTTAATACTGTTGAAATACCCGGTGGTTAAAATACAGTAATACGCGTTATTGCACAGTAGCACACGGTATTGCACAGTATTTTTAAAATTATTGATTCTTACGTGAGAAGGCACTACTCAATAATTGTTACAGTAATTACTGTTCAATATTTTATTTTATTGATTCAATAATTGCTGCGTTGATATTTTATATTATTGTTGTTTCAATAATTGTTACTGCACAGTATTTTCTATTATCAGATCAATAATTCATATTATTTGAATAATATTATTAGATAGCATTATTGACAATGTCTAGAAAGTTCTGTCTAAGGAGAGGTTTGGTCATCTAATTGCGCGCCAGTAAGGAGAAATTCTTATTGGAAAGCCCCCTCTTTCCTGGGAACGGCCTGGTTGTCATAAATGTGATTCTGTAATATTATTTGTGAATAATTAATTATTGATTCATATGATAAGGAAATATTTATTTTATGTGGATATAAACGAGGGATATATTTTTGTGGTTAAAAATAAAGGAGTTAATGTTGAAGTTTTTATCAGTATTTTTGTCGGAATGGAGGTATTAAAAATTAGGGTTTTTGAGATATTTTGCGAGGGTTATAATTTTTAATCCGACCGTTGGATCGTGGTAATATTTGGATATGTTATACATATATAAGTTGAGTATATGTCCACAAATTTTGAACCGTTAAAAATAAACGTATGATTTATTATGAATTTTACGAGATGACTGGTTCAGAAATTGTTGAATTTTCAGAGTTTATCATTTTGGTGGAAAATTCTAGAATTGGTGGGCCCCACTTGTGGTTGGTGAAGAAATATACTGAATTATATTTCAAATGTGGTGGGTGGGAATAGTAGCAGGTAAAGCCATCAGGTTGCAGGTCAAATCCACTAAAATTTTCCTATAAATAGAGGGCTAAGTTAGAATTGAAAATCACACCAGAAACATAAGCTTTCTCTCTTTCTCTCTCTATATTATGAAGTATATTTTGTGAGTTTTTAGATACTTGGTGAGTTGCTATTCATTAGTGCAAGTTTCCTTCAGCATCATATCCGATATCCAGTCAGAAGTACTGCTCTTTTGAGGTAAGGGATAGTAATGGATTTTAAGGGTTGTTATGATTTTCAGTTTCGTAATTTTTCTGATCTTCAAAAATTCTGGAAAAATTTGAAATGATATTTTGATGAGTTTTCTTGATTGTATCCAAAAATGGTGATTTTTGGATGTATAGATTGAGAGTTATGAATTTTATGAGAAAAGACTATTTTAAAAGTAACCGCTTATAATTCCTTGTGGTTAACTCCAAAATTGATGAAATTTTTATTGGGAGTACATGTATATGATAGAAGTATACTCTGTAAATTTCAGAATTTTTAGACAAAAGTACAATTTTTGATAAATGTCTAAATATTCGGCTTTTTTGGCCATATGAAAAATAGTAAATGACTTTTAAAAATTCTGAGAAAAATATATGTTCACTATGGGACTATATTATGTTAAATTCCAGAAAAGAAATATTTTTGGAACGGATTTGGTATTTTTCATGAAAATAGTCTAGTTATGAGAAAATGAATTAAATATGTTATGTGAAGTAAGAAAATTGGAAAATAGGATTTTATGGCTTGAGAATCCTATATATGAGGTATATGCAGATTTTTGATGAGGGTTTTGGTTATTGATGAGGAAATCTTAAGAGTTGGCATTTTATGATGATTAAATGCATTAATTAGTAAAGTGTAAACAATTTAAATAAATTGTTTATAAGCTTAAAAATATTATTCTTTCAATATCATTATACCGAAATATTGGTATGTATATTATTGTGGAATTTTTACCTTTTTCATGTCAGGGTTACTATTCACGAGTTACTATTCATGAGTTACTATTCACGAGTTAGTATTCACGAGTTACTATTCACGACAAAATTGGTTTCTTTTTCTAACCAAATTATAGTTGATTTATGAATATTACTCTTGAGATTAAATCTATATGTTGATCATATTGTTTTTATTATCATATATAACATTTTTATAACCTTGATGTTGAAATTCTCTTTCGCTTGAGTGTAAAGATGGGTAAATTATTGGTATGATCATGACTATGGGTTCTCTTTGGCCAGTAGTGCAAAGTTGAATTGTTGACTGGTATGATCATGACCATTAAATTTATAAGTGAATATCTTTAGCTTAAGTGCAAAGGTGAATTGATTAACATGGTTATAATTATTGTTTATATAAATTCTGAAATGATTATATATTTCTTTGAGATATTAATATATTTGGCCTGTAGTGCAAATATGAACTGTTGATGAATATATTTGGCCGTAGTGCAAATATGAACAGTTGAGGAATATCTTTGGCCTGTAGTGCAAAGATGAATTGTTGATGAATATCTTTGGCCCGTAGTGCAAAGATGACATGTTGTTGAATATCTTTGGCCAGTAGTGCAAAGATGAACAGATGTTGAGATAAACATGACCAACTGGTGATACAAATGAATATCTTTGGACGTAGTGCAAAGATGAAGTTATTAGTATGATTATGAACAGGAAATGTGATTTGGTGTAACCATGATCTTTGATGTTTCAGGTAAAGATAGGTGATGAAAATTATCATCGTCCTGGTTGAGAAGAGGAATTTAGAACTACAGTTATGATTATGAGTTATTCATATGATTGTGGACCAGAATTGTTGATTGATGTTACAGGGATAAAACATTGTTGGTGGATTTTTAACATGGAGAAGATAATAGACTTTATAGTCTATTTGACTCTTCTAATGGATTAATCGTTCCGCTGCAACTATGGTTGAAATTTTTATCATTTACCATATGTTCTAAATCTCTGATTTATTGTTGATGAAGGTTATTGATAATTGAATTATCTTTAGTCATGACATTCTTTACTGAGCTAGTTGTGCTCACCCTTTTGCTTCACAATTCCTTTCAGGTAATAAGAGTGTAGCTGGATCGAGCGGGGGTAACAAGGGAATAGAACGGTGGTCATCATTTAGTAGTTATATTTGGTGAAGAAAATAGGGTGAGGCGAACTCAACGTTGGAAGGGTGTTTTGTCACTATCATACAAGATGTCTAATGACATACAACCTCGTGTCATCATAAGACATGATTGTGCACATCCGCTTGCCGAGTATATCTATGGGCACTACCTATATAATCTTGGTGTTTGTTTGAAGTATAATTCTCAATTAGAGACAGTGGAGAAAATGATAAGTCAAGAGAAGACTCACCATTGGGAAGAATATGATAGTAATCTTCTCGTTTTTCTTTGGGGTCTATTGGGTCAACCAAGGATAATTCTGTGGCCATATGATATCTATCATAACCTAGACGCGTGGCCTCCCATGTACGAAGGTTTCCTTGAGCACTTCCCAAAGATTCTAGTTTCTAAAACAGTTTTTGACTATACCTTTATGTAAGGTGTTATTGTGAGGTGATGTCCACGGTTGGAACATGAGTCACATTTGGTATATATTTGTATCCAAACTCACAGCATATGTGTTGTTGTATTTTGCACGACAATTGTTGTAATAAAGTTGTAGTTATTTTCTGTACCATGTATTTGACGACTCATAATGGGTTGGGTGGAATGGACCTATTTTGGGGTTGTTACATTTGGTATCAGAGCTTAGGGATATGATCTCTGGCGGAGATCGGAAAATACAACTAGGAGGGGAGAGATGAGTAAATCCTTCGCTAGTGTGTCCTACCTAAGCTTATTTGTTGGTCAGTCATAATATCGGGATATTATGTGATATGTTAATTTGTTAAATTAACCCTTGTTTTGAAGCTGTATTCTAGAATGATATATGAAATACAGGAGATGAGCAATAGAGAAATTATGATGACAGGAAAGATGGAATCTGAAATGAAAGGAAGGTATTCTCAACACTTTGAAATACCAGGTACGCAAATTTCGAGGACGAAATTTCATAAGGAGGGGAGATTGTAAGACCCCGAATTTTATGAAATAAAAGTATTCAATTTTTCTTATAATTACGATTCAGTAAATGGTTAAATTGATAAAAAGTTAAAGTTAAATGTGATATATGAATTTTTTTCAAAAAAAGCAAGTGGTTATAAAATAATCATTGTTGTCGGAGAATATTCGTTTGGTCGTGGAATATTCTTTCTGTCGGGGAATATTCGTACGACGGCGCAGCTATTTGTGGGCCCCATAACGAATAACTGTTGGATGAAGAAAAAGACAAATTTGATTTTTTACAAATAACGGCGTAGTTGTTACCGTTAACACTGTTGAAATACCCGGTGGTTAAAATACAGTAATACGCGTTATTGCACAGTAGCACACGGTATTGCACAGTATTTTTAAAATTATTGATTCTTACGTAAGAAGGCACTACTCAATAATTGTTACAGTAATTACTGTTCAATATTTTATTTTATTGATTCAATAATTGCTGCGTTGATATTTTATATTATTGTTGTTTCAATAATTGTTGCTGCACAGTATTTTCCATTATCAGATCAATAATTCATATTATTTGAATAATATTATTAGATAGCATTATTGGCAATGTCTAGAAAGTTCTGTCTAAGGAGAGGTTTGGTCATCTAATTGCGCGCCAGTAAGGAGAAATTCTTATTGGAAAGCCCCCTCTTTCCTGGGAACGGCCTGGTTGTCATAAATGTGATTCTGTAATATTATTTGTGAATAATTAATTATTGATTCATATGATAAGGAAATATTTATTTTATGTGGATATAAATGAGGGATATATTTTTGTGGTTAAAAATGAAGGAGTTAATGTTGAAGTTTTTATCAGTATTTTTGTCGGAATGGAGGTATTAAAAATTAGGGTTTTTGAGATATTTTGCGGGGGTTATAATTTTTAATCCGACCGTTGGATCGTGGTAATTTTTGGATATGTTATACATATATAAGTTGAGTATATGTCCACAAATTTTGAACCGTTAAAAATGAACGTATGATTTATTATGAATTTTACGAGATGACTGGTTCAGAAATTGTTGAATTTTCGGAGTTTATCATTTTGGTGGAAAATTCTAGAATTGGTGGGCCCCACTTGTGGTTGGTGAAGAAATGTGCTGAATTATATTTCAAATGTGGTGGGTGGGAATAGTAGCAGGTAAAGCCATCAGGTTGCAGGTCAAACCTACCAAAATTTTCCTATAAATAGAGGGCTAAGTTAGAATTGAAAATCACACCAGAAACATAAGCTTTCTCTCTTTCTCTCTCTATATTATGAAGCATATTTTGTGAGTTTTTAGATACTTGGTGAGTTGCTATTCATCAGTGCAAGTTTCCTTCAGCATCATATCCGATATCCAGTCAGAAGTACTGCTCTTTTGAGGTAAGGGATAGTAAGGGATTTTAAGGGTTGTTATGATTTTCAGTTTCGTAATTTTTCTGATCTTCAAAAATTCTGGAAAAATTTGAAATGATATTTTGATGAGTTTTCTTGATTGTGTCCAAAAATGGTGATTTTTGGATGTATAGATTGAGAGTTATGAATTTTATGAGAAAAGACTATTTTAAAAGTAACCGCTTATAATTCCTTGTGGTTAACTCCAAAATTGATGAAATTTTTATTGGGAGTACATGTATATGATAGAAGTATACTCTGTAAATTTCAGAATTTTTAGACAAAAGTACAATTTTTGATAAATGTCTAAATATTCGGCTTTTTTGGCCATATGAAAAATAGTAAATGACTTTTAAAAATTCTGAGAAAAATATATGTTCACTATGGGACTATATTATGCTAAATTCCAGAAAAGAAATATTTTTGGAACTGATTTGGTATTTTTCATGAAAATAGTCTAGTTATGAGAAAATGAATTAAATATGTTATGTGAAGTAAGAAAATTGGAAAATAGGATTTTATGGCTTGAGAATCCTATATATGAGGTATATGCAGATTTTTGATGAGGGTTTTGGTTATTGATGATGAAATCTTAAGAGTTGGCATTTTATGATGATTAAATGCATTAATTAGTAAAGTGTAAACAATTTAAATAAATTGTTTATAAGCTTAAAAATATTATTCTTTCAATATCATTATACCGAAATATTGGTATGTATTTTATTGTGGAATTTTTACCTTTTTCATGTCAGGGTTACTATTCACGAGTTACTATTCATGAGTTACTATTCACGAGTTACTATTCACGAGTTACTATTCACGACAAAATTAGTTTCTTTTTCTAACCAAATTATAGTTGATTTATGAATATTACTCTTGAGATTAAATCTATATGTTGATCATATTGTTTTTATTATCATATATAACATTTTTATAACCTTGATGTTGAAATTCTCTTTCGCTTGAGTGTAAAGATGGGTAAATTATTGGTATGATCATGACTATGGGTTCTCTTTGGCCAGTAGTGCAAAGTTGAATTGTTGACTGGTATGATCATGACCATTGAATTTATAAGTGAATATCTTTAGCTTAAGTGCAAAGGTGAATTGATTAACATGGTTATAATTATTGTTTATATAAATTCTGAAATGATTATATATTTCTTTGAGATATTAATATATTTGGCCTGTAGTGCAAATATGAACTGTTGATGAATATATTTGGCCGTAGTGCAAATATGAACTGTTGAGGAATATCTTTGGCCTGTAGTGCAAAGATGAATTGTTGATGAATATCTTTGGCCCGTAGTGCAAAGATGACATGTTGTTGAATATCTTTGGCCAGTAGTGCAAAGATGAACAGATGTTGAGATAAACATGACCAACTGGTGATACAAATGAATATCTTTGGACGTAGTGCAAAGATGAAGTTATTAGTATGATTATGAACAGGAAATGTGATTTGGTGTAACCATGATCTTTGATGTTTCAGGTAAAGATAGGTGATGAAAATTATCTTCGTCCTGGTTGAGAAGAGGAATTTAGAACTACAGTTATGATTATGAGTTATTCATATGATTGTGGACCAGAATTGTTGATTGATGTTACAGGGATAAAACATTGTTGGTGGATTTTTAACATGGAGAAGATAATAGACTTTATAGTCTATTTGACTCTTCTAATGGATTGCTCGTTCCGCTGCAACTATGGTTGAAATTTTTATCATTTACCATATGTTCTAAATCTCTGATTTATTGTTGATGAAGGCTATTGATAATTGAATTATCTTTAGTCATGATATTCTTTACTGAGCTAGTTGTGCTCACCCTTTTGCTTCACAATTCCTTTCAGGTAATAAGAGTGTAGCTGGGTCGAGCGGGGGTAACAAGGGAATAGAACGGTGGTCATCATTTAGTAGTTATATTTGGTGAAGAAAATAGGGTGAGGCGAACCCAACGTTGGAAGGGTGTTTTGTCACTATCATACAAGATGTCTAATGACATACAACCTCGTGTCATCATAAGACAGGATTGTGCTCATCCACTTGCTGAGTATATCTATGGGCACTACCTATATAATCTTGGTGTTTGTTTGAAGTATAATTCTCAATTAGAGACAGTGGAGATAATGATAAGTCAAGAGAAGACTCACCATTGGGAAGAATATGATAGTAATCTTCTCGTTTTTCTTTGGGGTCTATTGGGTCAACCAAGGATAATTCTGTGGCCATATGATATCTATCATAACCTAGACGCGTGGCCTCCCATGTACGAAGGTTTCCTTGAGCACTTCCCAAAGATTCTAATTTCTAAAACAGTTTTTGACTATACCTTTATGTAAGGTGTTATTGTGAGGTGATGTCCACGGTTGGAACATGAGTCACATTTGGTATATATTTGTATCCAAACTCACAGCATATGTGTTGTTGTATTTTGCACGACAATTGTTGTAATAAAGTTGTAGTTATTTTCTGTACCATGTATTTGACGACTCAGAATGGGTTGGGTGGAATGGACCTATTTTGGGGTTGTTACATTTGGTATCAGAGCTTAGGGATATGATCTCTGGCGGAGATCGGAAAATACAACTAGGAGGGGAGAGATGAGTAAATCCTTCGCTAGTGTGTCCTACCTAAGCTTATTTGTTGGTCAGTCATAATATCGGGATATTATGTGATATGTTAATTTGTTAAATTAACCCTTGTTTTGAAGCTGTATTCTAGAATGATATATGAAATACAGGAGATGAGCAATGGAGAAATTATGATGACAGGAAAGATGGAATCTGAAATGAAAGGAAGGTATTCTCAACTCTTTGAAATACCAGGTACGTAAATTTCGAGGACGAAATTTCATAAGGAGGGGAGATTGTAAGACCCCGAATTTTATGAAATAAAAGTATTCAATTTTTCTTATAATTACTATTCAGTAAATGGTTAAATTGATAAAAAGTTAAAGTTAAATGTGATATATGAATTTTTTTCAAAAAAAAGCAAGTGGTTATAAAATAATCATTGTTGTCGGAGAATATTCGTTTGGTCGTGGAATATTCTTTCTGTCGGGGAATATTCGTACGACGGCGCAGCCATTTGTGGGCCCCATAACGAATAACTGTTGGATGAAGAAAACGACAAATTTGATTTTTTATAAATAACGGCGTAATTGTTACCGTTAACACTGTTGAAATACCCGGTGGTTAAAATACAGTAATACGCGTTATTGCACAGTAGCACACGGTATTGCACAGTATTTTTAAAATTATTGATTCTTACGTAAGAAGGCACTACTCAATAATTGTTACAGTAATTACTGTTCAATATTTTATTTTATTGATTCAATAATTGCTGCGTTGATATTTTATATTATTGTTGTTTCAATAATTGTTACTGCACAGTATTTTCCATTATCAGATCAATAATTCATATTATTTGAATAATATTATTAGATAGCATTATTGACAATGTCTAGAAAGTTCTGTCTAAGGAGAGGTTTGGTCATCTAATTGCGCGCCAGTAAGGAGAAATTCTTATTGGAAAGCCCCCTCTTTCCTGGGAACGGCCTGGTTGTCATAAATGTGATTCTGTAATATTATTTGTGAATAATTAATTATTGATTCATATGATAAGGAAATATTTATTTTATGTGGATATAAATGAGGGATATATTTTTGTGGTTAAAAATAAAGGAGTTAATGTTGAAGTTTTTATCAGTATTTTTGTCGGAATGGAGGTATTAAAAATTAGGGTTTTTGAGATATTTTGCGAGGGTTATAATTTTTAATCCGACCGTTGGATCGTGGTAATATTTGGATATGTTATACATATATAAGTTGAGTATATGTCCACAAATTTTGAACCGTTAAAAATGAACGTATGATTTATTATGAATTTTACGAGATGACTGGTTCAGAAATTGTTGAATTTTCGGAGTTTATCATTTTGGTGGAAAATTCTAGAATTGGTGGGCCCCACTTGTGGTTGGTGAAGAAATGTGCTGAATTATATTTCAAATGTGGTGGGTGGGAATAGTAGCAGGTAAAGCCATCAGGTTGCAGGTCAAACCTACCAAAATTTTCCTATAAATAGAGGGCTAAGTTAGAATTGAAAATCACACCAGAAACATAAGCTTTCTCTCTTTCTCTCTCTATATTATGAAGTATATTTTGTGAGTTTTTAGATACTTGGTGAGTTGCTATTCATCAGTGCAAGTTTCCTTCAGCATCATATCCGATATCCAGTCAGAAGTACTGCTCTTTTGAGGTAAGGGATAGTAATGGATTTTAAGGGTTGTTATGATTTTCAGTTTCGTAATTTTTCTGATCTTCAAAAATTCTGGAAAAATTTGAAATGATATTTTGATGAGTTTTCTTGATTGTGTCCAAAAATGGTGATTTTTGGATGTATAGATTGAGAGTTATGAATTTTATGAGAAAAGACTATTTTAAAAGTAACCGCTTATAATTCCTTGTGGTTAACTCCAAAATTGATGAAATTTTTATTGGGAGTACATGTATATGATAGAAGTATACTCTGTAAATTTCAGAATTTTTAGACAAAAGTACAATTTTTGATAAATGTCTAAATATTCGGCTTTTTTGGCCATATGAAAAATAGTAAATGACTTTTAAAAATTCTGAGAAAAATATATGTTCACTATGGGACTATATTATGCTAAATTCCAGAAAAGAAATATTTTTGGAACGGATTTGGTATTTTTCATGAAAATAGTCTAGTTATGAGAAAATGAATTAAATATGTTATGTGAAGTAAGAAAATTGGAAAATAGGATTTTATGGCTTGAGAATCCTATATATGAGGTATATGCAGATTTTTGATGAGGGTTTTGATTATTGATGATGAAATCTTAAGAGTTGGCATTTTATGATGATTAAATGCATTAATTAGTAAAGTGTAAACAATTTAAATAAATTGTTTATAAGCTTAAAAATATTATTCTTTCAATATCATTATACCGAAATATTGGTATGTATATTATTGTGGAATTTTTACCTTTTTCATGTCAGGGTTACTATTCACGAGTTACTATTCATGAGTTACTATTCACGAGTTACTATTCACGAGTTACTATTCACGACAAAATTAGTTTCTTTTTCTAACCAAATTATAGTTGATTTATGAATATTACTCTTGAGATTAAATCTATATGTTGATCATATTGTTTTTATTATCATATATAACATTTTTATAACCTTGATGTTGAAATTCTCTTTCGCTTGAGTGTAAAGATGGGTAAATTATTGGTATGATCATGACTATGGGTTCTCTTTGGCCAGTAGTGCAAAGTTGAATTGTTGACTGGTATGATCATGACCATTGAATTTATAAGTGAATATCTTTAGCTTAAGTGCAAAGGTGAATTGATTAACATGGTTATAATTATTGTTTATATAAATTCTGAAATGATTATATATTTCTTTGAGATATTAATATATTTGGCCTGTAGTGCAAATATGAACTGTTGATGAATATATTTGGCCGTAGTGCAAATATGAACTGTTGAGGAATATCTTTGGCCTGTAGTGCAAAGATGAATTGTTGATGAATATCTTTGGCCCGTAGTGCAAAGATGACATGTTGTTGAATATCTTTGGCCAGTAGTGCAAAGATGAACAGATGTTGAGATAAACATGACCAACTGGTGATACAAATGAATATCTTTGGACGTAGTGCAAAGATGAAGTTATTAGTATGATTATGAACAGGAAATGTGATTTGGTGTAACCATGATCTTTGATGTTTCAGGTAAAGATAGGTGATGAAAATTATCATCGTCCTGGTTGAGAAGAGGAATTTAGAACTACAGTTATGATTATGAGTTATTCATATGATTGTGGACCAGAATTGTTGATTGATGTTACAGGGATAAAACATTGTTGGTGGATTTTTAACATGGAGAAGATAATAGACTTTATAGTCTATTTGACTCTTCTAATGGCTTGCTCGTTCCGCTGCAACTATGGTTGAAATTTTTATCATTTACCATATGTTCTAAATCTCTGATTTATTGTTGATGAAGGTTATTGATAATTGAATTATCTTTAGTCATGACATTCTTTACTGAGCTAGTTGTGCTCACCCTTTTGCTTCACAATTCCTTTCAGGTAATAAGAGTGTAGCTGGATCGAGCGGGGGTAACAAGGGAATAGAACGGTGGTCATCATTTAGTAGTTATATTTGGTGAAGAAAATAGGGTGAGGCGAACTCAACGTTGGAAGGGTGTTTTGTCACTATCATACAAGATGTCTAATGACATACAACCTCGTGTCATCATAAGACATGATTGTGCACATCCGCTTGCCGAGTATATCTATGGGCACTACCTATATAATCTTGGTGTTTGTTTGAAGTATAATTCTCAATTAGAGACAGTGGAGAAAATGATAAGTCAAGAGAAGACTCACCATTGGGAAGAATATGATAGTAATCTTCTCGTTTTTCTTTGGGGTCTATTGGGTCAACCAAGGATAATTCTGTGGCCATATGATATCTATCATAACCTAGACGCGTGGCCTCCCATGTACGAAGGTTTCCTTGAGCACTTCCCAAAGATTCTAGTTTCTAAAACAGTTTTTGACTATACCTTTATGTAAGGTGTTATTGTGAGGTGATGTCCACGGTTGGAACATGAGTCACATTTGGTATATATTTGTATCCAAACTCACAGCATATGTGTTGTTGTATTTTGCACGACAATTGTTGTAATAAAGTTGTAGTTATTTTCTGTACCATGTATTTGACGACTCATAATGGGTTGGGTGGAATGGACCTATTTTGGGGTTGTTACATGCACAGTAGCACACGGTATTGCACAGTATTGATGAATTATTAATCCTTACGTAAGAAGGCACTAATCAATAATTGTTACAATAATTACTGTTCAATATGTTATTTTATTGATTCAATAATTGCTACGTTGATATTTTATATTCTTGTTATTTCAATAATTATCACTGCACAGTATTTCCCATTATCAGATTAATAATTAATATTATTTGAATAATATTATTAGATAGCATTATTGGCAATGTCTAAGGAAGTTCTGTCTAAGGAGAGGTTTGGTCACCTAATTGCGCGCCAATAAGAATAAATCCTTTTTGGAAAGCCTCCTCTTTCTTGGGAACGATCTGATTGTCATAATTGTGATTCTATAATATTATTTGTGAATAATTAATTATTGATTTATATGATAAGAAATATTTATTTTATGTGGATATAAATGAAGGATAGGGAAATATTTATTTTATGTGATTATAAATGAAGGAATTAATACTGAGGTGTTTTATCAGTATTTTGTCAGAATGGATGTATTAAAAATCGTCCGTATATGGATTTCGGGCATTTTCTGCTTGGAATTTGGAAAAACTTTTTTCTACAAAGTTGTAAAGAATTAAAATTCCTATGGAAAGGACATGAGATTTGAATTTTTCTGATAAAAAAGCTATTTTTTTTTAATTATTGAAGTTTTGAAAAATAAACATTTTTATTAAAAATATGGTGGGCCCCACTTTTGTTTGGTCAGAAATGAAATGTGCTGAAATTTATTTTCAAAAGTGGTGGGCTTGCATAGTAACAGGTAAAGCCATCAGGAAGCAGGTTAGTCTGCTATGGCGTTCTAAGCATTTTCCTATAAATAGGGTGCTTAGTTAGAATTGAAAATCAGAAACAAGTTTTCTCTCTTTCTCTCTCTATATTATCGAGCGTATTTTGTGAGTATTTAGATACTTTGTGAGTTGCTATTTATCAGTGCAAGTTTTCTTCAGCCTTATACCTTATATATCTGCCGGAAGTACTGTTCTTTTGAGGTAAGGGGTGTTATTTTTTCGTAATGATGTTATTCTTCCAATATCATTATACCGAAATATTGATATGGATTTTATTATGGAATTTTTATCTTTTTGTGTCGGGATTACTATTCACGTATACGACACTATTCACGTATACGACACTATTCACAAATACGACACTATTCACCTAAAAATAAAATTTATCCTTTTTGTCTAAGATGTCTTTTATGGTTACTATCTTCGATTGTATCCATGTTTTGATCCTTATTCTTGAATTTTACTCCATTGTGGTTATTATGGAGTATTTTTAAACTTGAATTATCTAAAGTACGAATCTCTAATCTTTGTCCTTTTATCTTACTGGATTCGTTCTCTAAAATACTTTTTATCATCCTCAATCCTTAATGATGATACTTGATGAATATCTTTGACATGTAGTGTAAAGATGAATGATTAACTGATGAATATCTTTGGTCCGTAGTGCAAAGATGAACAGGTGTTGAGATGAACATGACCAACTGGTGATAAAAATGAATATCTTTGGCCTGTAGTCTAAAGATGAATATTTGATTCAAGATGTATATTGATTGATGTTACAGGGATATAATATTGATGATGGACTTTTAAATCTTAGAAGATAGTAGGATTCATTCTCTACTTGACTCTTCTAATGGATTGATGTTTCCGCTGCAGTTATTGATCTAAAACTTGTTGTCTATTATATTTTATCAGATTTTTTCCTGTTGAAGATTAATGATAATTTGTTGTATATTATCTTAGTCATAATATTCTTTACTGGGCTAGTTAAGCTCACCCTTTTTCCTTTATGTTCCATTTTTCTTCTCAGGAGATGAGAACATAGCAGGAACTAGCCGGGGTATGGAGTGATGGTTCAAGAAAGTTGTTTTAGTATTCCTCACTATTTTGTAAAATAGTGTATCAATAATTATAATGAGGACTCCTTTTGAGTTTGAATATTGTCTATTAGACAATATTTGTATTTAAACTCACAGTGTTGTGTTGTCATATTTTGCACGACAATTATATTAATAAAGTTGTATTTGTTTCTGTACCATGTATTTGGCGACTCAGAATAGGTGATGTATACCTATTTTGGGGGCAACACAGTTGGTAGCAGAGCTTAGGGATATGCTCTCTGGCGAAGTTCGGGGAATAGAACTAGGAGAGGAGAGACGAGTAAATCCTTCGGTAGTGTGTCCTACCTAAGCTTATTTGTTGGTCGGTCATAATGTAGGGATATTGTGTGATGTGTTAATTTGTTTAATTAACCATTGTTTTATGACAGTATTTTAGAATGGCAACCAAGAACGTTAACAATGGAGTAAAGAAGACCGTGGAGACACCTTTAATCACCACCCAGGGGAACGTGCAACAGGAAGGCAATATTCCTCCTGTAAACAACACTACCGAACATATGATGAATGATGAGATGTTTAGAAGCTTTTTACAGTTAATACAAAATCAGACAAGGGAGACTCGTGTACAAAATATGGGTGGAAATGATAGCAACGCGCGATTTGTCACAGCTAAGCAGTTCAAAGAGTTGGGACCACCAGAATTTGCAGGAAAGTTAGATCCGATCAAGGCGAAAACGTTGGTCAAGCAAATTACCAAGATTTTCGATGTCTTGGGATGCACGGAGTAATAGAAGGTTCCATTCGCCGCCTTTATGTTTCGCGGTGAGGCAGATTACTGGTGGGAATCTGTGAAGCATACCCAACCAGCCGCACTCAATATGTCTTGAGAAACGTTTCAAAAACTGTTTAATGACAAGTACTTTCCTAAAAGTATTCGTCATATGAAGGAGGTAGAGTTTATCAGACTGGAATAAAATAACATAACGATGTCCCAGTACGAGGCGAAGTTTGCAGAGTTATCCAGGTTTACACCTCATTTGGTAGAGAATGAGGAAAGAATGACGAGGATGTTTCTGAGAGGTCTAAAGCCCGAGATTCGACAATATCTTATCTCTCATAAATTTTCTTTATATTCATATGTTGTAAACAGGGCTTAATTATTAGAGCGAGATAATGAGTATGTTTAACCAAGGGACCACAAGCAAGGACATACCGGGGGCGGCAGTCATCGGAGCAATGAAAACCAGTAGGGAGGAAAACATTCAGACAAAAGCGGTAACCACTCTGGTGGTAATCGTGGCCGTGATAATAGAAGGAGCGAGTCGGGAGGAGATTTCAAAAAGAGAGGGTACAACAATGATAACGTAAAGACGTCAACACAAACATCAACTGTTTCTAGGGGAGGAGAACGAGCACCGGTCGTTTGTTACAAATGCGGGAAAGAGGGACACATCAGCCCAAACTGCACACAATAATCCAAGGTGTGTTATAACTATGGAAAGAAAGGTCATATAGCTAGAGATTGTCTAGTTGTTAAACCAAGTTCAATGGGGATGGTGACTCCAAAGGCTGTCCCGAACAAATCAAAGTCGGTGGTTCCTGGAAGGGCGTTTGTCGTGACTGTCCAAAATGCGAGGAACCCGAACGAGGTGATCACGGGTAAGCTAATCATAAATTCTTGCGAAGTTTATACCTTATTAGATACCGGTTCTACCCATTCTTTTATGTCTCCTGCTTGTGCTCAACGTTTGAACTTGACTCCAGAGAAACTAGACTTTGACTTATCTGGTGAGACTCCATTAGGAGAAACCTTCATTGCATCTACTATTTATAAATCTTGCTTGATTCAAGTTGGTACCATCACATTGCCTATCGATCTTATTTCTTTGAAAATACTTACATTTGATGTGATTTTAGGAATTGATTGGTTAACTATTCATCATGCCAAAATTGATTATTTTCGTAAGGTTGTTAGCTTTTATATTCCTAACCAACCTATTATGTGAATTCAAACAACCAAACCATTAAAGTCAATCACTGTCATATCAAGCCATAAAGCTATTCGTTTATTGAAAAATGGATGTCAAGCTTTCTTAGCCCATGTCACGGATTTGAACAAAAACACGTCAGATTTGAATAATATTTCTGTTGTTAGTGAATTTCCTAACGTATTTTGTGAAGAACTTCTCGGTCTACCCCTAGAACGTGAAGTTAAATTCTTTATTGACCTTGAACCTGGTACAAAGCCCTTTTCTAAAACCCCATATCGAATGGCTCCTATTGAACTTCAGGATTTAAAGGTCCAACTACAGGAGTTGCTGGACATCGATTTATTCGTCCTAGTACATCTCCTTGGGGTGCCCCTGTTTTATTTTTAAGGAAGAAAGACGGGAGTATGCGACTTTATATCGACAATCGTGAATTGAACCATGTCACCATCAAGAATAGGTATCTGCTTCCTCTCATTGATGACCTGTTCGACCAGTTACAAGGAGCACAATTCTTTTCAAAGATCGATCTTCGTTCTGAATATCATCAGCTGAAGATTAAAATTGAGAATATTCCGAAGACTGCCTTCAGAACTCGGTACGGTCATTATGAATTCTTAGTCATGTCTTTTAGATTGACTAATGTTCCTGCTGTTTTCATGGATATGATGAACCGTGTGTTCAAAGAATATTAGGATCAGTTCGTTCTTGTCTTTATTGATGACATCCTCATCTATTCCAAAAGCCGTGAAGATTATGAGCACCATTTGAAGCTGGTACTTTAAAGGCTTCGCGATAACAAGCTATATGCCAAGCTAAAGAAATGCGAGTTCTGGCTTAAAGAAGTAGCATTTCTTGGGCACGTGGTGTTAAAACAGAGAGTATCTGTTGACCCGGCGAAGATTGAAGCAATATAAAGTTAGGAGCAACCGAAGTCAGTGGCCGAATACATAGCTTTCTGGGCTTAGCTAGTTATTATTAGAGATTCGTGGAAGGATTTTCTAGAATCGCTACTCTTTTAACTCAGCTAACTCGAAAAGATACAAAATTTGTATGGAGAGAGGAATGCGAGAAGAGTTTTCAAGAGCTCAAGAGGAGACTCATTTCGGCACCTGTTCTGACAATACCATCTAGTTCGGATGGACTTGTTATCTACAGCGGTGCTTCAGGCAAAGGGTTAGGATGTGTTCTCATGCAACATGGAAAAGTCATAGGCTATGCCTCGCGACAACTCAAAGAATATAAGAGGAATTATCCTACTCATGATCTACAGTTGGCAGCAGTCATTTTCGCATTAAAGATCTGGAGATACTACCTGTATAGGGAGAAAGTGGAGATCTATACAAATCAAAAAAGTCTCAAATATTTCTTTACCCAAAAGGAACTCAATATGTGACAATGACGTTGGCTCAAGCTGTTGAAAGATTACGATCATACCATCCAATACCATCTTGGAAAAGCGAACGTAGTAGCTGATGCATTAAGTAGAAGATCATATGCGGGTACGAGTGCGATATTGTCAACGCAAAGTCTCATTTTGTATGACTTGCAAAGGATGGAGATAGAGGTAAAGGCTCAAAGTACCCACGTGGTGATATCAAATATACGAGTAGAACAGACTTTAATCGATAAAGTTAAAGCTGGTCAAGCTACGGACATGGAGCTGATACATATGAAGAATAAAGTGCAAGAAGGTGATATTCTAGAAGCAAGAATCGATGAACAAGGAATACTTCGAGTTAACTCTAGACTTTGTGTTCCTAATGATTCTAACTTGAAGCATAGAATCATGATGGAGGCACACAACACACCGTTTGCAATCCATCCTGGAAGTGCCAAAATGTATCATGACCTTCGACATACATTTTGGTGGAGCAATAAGAAGAGAGAGATCGCGGAGTTTATCTCGAGGTGTTTAACTTGTCAACGTGTAAAGGCGGAGCATCAAGTGCCAAAGGGTCCATTGCAACCACTTAAGATTCTGAAATAGAAGTGGGAACACATTACCATAGATTTCGTTACGGGTCTTCCCAAGGTATCTCAAGCCATAGATGCGATTTGGGTTATTATTGATAGATTAACCAAGTCTGCTCATTTCTTGCCTATACGGGAGACTTATTCCCTTGAACGTCTTGCTCGTATGTACGTGAATGAGATTGTGAGATTGCATGACATGCCAGTATTCATAGTTTCGGATCGTGACCCAAGATTCACTTCACGATTTTGGGTTAGCTTGCAGAAAGCTATGGGCACGGATTTATGATTCATTTCAGCATACCATCCTCAAACGGACGGGCAATCGGAAAGGACTATTCAAACCCTTGAAGATCTATTAAGACTTTGTGTCCTAGATTTCAAAGGAAGTTGGGATAAGTTCTTCCCATTGGTGGAATTCTTTTACAACAACAATTATTAAGCAAGTATAGGTATGGCTCCATTCGAGGCGTTATATGGACGAAAGTGTCGTTCTCCAGTATGCTGGGACGAGGTGGGTGAAGTAATGTTGTTGGGACCAAAATTGGTACGCATAACTACAGAAAAGATCCAAACAATTCAACAACGTATAAAGACCTCACAAGATCGACAAAAGAGTTATGTTGATCTTCATCGAAAGGTCGTGGAATTAAATATTGGTGATCATGTACTATTACGTATTGCTCCATGGAAGGGAGTTACAAGATTCGGGAAGAGAGGAAAGCTCAATCCACGATTTGTTAGTCCATTTGAGATTCTTGACCGAATAGGAAATGTGGCCTATTGACTCGCATTACCTCCAAGCATGTCTCGTGTTCATAATATTTTTCACATATCTATGATTCATAAATATGTTAAAGACCCGAACCACATTATTGAGTTAGAATCGAATGAGATAGCCGAAGATTTAACGTACGATGAGGTACCTATTAAGATCTTGGATAGAAAAGAGCATGTCCTATGCACAAAGGTTGTACCACAAGTTAAGGTTTTGTGGACAAACCATGCTATTGAAGAAATGACCTGGGAGTTGGAATCAGAAATAAAAGTGAGGTATCCTCACCTTTTCGAAACACCAGGTACGTACGTCAATTTTGAGGACGAAATTTCATAAGGAGGGGAGGTTGTAAGACCCCAACTTTTTAATAAATAAAATCGAATTTCCTCTAATTATTATTGTGAATAATAAGGTGTTAATTTGATATAATGCTTTGATTATGGGTGAAATGTGCAAATTTTACAAATTAAGCAAGTGGTTATAAAATATTCATTGTTGTTGGGGAATATTCGTTTGGTCGTGAAATATTCTTTCTGTCCGGGAATATTCGTACGACGGCGCAGCCATTTGTGGGCTCCATAATGAAAAACGGTCAGATGAAAAAAATGACAAGTTTGAGTTTTTATAAATAACGGCGTAGTAGTTACCGTTAACACTGTTAGAATACCCAGTGGTTAAAATAGAGTAATACGCGTGGTTGCACAGCAACACACGGTATTGCACAGTATTGATGAATTATTTATCCTTATGTAAGAAGGCACTACTCAATAATTGTTACAGTAATTACTGTTCAATATGTTATTTTATTGATTCAATAATTACTACGTTGATATTTTATATTATTGTTATTTCAATAATTGTCACTGCACAGTATTTCCCATTATCAGATCAATAATTCATATTATTTGAATAATATTATTGGATAGCATTATTGGCAATGTCTAAGAAAGTTCTGTCTAAGGAGAGGTTTGGTCACCTAATTGCGCGCCAATAAGGATAAATCCTTATCGAAAAGCCCCCTCTTTCCTGGGAACAACCTGGTTGTTATAATTGTGATTATGTAATATTATTTGTGAATAATTAATTATTAATTTATACGATAAGAAATATTTATTTTATGTGGATATAAATGAAGGATAGGGAAATATTTATTTTATGTGATTATAAATGAAGGAATTAATGCTAAGGTATTTTATCAGTATTATGTAAGAATGGAGGTATTAAAAATCGTCCGTATGTGAATTTCGGGCATTTTCTGTTTGGAATTTGGAAAAATTTTCTTCTACAAAGTTGTAGAGAATTAAATTTCCTATGGAAAGGACATAAGATTCAAATTTTTCTAATAAAAGAGCTATTTTTTATGAATTATTGAAGTTTCAGAAAATAAATATTTTTATTAAAAATATGGTGGGCCCCACTTTTGGTTGGTGAGAAATGAAATGTGCTAAAATTTATTTTCAAAAGTGGTGGGCTTGCATAGTAGCAGGTACAGCCATCAGGTAGCAGGTTAGTCTACTATGGCGTTCTAAGCATTTTCCTATAAAATAGGGTGCTTAGTTAGAATTGAAAATCACACCAGAAACAAGTTTTCTCTCTTTCTATCTCTATATTATCGAGCGTATTTTGTGATTATTTAGATACTTTGTGAGTTGCTATTTATCAGTGCAAGTTTCCTTTAGCCTTATAACTGATATTTCAGCCGGAAGTACTGTTCTTTTGAGGTAAGGGGTGTTATTTTTTCGTAATGATATTATTCTTCCAATATCATTATACCGAAATATTGATATGGATTTTATTATGAAATTTCTACCTTTTTGTATCGAGATTACTATTCACGCATACAGCACTATTCATGTATACGACACTATTCACGAATACGGCACTATTCACCTAAAAATGAAATTTTTCCTTTTTGTCCAAGATATCTTTTATGGTTACTATCTTCAATTGTATCCATGTTTTGATCCTTATTCTTGAATTTTACTCCATTATGGTTATTATAGAGTATTTTTAAACTTGAATTATCTAAAGTACGTATCTCTAATCTTTGTCATTTTATCTTACTAGATTCGTTCTCTAAAATGTTTTTCATCATCCTCAATCCTTAATGATGATACTTGATGAATATCTTTGGCCTATAGTGCAAAGATGAATGATTAACTGATGAATATCTTTGGACCGTAGTGCAAAGATAAACAGGTGTTGAGATGAACATGACCAACTTGTGATAAAAATCAATATCTTTGGCCTGTAGTGCAAAGATGAATATTTGATTCAAGATGTATATTGATTGATGTTACAGGGATAAAATATTGATGATGAACTTTTAAATCTTAGAAGATAGTAGAATTCATTCTCTACTTGACTCTTCTAATGGATTGATGTTTTCGCTGCAGTTATTGATCTAAAACTTGTTGTCTATTATATTTTATCAGATTTTTCCCTGTTGAAGACTAATGATAATTTGTTGTATATTAACTTAGTCATAATATTCTTTACTGGGCTAGTTGAGCTCACCATTTTTCCTTTTTGTTCTATTTTTCTTCTAAGGAGGTGAGAACGTAGCAGGAACTTGCTGGGGTATGGAGTGATGGTTCAGGATAGTTGTTTTAGTAGTCCTCACTATTTTGTAAAATAGTTTATCAATAATTATAATGAGGACTCCTTTTGAGTTTGAATATTGTCTATTAGATCATATTTGTATTTAAACTCACAGTGCTATGTTGTCGTATTTTGCACGACATTTGTAATAATAAAGTTGTATTTGCTTCAGTACCATGTATTTGGTGACTCAGAATAGGTAATGTATACCTATCTTGGGGGCGTCACACCAACAGCTTCACATTCACACACTATATCAGTACTGACAGGTTTGGATTTGCAGAGTGTTGTGCATTATGATCTTGTGTTGGGTAGCTTTTCGGTTTGATTATCTTGTAGTTTTTCTGAGGCATTGCATTTGAATTTCATTTCTGGCTTACTATTGGATTTAAGTTCATAATAGTATAGGTTGTATACATGGTAGTTATTACATTGCATTTGTGTTTGGTTTTTTTTTGGTTCCTTGAGGGCAAACAACGGTTTATGTTTGGGGGTATTTGATAAGTGGTTTTATAACCACTTATTTAGATATTAGCTAACTTAATTTGTTGCTTAAACTCATTGTATTGAATAGTTTTTTATGCATTTGTGCCTTGTTTTGTAGTTTCAGTATTGGGAACTTTCTTGATGTTATTGGAGCTAAGTTATGCTCATGGCTATGATGGATTGATGATGGAAAGTAAAATGGAGTTGAGCTTATTGTTAGATGATGGAATGAAGATATAGAGTGAATTGCATTGAGCCTACAAAGCATCAGAAGATTGCAGCATCACATGTCAGGGTCAGCTAGTGCACGGTGCAGCTGCGCCCAGCTTGGCCTATGACACGACGTAGCTGCGCCAGCCAGGCAGCCCAGATCCTGCACAGCGCAATGCACCCTCTTCAAGGCTAATCAGAGCGCAGCTGCGCCAGTCTTAATTCTGCATATGACTTTTTAATTGAGCTGTCTAATAGGGTATTACTTGGAGAAGGGATAGATGAATGAGACTTCTATATAATTAGAAATATATCAGTATGCAGAAGGATTCAACCCCTTGGGGGGATCAATTATCTATTGTTACTTTCTTTTTTTAATTTTAATAATAGATTAGTGGAGTTACTTTCTAGATTTGATTAGATCTGAAGGCTTGAAGCAATTGGAAAGTGTTAAAGATTCATTCTTGGAGCAGAAGAACAGATTTACACTTCAATTCTCTACTCTTATTCTCTCTATAATTCCTATTTGAAATCTTATGATGTTTATTCAATATATGGATGATAGATTTGATTCAGCTATGATTTAAACTCTATCTTGGGATTGCAATGGATGCTATGGATTAATTTATTTTGATATACTTCATCGTTAGCCTTCTTGATTGTTATGGGATTGTCTAGTAAGATTTATGCTTATTTGCTTAGTTGATTGGCCATCAATTACTGTGATAATCCATATGAACTTAAGGGACGCAATATGGGTTTTGATCTGATCTTATTAGCTTGTGATTGTATGTTCTACATTGTGATGGGATGTGTAATTTGTGTAAGACCCCGAATTTTATGAAATGAAAGTATTTAATTTTCTTATAATTATTATTCTAGTTAATGGTTAAATTGATAAAGGGTTAAAGTTAAGAGTGACATTTGAAAATTTTGCAAAGTAAGCAAGTTGATATAAAATATTCGTTGTGTCGGGGAATATTCGATTGGTCAGGAAATATTCGTTTTAACAAGAAATATTCGTACGACGACACAATCATTGGTGGACCCCACAATGAAAATATTGTCGTAGTTAGAAAATGACAGATTTATCTTTTTATAAAAATAACGGCAAAAGTATTGCCGTTAAAACTGTTGAACTACCCGGTAGTAAAAGTACAGTAATATGCGTGGTTTCATAGTAGAACACGGTATTGATTATTGATGCTTACGTGAGAAGTCACTCAGTTATACTCAATTATTGCTACAGTAATTGCTGCATCATATCTCTCATATTATTGATTCAATTATTGTCATAGTATCATCTGCATAATATGTTACATTATTAAATCAATAATTGAGACGACAAAGTTATTCATATTATTATTTGCAATATTGACGATGTCTAGAAAGTTCTGTTGAGGAGAGGTTTGGTCACCTAATTGCACGCCAATAGAGAGAAATCTTTATCAAAAAGCCCCCTCTTTCTTGGGAATGATCTAGTTGTTAAATATTGTGAGTTATAATATTAATGATGACTAAGTTCGTATTGAATAAAGATGAAATTGATATTTTCATTATGTTGAGATTATTAGTGTTAATGGAAATCGACATCTATTTTGATAATAATTGATGTCTAGAGGTTATATTAACTAATCAGGTAATTAATCGGATAAATGAGCAATTAATTGCTGTTAGTTCACATGCATATAACTATTTGCTCACATGAATGGAACTATTGATTCACATGCATTACTATTAGGGGAGGTAGTGGAAGATTGATAATACTTGCATGACTAAATTAAAAATAGAGGTATAGATGAATGTACTATACTATAATTATTTTTTTCACATGATTTTACTATTGATTCACATGATATACTATTAGGAGAGGTGGTGTAAGTTTGATAATACTTGCATGACTAAATTAAAAATGAAAGAAAAGATGAAGGTATTATACTGTAATATTTCGAGCCCCAAAACGTGCAATTATCGAAACTATATTTTCCTATAAATAGAAGTTTATTCTTCTTTCATTCTCACTAATTCTCTAAGTCTCACAAGAGCAATTATAAAGAGAGAAGCTATAGAGAAAAAGAAGAAGAGAATTGTGTTACTTCTCTATTCCAGTACCCAGTCTTCTTCTGAGGTAAGGGGCATTATTTATTTCATATTCTAAAGAGATATTATTTTTCGTATTCGTATGAATATTATTTTCGTTCAATATTCGTAAGGAATATTATCTTCGTTCAATATTCGTAGGAATATTATTTTTGTTTAACAGTTGTAAGGGTTATTATTTATTTCATATTCTGAAGAGATATTATTTTTTGTATTCATATGAATATTATTTTCATTCAATATTCGTAAGGGGTATTATTTCTTTCGTATTCGTAAAGGATATTATTTTTGTTCAATATTCGTATGAAATAATATTTTCTTATATACTCTGTAGTATGTAAATAATATTATTTCGTTTCATATCCCTAGTTCTACACTCATTTTGTTGAAGTATTGCTTCTATATTCCATGAAATTAGTAGAATAACCTTGATATTTGCGATTCATCCAGTATCTTTTCATGAAAATATTATTCTGAGCATTCTTGATAATTATTGATCTTTTAATGACGAAATACTATTCACGAGTTACTATTCACCCGATTACTATTCACTCAAATAATATTCACTCTAGTATTCGGGGCACTTTTTGTGTCAGAGTATTATTCACGAGATACTATTCATAGGTTACTATTCACCCGGTTACTAACCACTCGAATATTATTCATTTGGGTATTTAGGGCACTTTTTATGATGGGGTACTATTCACGAGGTGCTATTCCCGAAGTACTATTCACAGGGTACTATTCACCCGAAAAATATATTTCTTTTCTGTCCAAATTATTTTTGATACATGAATATTATTCTTGAATTATACTCCACAAAGCAGTATCATGTTGATAATTTTGATGTTTTTAAACTCTGGATAAATTTAAAGTCTTTAATATCTATCCTTCAATTCATTTGATTAATGCTTATATCATTGTCATCATCCTCATGCTTATATTGTGATGAAAGTCATCTTTGGCTTACGTGCATAGATGGACTGTTGATTGGTATGATTTTGACTAGGAATCATTCGGTATAATCATGACCCGTAATGTTACAAATGATGTGGTAAAAGTCCTCAGTGGTCTGTAGTGCATTGATGGACAGTTGTTGGTATGATTATGACCAGGGATTATTCGGTATGATCATGACCATTGTTGAAAACACGAATATCCTTGGCCCGTAGTGTATGGATAATTCGTGGTTGTGATACTATTTATTGAGCTGAGTCTTAGCGATAAAATTGATGATAAACTCTTAAATCATAAAAGATAGTAGATATCATGCTCTACTTAACTCTTCTAATGGATTGCTTGTTCTGCTGCAGTTAAACTTCATGTTTATTGTATTTTATCAATTTAACACTGTTGAAGGCTAACGATAATTTATTCTGCATTATCTTAGTCATAATATTTCTTACTGGGCTAGTTAAGCTCACGCTTTGCTTTCATTGTTCTCTTTTGGAAATGAGAACATAGCCGGGATTAGTCGGGGAACGGAGTGATGGTTCGAGATGGTACATTAGTAGTCCTCACTATTCTGTGAAATAGTGTGATAGTGTTGAGGACTTATTTTGAGTTTGAATATTGTCTAGAAGACAATATTTGTATTAAAATTCACAGCTCATGTTGTATATCTAAGTTTGTATTTGTATTCTGTACCATGTATTTAGCGACTCAAAATGGGTGATGTATACCTGTTTTGGAGGCGTCACAGTTGGTATCAAAGCTTAGGGATATGATCCCTGGCTGAGATGTGAGACTAGAACTAGTGTGAAACCCCCAAATTCGGGTACTTCCATTCCCACATGATTTGGTGTTCACTATACAAACATCGTATATCTATCTGCCCATAAAAATGCAAACCATGCAATAGATAGAAATAAATCCTCCCCTTATGGGGTTACAACATCTGAATAATAAATACAATCCCAGATCATACTAACCTTAAATATCTGTGCAGAAACATAAATAAATAATAAGTCTTAAACAACATCAAGTCTTGACAATAACATTCTTAAAATTTAATAACACGTCTTCATCACTTAATAGCTTTGCCCTTGCCTTTGCTAGAAGAAGGCTCATCGGTTCTTTCGTTCTTAACTGCAATGTTATTATTACGCAAGAGTGAGCACGATTTCCCACAAGTATAATAATGAAATAACAATATAATAACATGCGAGTGAATCAAAGACTTCTGAAATAAAGCCCAACTTTTGAACCAAAAATGATTACCAAGAATCAAAAGAATTCTGAGGGTCATAAGACCTTGAACTATGTCCTAGGTTATCAAGGGTTATACTTGAAACCTTTAATGGTCATAAGACTATGGACTCTTCTTCTCGTACTTAGGGGGATCAGCCCTTAGTACCATACTGTGCACAATATCTTAACGCTAACGCATAAGTAATCCCTATACATGGTTGTTCATCTCAGTTTGACATTAGAGTCCGCACCAAGAGAAGTTTGGTTTGGATAAATCAATAAGGGTTCTGAAATTTAGAACGTTCATCAACTATGGACTAGTTGAATCAATAAGGATTCGCTAGTGTAACAAGGTTCAACAAATAATGATATTTAAATTGAATAACAATCTCAAGAGGTATACAATAGAACAATTATTGTATAACAGAAATCATACTTTAAAAAGATAAATAATCTTTAGCATAACATATTGAACTTGATTAATAATAATGAGAATTTACTCGACGAAACTTATAAACTTGAATAATGATAACAAGTAAGGTTAGAAAACTTGCCTCGTGCGTAGATTACACGTTAATTATACACGTTCTTCGATATAATCCTACATACCATTTCCATTCACAACTCTAGTTAATTATAATGTAATTAGTCATCATAAGTTCATTCTTTTTGTCTAACTCGAATTATGACTATACTTAGTCAACTACTATACTCATTGCCACACAATTTACACTTCATGAACAATAAGCTAATTATGCGTTCAATCATTCAATTCACACATAAATATGTTATTGACATGTTAAGAATTTATTCTAACACCTCATTATATATCTAACATGTTTTTATGTTTGTTAGATTAAGTTACTAACACATTGCTAGGCTTGAGCAATTAAAAAAATTCATTTCTGAACCATTCTGCTAAGTGGCGTTACGGCGCCACTGTTATACTAGTTCTTAGCGCTGCAACTTGGGACATGGCGCTGCGGCGCGGGAAATAAGCATGGAGTTGGCGTCGCGGCACGAAACTCCAGTTTCTAAATTTCCAGTTCGCGAAGAACACAGAATCAGGCAAAATTATCAGTACATGATCATTAAATTCATCAAATTAAACATACCCACATACTAGAATTCATACATAATCATTACCAAACCTTTATAGAGTGATTTTAACAAATTAAAACACATAATTACATAATTAAAACATGCAATTTCACTGTTCTTGATGTTCTTGAAGGTTTTGAACACAAAACATAAAAATCAACACTACGGATTCGTTATAACATCGAATCCTTTCATTTAAAGTTTGGTCTCTTCGTTTTAATATATATAATTATATACACCGAGTTAATGCTTACATATTATTTGATTCGGGTGCTACTTGTTTATTTATATGCTATAACTTTGCTAAGAATTTAGAATTGCCTAAGGATGAGTTAGAATACCCCATGAACATAGAAATCGCGAATAGAGAAATAATCCTTGTTAAGTACGTGCATAAGAACTGTAGAGTGGATATTAAGGGTAATATCATGAACGTAGATCTTATCCCTAATCGACAGGGTACTATTCATAGGGTACTATTCACGGGGTACTATTCACCCGAAAAATATATTTCTTTTCTGTCCAAATTATTTTTGATACATGAATATTATTCTTGAATTTTACTCCACAAAGCAGTATCATGTTGACAATTTGGATATTTTTAAACTCTGGATAAATTTAAAGTCTTTAATATTTATCCTTTAATTCGTTTGATTAATGCTTATATCATTGTCATCATCCTCATGCTTGATAAAAGTCATCTTTGGCTTACGTGCATAAATAGACTGTTGATTGGTATGATTATGACTAGGAATCATTCGGTATAATCATGACCCGTAATATTACAAATGACGTGGTAAAAGTCCTCAGTGGTCCATAGTGCATTGATGGACAGTAATTGTTGGTATGATTATGACCAGGGATTATTCGGTATTATCATGACCATTGTTGAAAACACGAATATCCTTGGCCCGTAGTGCATGGATAATTCGTGGTTGTGATACTATTTATTGAACTGAGTCTCAGCGATAAAATTGATGATAAATTCTTAAATCATAAAAGATAGTAGATATCATGCTCTACTTGACTCTTCTAATGGATTATTTGTTTCGATGCAGTTAAACTTCATATTTATTGTATTTTATCAGTTTAACACTGTTGAAGGCTAACGATAATTTATTCTGCATTATCTTAGTCATAATATTTCTTACTGGCTAGTTGAGCTCACCCTTTGCTTTCATTGTTCTCTTCAGGAAATGAGAACATAGCCAGGACTAGTCGGGAAACGGAGTAATGGTTCGAGATGGTGCATTAGTAGTACTCACTATTCTGTGAAATAGTGTGATAGTGTTGAGGACTTATTTTGAGTTTGAATACTGTCTAGAAGACAATATTTGTATTAAAACTCACAGCTCTTAATGTATATCTAAGTTTGTATTTGTATTCTGTACCATGTATTTGGCGACTCAGAATGGGTGATGTATACCTATTTTGGGGGCGTCACAATTTATGCTTAGGACAGACATATACCGAAGCACCACCCGTAGTCAATTGAGAATTTGGGCTTAAACCCTAATTATTTGTAAATCACAGACATATAGTGGTTTAGGTATGGTGGGTGTTCATGTGTATTCTATCAATTGTGGATTATATTTGATACGGGTATGGTAAATCGAGAGATGGCCATGTTTCACTTTCGTGTTCTCGACTAACAATCTGGTGCAATTAATTTGGTTTAGCATGAAGTGTGTCGATTTAAATGACTCAATAGATGAAATTGTGATCTCAGGTCTTCATTATCTAGTCTCATTTTAGGGATAGTTAGTTTTATTTAATTTCATAGTTTAAATATATAGTATTAAATCACTCGTTTAAATAAGACTGAAATAGTTATGGGCTAGTGCTTGGTGAACTTTATTAGTTAATTCTCCGTGGGAACGATACTTTACTTACTTTTATTTTACTTGTTGACCACGTACACTTGCGTGTGAGCATATATAGATTTTACCCAATAGCTTACATAGTCGATACTCAGAAGAAGGGTGTGAAACTGGAGGAGATACCAGTTGTTAGGGATTTTGTGGACTTATTTTTGGATGATTTACCAGGACTTTTACCTGACAGAGAGATTGAGTTCATTATCAATTTAGCACCAGGGACTGCTCCAATATCGAAGGCCTCATACAGGATGGTTCCGGTAGAGATGAATGAATTGATGGTACAATTGCAAGAGCTGCTAGACAAGAAATACATTCAGCCGAGTGTATCGCCATGGGGAGCGCCGATGTTATTCGTGAAGAAGAAGGATGGGTTAATACGTCTTTGCATTGATTATTGGGGATTAAACAAAGTCACCATTAAGAATAAGTATCCGTTGCCAAGAATAGATGACTTGTTTGATCAGCTAAAAGGAGCTAAGTACTTCTCGAAGATAGATATGAGAAGTGGGTATCATCAACTAAAGGTAAGGAAGGAGGATGTACCAAAGACAGTATTCAGAACTCGGTATGGACATTATGATTTTCTGGTAATGTCTTTTGGTTTTACCAATGCCCATGCAGCATTCATGAATTTGATGAGCATGGTGTTTAAACCATTCTTAGATAAGTTTGTGGTGGTGTTCATCGATGATATTCTAGTGTACTCCAAAACTCAAGAGGAACACGTCAAACATTTACGTTTGATGTTGGAGATGCTAAGAAAAGAAAAGTTATACGCAAAATTCTCTAAGTGCGAATTTTGGCTAGAATGCGTGCAATTTCTTGGGCATGTGATTGACAATGATGTAATTTTATTGGATCCATCAAAGGTCGAAGCTGTAATAAATTGGGAACAACCAAGGACACCATCAGAGGTGAGGAGTTTCTTAGAACTGGCAGGTTACTACAGATGGTTTATTCAAAACTTTTCTAAAATTGCCATTCCGTTGACAAATTTGACAAGAAAAGACGTAAAATTTATTTGGACGGAGAAGTGCGAAGATAGTTTTTAGAAGTTGAAAAAGAAGCTAAGCATGACACCTGTGTTATCATTACCGGATAATACAGGAAACTTTGTGGTGCATAGTGATGCATCGCATAAATGACTAGGCTATGTACCTATGCAAAACAGTAAAGTCATTGTGTATGCTTCAAGGCAACTGAAGGACTATGAGAAGGGATACCCGACTCATGATTTAGAGTTGGCTGCGATGGTGTTTTCTCTGAAGATATGGAGACACTATCTCTATGGGGAGAAATGTGAGATACATATGGACCATAAAAGTCTGAAGTATATTTTCACACAGAAGGATCTGAACATGCGTCAAAGACGATTATTAGAACTGATAAAAGATTATGATTGTGAAATCTTTTATCATCCGGCTAAAGCAAATGTGGTTGCCGATGCCTTGAGTAGAAAGGGTCGGGAGAAGTTGATGTTGTTAACTGCCCAAGAGGAAATCAGATGAAAGATTTTTCTAGATGGAGGCTAGTTCAACTTTAGTGGACAAGGTAAAGAGCGCCTAACTTCAAAATGAAGGATGCGAAAAAATCATAAAAAGAGTGTCTGAGGGTAGTGAGATGAAATTCAAGATCGATACCGAAGGATTACTGAGGTTCGAGGGAAGAATCTGGGTTCCATCAGTACCTGAAATTAAAGACAAAATTTTGGCTGAAGCTCATAATTCAAGATATTCAATTCACCCGAGGAGTACGAAGATGTATCAAGATTTACGACAACATTTCTGGTGGCCAAATATGAACAGAGATGTTGTAGAATGTGTCAGAAAATGCTTAACAATCCAAAAAGTTAAAGCCGAGCATCTGAGACCAAACAGATTACTTGAACTGTTGGAAATACCGGAATGGAAGTGGGAACATATCACAATGGATTTTGTGATAGGTCTTTCGATTACTCAGAAAGGGTACGATGCAATTTTGGGTGATCGTGTACAGACTGACGAAATCAACACACTTTTTGCCAAACAAGATTAGATTTAATTTGGATAAATTGGCAAAGATATATGTCAAGGAGATCGTTTTGAGACATGGAGTTCCATTGTCAATTGTGTCAGATAGATATTCGCGTTTCACGTCAAACTTCTAGAAGAGACTACAAGAATGCATGGGAACACAGTTAAGAATGAGTACGGCGTACCATCCTCAAACGGATGGCCAAAGCGAATGAACAATCCAAACATTAGAAGATATGTTGCGAGCGTGCATCATAGATTTCAAAGGAAACTGGGATGATCATTTATCATTAGCTGAATTCCCCTACAATAACAGTTACCATGTGAGTATTGGCATGCCACCTTACGAAGCATTATATGGTAGAAATTGCAGAACTCCACTCTGCTAGGATGAAGTTGGTGAACGTCAACTGTTAGGGCCAAAACTAGTACAACAGACAGCTGAAGTTGCCAAAATTATCAGGGCAAGGTTGGTAGCTTCTAAAGACAGACAAAAGAAATATGTTGATCAACACCAAAAATTCGCGAATTTGATGTGGGAAATTTCGTTTTCTTAAAAGTATCTCCCTAGAAGGGGAAAATCCGATTTGGTAAGAAAGGAAAATTAAGCCCGAGGTTTATTGGACCCTTTGAGGTGCTACAAATAGTAGGTGAAGTGGCTTACGAGGTAGCTCTACCTCCAAAATTGGAACACGTTACTCTCATATTTCGGTGTTACGGTCGTATAAACCCGACTACAAACATGTGACAGAGTACGAACCATTACAGTTTGATAAAGATTTGTCTTCTGAGAAAATTCCTATCCAGATAGTTTACAAGAAAGAACAAGTGCTCAGGAATAAAGTGATAGCTTCTATGAAGGTGATATGGAGGAACCACAATGCCGAGGAAGCTACGTGGGAACTCGAAGATAAGATAATGAAAAGCTATCATAAGTTATTTGTTTGATTAGTGTCTTCGATTATGGGGACAAAATCGTTGTAAGAAGGTAAGAATGTGATAAATGAATCGTTTGATTTGTGATTCTGGGGATAAAATCCTTGTAAGGAGGGAAGGATGTAATGATCCAGAATTTTATATGTAATTTAAAATATTTATTGAATTAAATAAATATTTTAGTTGATGTGTTTATTGTTAAATAAAAATTTGATTGATCTGATTATTTATTAGTTAAATATATAATTCATGAGTTGTTGTGAAATAACTAATTCATGAGTTACTGTGAAATAACTTGATTAGTGTAATATATTAATTAAGTTGTTATTTGATAATTTTGTATTTTGAAGTTAATTAAATTAAGTGAGTGTTGAATTAGTTATTATGTTTTATAGTGAAACTATTCTAATTTAATTTAATAAATAAATTAGAGAGTTGATAATGATTAAATGAGTTGTTATAATGTTGCTTTAATTTAATAATTAAATTAGAGATTTACTAATTTATTAAATAAAATTATAATTTATGATAAATTTTTTAATTTTGTAGTAATTGGACTAAGTTGTTATTAGCTTTAATTTAATTGAATTGGAATATTAGAATTTAATTAAATAAAGAGTGACAATTAAACTATATAGCAAGTGAATTATTAAAATAAATTATAAAGAGATTTAATTTGATTTTACCAAACAAGAGTTAAGGCTTTTAAGTCTTTTTTTTATTCTAATTTTGCCAAACAAGCCTTAGTGGCTTTTGAATTTAAAAAAAAATAACTGACAAAGGAATTAAACAGAGATATTATGTTTGTCAGTTTTTTTATATACGTGTTATATGTATTAGTTATATTATGTTTTTACGTTAAGTTGGAAGAGAGAAAGAAACAAAGAAGAGAAAGAAGAAAAACACAAAGAAAAGCTTGAGAGAAAGTGAGGAGTTTTAAAAATTGGGGAGGAATTTGAGAACTAGAGAAGGAAGAAGATAGTTGAAAGACCATTCTTATCTTCTAACAAAGTCTAGGCAAGCAATCATCTTAGCTTCTAAGTTTTACTTCTCTTTTCGTTTAAAAGTTCTCTGTAAAATTTATATTGATGATTAATTGTTGATTATATGATTTGTATATACTAATTTGTTGACATAAACTGTATTTATATGATTTGAAGTAATTTAATCCATGAAAATATGATATATGTGAAGAAATCACGTTTACATAGAAATACAGTGATATATGTATGATATGACTTATTTTAGAATCAAAATTGATACTCAATTCATAATATAAAGTGTAAATTGATTTTTGATTGTGTAAATATATAAAGAAACGAAAATAATTAGTTTTAAACAGTCTGTTTTGGTTGAAAAACGAGTTCACAGTGGTTAGCTTCGCTAAGAGTATTTAAAAGTGAAGAAATAACAAAAATAATAAAATTTAAAGGTTTTAATTTGTTGTTTATATGGTTAGAAACATGAGTTCTTATTTCTATAAAGTTTATACAACTTTGAGTAAGTTAAAAATTTTGTTAAAAAGATGTTTTTAGGCCTATTTGGCTTTGATCTGTGTTCTTCACGAACTGGAACGACCTGGAACTGTGCTGCGGCGCTGCAGTGCCGGACTAGAGCACAGTTCCAATGCTGCATCACCGACTCAGAGCGACAACGCTAGTTTAAGGCCTAATTTGAGCGCGGGAGTTCCAGACCAACGTTGTAGCGCTGGTCCTCAGTACAAACTGGGTCGCTTCAGCTCCAGTCGGCAGTTTAGCCCAAAAATTTGATTTTTAATATACAATTTTGTAATTGTTAATATAGTGTGATCTTATGACTATAAAATGTGATTAATCATATTGTGATGTTGTTATAATACCAAATATGAAAATTATTATTTGTAATTAATTAGTTATGTGATAATTGAACCAAGTGGTTAAACCTAAGACTAAGGGTTTTAAATGAAATTGATATTTAGTTATGTAACATGATCATATGGAAATTAATTATGTTACGATGACATGTGTATAGGATATTTGAGAATCAAGTTATACTATTTAGCTTACACGCGAGGCAAGTTCTCTAAACCTTAAACTCTATTTGTGTCTATCCTACTTTGATTACAATTCTGCAAGTTTTTTTTATCCTACCTTGTTTATAAAATTATTCAAGTTCTAGAATCCTATTTTTTTTTGTATTGAGCAAAGTTCTTAATTCTGTTTCCTTATTGGAAAATGTAACCTTAGCTTACTATTATTACTCAAGCAAGGTTTATTATATCTTTCATTGCTTTGAATTTTATTCCTAAAGCATGACTTTGGTGCATAACATTATTCGTTCATGGTTCATAACTATTCTGTATTATATCGTTATCGAATCCTTGAATTGTCAGTAAACTTTTGATTTAACTAATCCTTAGTTGATGTACGTTGAACTCTAAATTACCCTTAAAGCTTATTCAAACCAAACTTCTTTTGGTGTGGACTCGTATGTTAAAACTGAGATGAACAACCCTATTATAGGGGATTATTTTCGTGAAAGCGTAAAGATGTTTGTGCATAATAGTGGTACAAAGGGCTGATCCCCCTAAGTACAAGAAAGAAAGTCCACATAGTCTAACGACTGTTAAAGGTTGAAGTAGAAATACCTACAAACCTAGGACATAGTTCACGGTCTTGTGACCCTCAAATGAATTCTAACTTCAGTTTTTGTTTATCCAGAGAATGTTATTCAATTCAATTAAGCTTACTCATTGCCAATTATTATGTCCTTTCACATGATCATTTGTTTTGCTCACTCTTGTATATATATAACCATTGCACCTAAAATTGAAAAGGTTGACTAGCCAACCACTAGCAAAGGAAAAGGCAAGATGAATAAGTGTTGATGACTTGTTGATTTGTTTTAGTTGATATATTCAGACTTAAAATTTTAATTATGTGATGTAACTATTTATCTTTCCACATTTGATGATAGTATTAGGGTTAGACAACCTTCGATTTATTTGATTAAGTTATGTAACCCTTTAATGGGAATGTTTATTAATTAAATTTTATTTAATTTGGGTAGTTAGAAATGAATATTTGGAAAGTGACCACCAAATCTTGTGGGAATGAAGTACCCGAATTTAGGGGTGTCACATACAAGACACCAATTGACATATCTCCATATCTGCTTGTTTATAGCAAAGCATGTCATCTCCTAGTTGAACTTGAGCATAAAGCCCACTAGGCCATTCAGAAGTTGAACTTCGATCTTACGGCCACGGGGGAGAAGTGACTTTTCCAACTTAACGAGCTAGATGAATTTCGCCTGCAAACCTATAAGAATTCCAAGTTGTATAAAGAGAAATTTAAGCGGTGGAATGATCAGAAAATTATTGAAAGGAAGTTTGAGTCGGGTTAAGTAGTTCTCCTCTTTAACTCTAGATTGAAGTGAAGATGGTCGGGACCCTTCATAGTCAAAATAGTGTTTCTATATGGCACCGTTGAAATATTTGGAAAAGAGCAAGTTGAACCGTTCAAAGTCAACGGACAATGCTTAAATCACTATTGGGGTGGTGATTTTAATCGCCAAAAGTCCTCAATCACTCTCACTGATCCACAGTGAAATAAGGAGTAGTCGGGCTGAAAGACTTAAATTCAAATACTCGATGGGAGGCAGCCCATTAATTTATTGCTTTCAATTAAATTTATAGTAGATTATTAGGATTTTGTTATTTTTAGTATTAATGGTTGATTTTTTATTATTGTAGATAATACTCAAGTGCTGCAAGGTTCCATGGTCAAAAAAGTCAAAACAAACAAAGGTTGTAATGGTATAGGGCAGCGCGACCGCGCCCAACCATAGTACAATCCCAGTGCAATCGTGCCATGACCTGACTGCATAATTTTTTTAAGAAAAACCCCCCGCACCCCGCATTCACTCTCTCATTCTAAAATAATACAAAAGCTATCTCTCTCTCTTATACTCTCCCAATCAAGACTCCACTACTCCTCCATAACTGATACCCCACTCCTTCACTGTCACATATTCTCATCCCACCTCCTATAAAAACTCTAACCACTCCATTCACATTTAAGCCCTAAATTGAATCAGAGAGACAAGGTTCATTTTGGAATTCAGAAGGCTGCACATCAACTATTTGATACAAAGTCTAAGAGGGTTTTGAAGCTCTGTAAGCAAGTTTGGGGGAGAACAAGAACATTGATAAAAAGGGCTCCAACAAAGCTTTCACTTACAATTCAAATGGAACCAAAAACAATACACACTCCTTCCCCTTCATCCAACAATAGTGATTTTGGAGAGAGAAATAGCCGTAATGTATTGGATGCAACCAAATTTGTGAATCACTCTGCTCAACACTATTATACATATGTTTTGATGACCAAGACATTTGTGCTGGAGAGGGGTCTGAAGCCAAGTTAGGAAGATGGCCATATGAAGGAGATGATTTGGGCGCATAGTTCGGCATTATTCATGGATACACAAAATGGGATTACTTTTGTTTGAGTCAACCAAGTATCATACACAAAGCAAAGCATTAATGAACTATTCCACTTGGAAACTCTCCCATCAGATGACAACAACTGGGTGGAGTATCAGCAATTTGAAACTGATTTGGATAGGCTGATTGAGGAATTATGTAAGTCAGGTACAAAGTGGACTACAAAATAGGGAACCGATCAAAAAATCCACATTCCGCACACATCTTTGAGTAGATATGGCAAGACATGGTACAACTTCATCTGTGCTAGTATACTTCTAACGCGGCATAAAAATGACGTCACGAAGTAGCCTGCCATGTTACTTTATGGAATAATGAAGAATAAGTCCATAGATTTAGGTCATCTCATCTATCAGTCCATTCTGAGGTATTTGCGCGGGAGTACGTCGGGTGGAATTCCTCATGCTTCCATTATTACCCGTTTATATGACAAGGCAAATGTTGAATGGGAGAATGACTCACTAAAATTACCAATGGGCGACATCGACCATACAGCTATCAGAAAGTACAAGTGTGGGATGATGGTGAGTCTCATCCTCGGGGATGTGGTTTCATCATAGTAGGTCGCGAGGAAGAAGAAGATGAAGCACTTCTTGAGCAGCAGAAGGAGGTTTTACCAGTGCTAGAGCAAGTGTCCCAAGATAGGTTGGACTGACTCGAGCGTCGTACGTACAGGAGGATGGATGCCCTACATAATGATTTTTGGACCTACACAACTAAGTTCTCTCAATTTCCAGACGCTCCATCACATGCCTTTAGCTAGCTTGGAGTGAAACTCCAATTTCCTACTTTTGGGTCCACTAGTGCTTATCCCTCGCCTGACACACCGTCAGATCACGAGGAGGCGAGTGACGATGACGATGTCTAGGGGAATAATACTTTACCTTTATCTCCAATGAGGACATTGTTATTTTTAAGTTTGGGGGTATTGGTTTCAATGTAGTGTGCATTTAGTTTTTGTTCATATAGTTGCATTTTAGCTTAATTGCATGTTAGTTTAGTTTAAGTTGCATTTTTTTGCATATAGTTAATTTCTTTTGTATGCTATTAGAAAAAAAATTAATTAAAAATATTTTCTTTATATGTTGCATTTAGTTTAATTAGAACATATTGCATGAATTCAAGTAAACTAGTTAGTATAATTTTGACTTGGCCTATGATAAAACTGGAATTGCATTGTTTTTGAATAGTTTTGATGACTAAGGCATAACTGTAATGTCATAACATGATGTGAATTTTATCCTATTTGAAACCGTTGTAATTGGATAGCACGATAGGATAACCATTATAATCTACATAGTATAAATAGTCACATAATGTCTTATGGTAAGAAGTTTCAGTTTTAATAAGGTAAAATTATTAAATTGGTAGTAAACGCTATGATAGTGTAAAGACTTAAGTTTGGGGGTTTATTTGGGATATATAAAAAAATGCAGAAAAAAAGTTATAAATATAAATAAACATGTGACTAGTTTAGTTCTCTGACCTTTGTTACTCGATTAAGTAAGCCTATAGGGGTGTCTTAACACCTAACGCCCTAAAGTCGTAATAATTTGGGAGTCGTTGGTCGAAAGCTCGCTACACGGGTAACACTGAAAAGCCTAAGAGGACTAGACATTGCACGGTCAAGTGTAAAGGCAAGAAAGAGCTAAAAATGCCCTCGTGATTGAATAAAGATAGAATAAATCCCATATTGATGCCTAGCTAAGTTAATATGAAGTCATAGCCTGAGCTTAACTAGTTTAATGAGATTCTTCGGTTAAAAATGTGATTTTCCTTCTAAGAACTGTATTATGTGATATATTTATACTGATGTTGGTTTAGTGGTTACCATGCACGCACACTACATCAGTGATGATGGGATTTGATTTACAGATTGTTATGGATTATTGGCTTATAATTGGTTGGATTTTCTATTTGGTGACATTGTGATTTCTCAAAGGCATTTATGTTGACTAAATACTGACTGGTGATTGGATTCGTAGGCATGCTAGGATTGGATTGCATATTGTTAGTATATTACTTTGCATCATGTGTTGCTTGGGGACAAGCAACAGTTTAAGTTTAGGGGTATTTTATAAGTGGGTTTTACACTTACTTATCCGGTATCAATAAACTGAATTTGCTGAATTTGTTGCTTAAACCCATGTGTTATAGTTACTTTTCATGCATTTTCTCCCTTTCGGAAGGAAACAGGTGGTGGAACTGAGTTGGTGGCACTTGGTAGCTAATTTGATACAATTGATGGTGTTAGGAATATGCATGTGAATGATTCTCATATTTATATAAGATTTGATTATGATCTTAATGAATGAATATACAAATATGTATGCATTGAAATAAGATGTAAAGTCCTTGAATAAACAACAGGAATATATGTACAAGGACTTAGACTGAAATGATCAAATATGTTAGGTTGATTCTACATGAACAAAACAGCTTGTGTAAAGTCCTTAAAAAGAATTTGGTGTACAAGGACTAACTATAGAAAGATCAAGCTTGTTAGGTTGATCTTATATGATGTAATAGATAGGCCTGCATGATCGTTGAGTATTGTACAAGCCTTAGAAGTCTGCCAGGAGAAACAAAGTATTCAAAGACTATCAAGGTAGAATCGTAGTCCGTCGAGCCAGCCGAGGGATTGCAGAAGCCAAGGCAGAATCGTAGAGTATCGAGAAAGTGGCTATATATCGTAGTCTGCCTTGGAGGACCTCACTCAGAATCATAGAGTTGATTCAAGCACCTGCCAAGCCAAGTCAAGAACCATAGACCACACTTGAAGTCGTAGAGTCTACTGATCATAACAGAGGCAGAAATCGTAGTCAAGCTAGATAAAACAAGAACAACAAGTGTTAAGGCAGAAATCGTAGTCTGATGTATAATGTACACTCGGAGTCGTAGTGTCTGCAGAACCAAAGCTAGATCGTAGTTTGCAGAACAAAGTCTTCGACAAAGCCTATCAGTGCTCACAATGCCAAGGAAGAATCGTAGTGTTAACACGATTCTCAACACATGAGCACTCCCAAAGCATCCAAAGAATGAATCCTCTGATCAGAATTGTAAAAGAGGCAACCTGAAGGAAGCTAGAGAGCATTCACCTAATGGTTTGCAATAAAATAGAAGATCAAAGCATCAATTCAGTCAGCATCCTAATTGAATTGGTAAGCCAGTTGAGGGATGTCTTCCACAAGCATCAGTGAGAATACTTCAGATAATGTGACTGATAATTGAAAGTCAGTAATGCAATAGCTGTCAAGATAAACAAAGGATAACGATCTTGGGTATAACCATGATCGCAGTGCTAGCCAGATTCGAAGCAGGAACTAATGAGGTCTATAACAGAGATACTGGCCAACCTATACAAAATAGACAAAGAAGACTATGCATGGATCAGACCATTGATGATATGTGAACAGGAGATCACAAAGAGAAAGAGAGCTGAGCATGACCAATCTAATGAGTCTTAAAGTTAAGGGCCAGAACATTCAAAAAAGTTGTCAGTGTCTAATGCAAGTCAAGGAAAGCAGAAGTATTGAAGCACTGCAACAATAAAGGAAGAGAGGTTTTTCATTGAAAATGCAGAGAACACTCTCAAAATCGCAGAGTTCAGTCAACTGCATCAGAATCGTAGAGTTCAGTCATCTGAGTATTAAAGCCTTGGCAACGTCTCAATGCTAAGACTGACATTCGAATGTTGGGTATTGAAAGCATCATTGCAAAAGGACAACTCCTGATGTTTTAATCGAGGAATCAGAAAGAAGTAATAAAGGTGACTACCAACCTTACACGTAAAAGTAGCATTTCTGATGTGGTAGGTGAAATAGTAGACTGTAATGTCAGAAAAGTGAAAAAGGGGTTGTCATGTCACATCTGCAGTCTGCACTAAATAACTCGAGATCTGCGAATCAATTCAAATAACTCCCAACTGCTATAATCCAACGGGAAGCTTATGAAAGGTTATTTAACATTAGAAGCTCAAAAGAAGAATGAGTTGGAGAAAAACATGTTGTTGACTCTACGAGTTCTACAGAGCAAAAATAGAATATGTCTCAGTGGTAGTGAGACTACGAATGTAGAAGTGAAGCAAGGTAAAAGAAGAGCTTTAATAGAAAAAGGCTTCACTCAACAACAATGAGAATGCAATTAAGAATGTCAGCCAAGCTGAGAGCCGAGAAGGCTTAGATAATAGCATTCAAGAGATTGACAGAGTAAAAAGACGATTCAAAGAGCCAATCTACGAATCACCACGAACCACCAGGAGGTAAAGAAGAACAGATACATAACCAAATTTGTACGCAAAAGAATCAAGGTTCAGAGGATGCTAAGTGCTAGACGAAGCCTACCAAAGATGTAAACACTTAGCAAACCTCATGTGGTGAAGAAATGCAAGCTGAGATCAGAAAAGGACCAACCACAAGATTAGCTGCACCAAGGAAGAAGTGACAAAATGCTAAGTACTCAAAGAGATCGAGCTTCATGAACAACTTAGCAGTATGTCCAATGGTGATCCAGTCTCGGTGTAGAATCAAAAGAGGATCACAACAAGCTGCCAAGAATCAAGGATGAACAAGCTTAAAGTCATCTTGGCAGCTCAGCACCAACAACAACAACAATAATAGCCAGGGCCAGAAGGGTCATTGTCCAATGGAATTGAGCTCCAAGGCTGTAGGCCTTGAAGAGTTTTTAGTAAACTAAAGTTCCAAGGCTGCTTGTAAGACCCCAATTTTTATAAATAAAGATGAATTTTCTATAAATATCATTTTTGAATATTATGGAGTTAATTTGATATAATGTTATAGTTGTGGGTAATATTTATAAATTTTGCAAAGTAAGCAAGTTGTTATAAAATATTCGTTTGGTCGGAGAATATTCTTTTTGTCGGGGAATATTCGTACGACGGCACAATCATTGGTGGACCCCACAACGGAATTATTGTCGGATTGAGAAAACGACAGAATTATCTTTCTATAAAAATAACGGCTGAGGTGTTACCGTTAAAACCGTTAAAACTGTTGAACTACTCGGTAGTAAAAGTACAGTAATACGCGTGGTTGCATAGTAGCACACGGTATTGATTATTGATGCTTACGTGAGAAGTCACTCAGCTATACTCAATTATTGCTACAGTAATTGCTGCATCATATCTCTTAAATTATTGTCATAGTATCATCTGTATAATATGTTATATTATTAAATCAATAATTGAGACGTTGTGGTAAGTTTGGTTATTTTATGAGGGGCCATATGTCATCATCTAAGAGTCTCTTCGTCAATAGTAATTACCGTCGTCAATAGTAATTACCGTCGTCAATAGTATTTACCTTGGTCAATAGTAATTACCTTCGTCAATAGTATTTACCTTGGTCAATAGCAATTACTTTCGTCAATAGTAGTTGTCCCTTCAATATTACCAAGAGTCATTTGACCCTTCGTTAAGACCAAGAGTCATTTGACCCTTCGTTAAGACCAAGAGCCACCCTCAGTTTTTCTATAAATAGAGGCCTAGGGCTTCATTATTTTTCACGAATTCATTCAAGCTATAGAGAGAGAAAGTATAGAGAGAATAAGAGAGAGAGAATAAAAGTATTCTGCTACATCACTTTTCCAATATCCAGTTCTTTTAAGGTAGGGAATATTATTTCTTTTATATTCATGAAGAGAACTTCTGTTATTCCATTTGTTATTATTCTGTTGGAATAACCAGTATACGCGGTCTACCCTATACTTGGTGACATTCTTCTATTATTCTGTTGGAACATCCTGTCTGTGTGTTTTACACCGGACCTGGTTCCGTTTATTATTCTGTTGGAACATCCTGTCTGTGTGTTTTACACCGGACCTGGTTCCGTTTTATTATTATTCTGTTGGAATATCCTGTCTGTGTGTTTTACACCGGACCTGGTTCCATTATTTATTATTCTGTCGGAATATCCTGTCTGTGCGTTTACGCCGGACCTGGTTCCATTATTTATTATTCTATTGGAATAACCTGTCTGTGCGGTCTATCGCATGCATGGTGATTTCTTTTGTTATTCCATTCTTTATTGTACTCAGTTGGTTAAGTTTTGACTTCTATACTCCATGAAATTTGTGGAATATCCTTGATAATTGCGTTTCATCCAGTATCTTTTCATGAAAATATTCTTCTAAGCATTCTTGAATTTTACTCCACAATGCAGTATCATGTTGACAATTTGGACGTTGTTAATTCCTGGATAAATTAATTCTTGAACTTGTTTTATTGAATTCTTATATCATTGTCATCATCCTCATGTTTATAAAATGTTGAAAGTCATCTGTGGCATGTAGTGCATAGATGGACTTGGTATGATTATGACCAGGGATTATTCGGTATAATCATGACCGTAATGTTACAAATGATGTGGTAAAAGTCCTCATTGGCCGTAGTGCATTGATGGACAGTTGTTGGCATGATCATGACCATTAATGAATATACGAATATCCTTAGCCGTAGTGCAGGGGTGATTCGATGATGTGGATTATTTTATTAAGCTGAGTCCTAGCGATCACAGTGTTGAAAAACTTTTTAAATCATAAAAGATAGTAGAGTTTATTTTCTACTTGACTCATTTAATGGATTGCTTGTTCCGCTACAGTTAAACTTGATGTCTATTATATTTTATCAGTTTAACATCGTTGAAGGCTAATGATAATTTATTCTGCATTATCTTAGTCATAATATTTCTTACTGGGCTAGTTGAGCTCACCCTTTCTTTCACTGTTCTCTTCAGGAAATGAGAACGTAGCTGGGGCAAGTCGGGGAACGGAGTGATGGTCCGAATGATAGTATTAGTTAGTAGTCCTCACTATTCTATGTAATGGTGTGTTAATAAATGTAATGAGGACTCCTTTTGAGTATGAATACTCTCTAGAAGATAATATTTGTATTCAAACTCACAGTTTATGTTTTGTCGTATTGTACACGACAGTTGTATTATTAAGTTGTATTTGTATTCTGTACTATGTATCTGACGACCCAAGATGGGTGATGTATACCTAATTTTGGGGGCGTCACAGTTGGTATCAGAGCTTAGGGATATGATCCCTGGCTAAGATGTGAGAATAGAACTAGGAGGGGAGAGACGGGGAATTCCTTCGCTAGTATGACATACCTAAGTTTATTTGCATGGTATTTAATTGGTCGGTCATAATATAAGGATAATATATGACATATCAATTAATTTTTATTTTGTGGCAGTATCTGAAAATGGCATCTGAGAATGTTGAGAATAGCAATGGAGCACAGACGACTGTTGATTCACCACATATCAATAATCAGGATAATGTGCATCAGGAAGGTGTCAATCCTCATGCAAACAACAACACTGACCAAATGATGAATGATCAAATGTTCAGAGGCTTTATGCAATTCATGCAACAACAGGTGAAAGCGGCTCCTGTCCACAACGTAGGTGGAAATACTGGAAACTCTCTGGCGGTCACCGCTAAACAGTTTAAGGAGCTGGGACCACCGGAGTTTAAGGGAGAACCCAAACCACTTGTAGCTGAAACATGGATAAAGCAGATCACCAAGATATTTGATGTCTTGGGTTGCTCCGAGGAGCAAAAGGTTCCCTTTGCCGCCTTTATGTTGCGAGGAGAGGCAGATTACTGGTGGGAATCGATAAAGCGTACTCAACCTGCCGCACTGAAGATGTCTTGGGAGAAGTTCCAAGAGCTGTTTAACGACAAATACTTTCCCGAGAGTATTCGTCACATGAAGGAGGTGGAGTTCATCAAATTGGAGCAGAATAATATGACCGTGTCGCAGTACGAGGCAAAATTTGCGGAGTTATCCCGGTTTGCGTCCCACCTGGTGGATAATGAAGAAAGAATGACGCGGATGTTTTTAAGAGGTTTGAAGCCGGAGATACGTCAACATCTTGTTTCTCATAAACTGTGTTTGTATTCAGATGTTGTAAATAGGGCTCAGTTGGTGGAGCGCGATAACGAGACAACGCAACCAAAAGAGAGCAGCCGGCAAAATGATAATACCAGTGAGAGCAGTCATCGAAGCGGTGACAACAAGCGTGGAGGGAATCAACAGGCCAGAAATGGTAACCACTTCGGTGGTAATCAGGGCCAAAACAATAAGAATGGACATTTCAAGAAGAGGAGATTCAACAATGATGGAAAGACGTCAGCACCAGCACCTGTCGTTAAGGAAGGAGAACGACCACCTATCATATGTTTCAAATGCGGAGGGGAGGGGCACATCAGTCCAAACTGCGCGATGCCGTCCAAAGCATGTTATAATTGTGGAAGAGAAGGTCATTTAGCCCGATTTTGTCGTTTACCGAAGACAAATTCAGCTAGGATGGAGGCACCAAAAGCCGTCCCAGAAAAGTCAAAACCGGTTGTGCAAGGGAGAGCGTTTGTTGTGAACTCCCAGAGAGCAAGGAACCCGAATGAGGTCATCACGGGTAAGCTTATCATAAACTCTAAAGAAGTTTATACTTTATTTGATACCGGTTCAACCCATTCTTTTATTTCTCCTACTTGCGCTCATCGATTAAATTTGATTCCGGAGAAATTAGACTTTGACTTATCTGTGGAAACTCCGTTGGGAGAAACCTTCATTACCTCCACTGTTTATAAGTCTTGTTTGGTTCAAGTTGGTACCCACACATTACCTATCGATCTGATTTCATTAAAAATACTTGCATTTGACGTGATTCTAGGGATTGATTGGTTAACTACTCATTATGCAAAAATTGATTGTTTTCGTAAGGTTGTTAGTTTTCATATTCCTAATCGACCTATTATGCGAATTCAAGCAACCAAACCATTAAAATCAATCGCTGTCATCTCAAGCCATAAAACTATTCGTTTATTGAAAAACGGATGTCAAGCTTTCTTAGCTCATGTCACAGATCTAAACAAAAATACGTCAGTTTTGAATGATATTTCTATTGTTAATAAATTCCCTGACGTATTCCCTGAAGAACTTCCTGGCCTACCCCCAGAGCGTGAAATTGAATTTTGTATCGATCTTGAACCCGGTACAAAACCCATTTCCAAAGCCCCATATCGAATGGCTCCTATTGAACTTCAGGAGTTAAAGATCCAACTGCAGGAATTGTTAGACATTGGCTTTATTCGTCCTAGTACTTCTCCTTGGGGTGCTCCTGTTCTATTCGTGAAGAAGAAAGATGGAAGTATGCGACTTTGTATTGATTATCGGGAGTTGAATCATGTCACCATCAAAAATAGGTACCCATTGCCACGTATTGATGACCTGTTTGACCAGTTGCAAGGAGCACAATTCTTTTCAAAGATCGATCTTCGTTCTGGATATCATCAGCTGAAGGTTAGAACTGAGGATATTCCAAAGACGGCTTTTAGAACTCGGTACGGGCATTATGAATTCCTAGTCATGTCCTTTGGATTGACTAATGCTCCTGCTGCCTTCATGGATATGATGAACCGGGTATTCAAGGAATATTTGGATCACTTTGTGGTCGTCTTTATTGATGACATCCTTATTTATTCCAAAAGCCGTGAAGATCATGAGCAACACTTGAGGCTGGTACTCCAAAAGCTTCGTGAATACAAGCTTTATGCCAAGTTGAAGAAATGCGAGTTCTGGCTGGAGGAGGTAGCATTCCTTGGGCACGTAGTATCAAGTCGTGGAATATCGGTTGACCCGGCAAAGATTGAAGCTATTCAAAGCTGGGAGCAACCTAAATCAGTGACCGAGGTACGTAGCTTTCTTGGTTTAGCTGGTTATTATCGGAGATTCGTGGAAGGATTTTCTCGAATCGCTACTCCATTAACTCAGCTGACTCGGAAAGATACAAAGTTTGGTTGGAGCGAAGAATGTGAGCAGAGTTTTCAAGAACTCAAGAGGAGACTCATTTCAGCACCTGTTCTAACAATACCATCTGGCTCGGAGGGATTTGTCATCTACAGTGATGCTTCGAGCAAAGGGTTGGGATGCGTTCTCATGCAACATGGAAAAGTCATAGCCTATGCATCAAGACAACTCAAGGAATATGAGAGGAATTATCCTACTCATGATCTAGAGTTGGCAGCTGTTGTCTTTGCACTTAAAATTTGGAGGCATTACTTGTATGGGGAGAAAGTGGAGATCTTTACGGATCATAAAAGCCTCAAATATTTCTTCACTCAAAAGGAACTCAACATGCGACAACGACGTTGGCTTGAACTGTTGAAAGATTATGATCATACCATTCAATACCATCCTGGAAAAGCGAACGTGGTAGCTGACGCATTGAGTAGAAGATCATATGCGGGTACAAGTGCAATATTAACAACGCAAAGGCCCATTTTGTGTGACTTGCAAAGGATGGAGATAGAGTTGAAGACTCCAGGGACCCATGTGATGATGGCGAATATACGAGTAGAACCGACTTTAATCGATAAAGTTAAAGCTGCTCAAGCTACAGACCTGGAGCTGATGCGTATGAGGAAGAAAGTGCAAGAAGGTGTTATGCCGGAAGCAAGAATCGATGAAGAAGGAATACTTCGAGTCAACTCCAGACTTTGTGTTCCTAACAACCCTGATTTAAAGTATGAAATCATGATGGAGGCGCACAACACACCGTTTGCAATCCATCCTGGAAGTACCAAAATGTATCATGATCTTCGTCATACATTTTGGTGGAGCAATATGAAGAGAGAGATAGCGTTGTTTATCTCAAGGTGTCTAACTTGTCAACGAGTCAAAGCGGAGCATCAAGTACCAAAAGGTCCATTGCAACCACTTGAAATTCCAGAATGGAAGTGGGAGCACATTACCATGGATTTCGTTACCGGTCTTCCTAGGGTTTCTCAAGGTATTGATGCGATTTGGGTCATTGTTGATAGATTGACCAAGTCTGCTCATTTCTTACCGATACGAGAAACTTATACACTTGAACGTCTTGCTCGTATGTACATAAACGAGATTGTAAGACTGCATGGTATGCCAGTATCCATAATTTCTGATCGAGACCCAAGATTCACTTCACGATTTTGGGTTAGTTTACAAAAAGCTATGGGCACGGAGTTACGATTTAGTTCAGCATATCATCCTCAGACGGACGGACAATCAGAGAGGACTATTCAAACTCTTGAAGATCTATTAAGACTCTGTGTCTTTGACTTCAAGGGAAGTTGGGACAAGTTCTTACCATTGGTGGAGTTTTCCTACAACAACAGTTATCAAGCAAGTATTGGCATGGCTCCATTCGAAGCATTGTATGGAAGAAAATGTCGTTCTCCAGTATGCTGGGATGAGGTGGGCGAAGCAACGTTGTTGGGACCGGAGTTGGTACGTATGACTACAGAAAAGATTCAAACGATCCGACAACGTATAAAAACCTCACAAGATCGACAAAAGAGTTATGCTGATCTTCATCGAAAGGACGTGGAATTTGATGTAGGAGATCATGTGTTCTTACGTGTTGCTCCATGGAAAGGAGTTACGAGATTTGGAAAGAGAGGAAAGCTAAATCCTCGATTCATCGGTCCATTTTTAATCCTCGATCGAGTAGGAACTGTGGCTTATAGACTCGCTTTACCGCCAAGTATGTCTCGTGTTCATAACGTTTTCCACATATCCATGTTACGCAAATATGTGGAAGACCCGAACCACATTATTGAGTTAGAACCGGACGAAATAGCGGAGGATTTGACGTATGAAGAAGTTCCTGTTCAAATCTTGGATAAGAAGGAACATATTCTACGCTCCAAGGTTATACCTCAAGTCAAAGTTTTGTGGAGAAACCACGATGTTGAGGAAATGACTTGGGAGTTAGAATCAGAAATGAAATCAAGGTATCCTTACCTCTTCGACATACCAGGTACGTACCCTAATTTCGAGGGCGAAATTTCATAAGAAGGGGAGGTTGTAAGACCCCAATTTTTATAAATAAAGATGAATTTTCTATAAATATCATTTTTGAATATTATGGAGTTAATTTGATATAATGTTATAGTTGTGGGTAATATTTATAAATTTTGCAAAGTAAGCAAGTTGTTATAAAATATTCGTTTGGTCGGAGAATATTCTTTTTGTCGGGGAATATTCGTACGACGGCACAATCATTGGTGGACCCTACAACGGAATTATTGTCGGATTGAGAAAACGACAGAATTATCTTTCTATAAAAATAACGGCTGAGGTGTTACCGTTAAAACCGTTAAAACTGTTGAACTACTCGGTAGTAAAAGTACAGTAATACGCGTGGTTGCATAGTAGCACACGGTATTGATTATTGATGCTTACGTGAGAAGTCACTCAGCTATACTCAATTATTGCTACAGTAATTGCTGCATCATATCTCTTAAATTATTGTCATAGTATCATCTGTATAATATGTTATATTATTAAATCAATAATTGAGACGTTGTGGTAAGTTTGGTTATTTTATGGGGGGCCATATGTCATCATCTAAGAGTCTCTTCGTCATTAGTAATTACCGTCGTCAATAGTAATTACCGTCGTCAATAGTATTTACCTTGGTCAATAGTAATTACCTTCGTCAATAGTATTTACCTTGGTCAATAGCAATTACTTTCGTCAATAGTAGTTGTCCCTTCAATATTACCAAGAGTCATTTGACCCTTCGTTAAGACCAAGAGTCATTTGACCCTTCGTTAAGACCAAGAGCCACCCTCAGTTTTTCTATAAATAGAGGCCTAGGGCTTCATTATTTTTCACGAATTCATTCAAGCTATAGAGAGAGAAAGTATAGAGAGAATAAGAGAGAGAGAATAAAAGTATTCTGCTACATCACTTTTCCAATATCCAGTTCTTTTAAGGTAGGGAATATTATTTCTTTTATATTCATGAAGAGAACTTCTGTTATTCCATTTGTTATTATTCTGTTGGAATAACCAGTATACGCGGTCTACCCTATACTTGGTGACATTCTTCTATTATTCTGTTGGAACATCCTGTCTGTGTGTTTTACACCGGACCTGGTTCCGTTTATTATTCTGTTGGAACATCCTGTCTGTGTGTTTTACACCGGACCTGGTTCCGTTTTATTATTATTCTGTTGGAATATCATGTCTGTGTGTTTTACACCGGACCTGGTTCCATTATTTATTATTCTGTCGGAATATCCTGTCTGTGCGTTTACGCCGGACCTGGTTCCATTATTTATTATTCTATTGGAATAACCTGTCTGTGCGGTCTATCGCATGCATGGTGATTTCTTTTGTTATTCCATTCTTTATTGTACTCAGTTGGTTAAGTTTTGACTTCTATACTCCATGAAATTTGTGGAATATCCTTAATAATTGCGTTTCATCCAGTATCTTTTCATGAAAATATTCTTCTAAGTATTCTTGAATTTTACTCCACAATGCAGTATCATGTTGACAATTTGGACGTTGTTAATTCCTGGATAAATTAATTCTTGAACTTGTTTTATTGAATTCTTATATCATTGTCATCATCCTCATGTTTATAAAATGTTGAAAGTCATCTGTGGCATGTAGTGCATAGATGGACTTGGTATGATTATGACCAGAGATTATTCGGTATAATCATGACCGTAATGTTACAAATGATGTGGTAAAAGTCCTCATTGGCCGTAGTGCATTGATGGACAGTTGTTGGCATGATCATGACCATTAATGAATATACGAATATCCTTAGCCGTAGTGCAGGGGTGATTCGATGATGTGGATTATTTTATTAAGCTGAGTCCCAGCGATCACAGTGTTGAAAAACTTTTTAAATCATAAAAGATAGTAGAGTTTATTTTCTACTTGACTCTTTTAATGGATTACTTGTTCCGCTACAGTTAAACTTGATGTCTATTATATTTTATCAGTTTAACATCGTTGAAGGCTAATGATAATTTATTCTGCATTATCTTAGTCATAATATTTCTTACTGGGCTAGTTGAGCTCACCCTTTCTTTCACTGTTCTCTTCAGGAAATGAGAACGTAGCTGGGGCAAGTCGGGGAACGGAGTGATGGTCCGAAGAATAGTATTAGTTAGTAGTCCTCACTATTCTATGTAATGGTGTGTTAATAAATGTAATGAGGACTCCTTTTGAGTATGAATACTCTCTAGAAGATAATATTTGTATTCAAACTCACAGTTTATGTTTTGTCGTATTGTACACGATAGTTGTATTATTAAGTTGTATTTGTATTCTGTACTATGTATCTGACGACCCAAGATGGGTGATGTATACCTAATTTTGGGGGCGTCACACTGCTGGCCTTGAAGGAATCTTAGTGATTCGGTGATGTAAAGACTTCCTTAGTGGAATCCCTGCTTGTTGAAGCAGAAGTGTGGATTAGGAGCTTGAGTCTCTGAACCACTTAAAATCCCTTGTGTCTTTTACATCCTGTCATTTATATTATGCATCTATAACTACTATAACTGCTTTTAACATGATAACTACTTACAATTAAACAAACTCTAGATAAATGGTCAACATAACATCTATGAAGGGGATCCTTAAGATTCTGTTGTATTTAAAATAATTCTTAAGTTTGTCATCTGCTATTTACTCAATAATATAAACTAAAATGGAAAAGATTTTTGAAAATGAAAAAGATCTATTCAACCCCCCTTATATATCTATTGTGTGCCCTCTAGTAACTAACAATTGGTATCAGAGTAGGTTCTCACATTACATTCTAAAAGCTAACGCTTTGAGTCTGATTCGAGGCACAAACCATGGTCTAAACGTAGTTTAGTAGTAAGCTGTTTGTAATTACTGATGAGCTCGCACGTTGGAAATTATGCATACATATAAATGTGCACATTCACTTGAAGCTGCTCAGATTGGTCCCTCTTCCAAATAAATGCAGCAACAAGACCAATCCATGTCCAAAGAAAATCAGCAGTTTGCAGACTTGTGATGGAAAGTCAAGAAGGCCATCAAAAACAAAGAGTCTGTCATCCACTATTCTAAAAGATTAAAGGCCTATACATGCAAAGAAATGTCTATTCAAAAGAAGAAAGAAAATCTCGTTCAATATGTACTTAGCTAATCAGTTGGATCTGATCCTTATGACTCAAGATTATCAAAGAACTAAAGCTGCCAAGACTTTCCTATGTTACCAACTCCAAGACTATGCCTGATTGATTTAAGGTCAAATAGAGCAACAAGCTGTCAGCAATGAACGTAAAGATGTGCACATCAATGCCTAACATCATTATAGCAAGATAAATGACTGTCAAGAAACTAACAATGTAAAGGTATTGTTCCTCATTAACACTTACATGAATATTGTGCTGCATCACCTTATGTACTACAATAATACTCTATAAAGAGACCATACTCTTCTTGAAAAGGGGAAGAGGGAGAGTACATTAAGGTTGGATACTTAATTGTCAACAAACTCTCTCTCCACTCAAAGTTCAGGTTGAAGATAGCTTCTTGAAAGAAGTCTGGAGTATGTTGTAAGTTAATCTTAATCCTATAAAGATTAAGTGGAGTAACTCTTGCTAAAGGAATGGCATGTATGCAAATATATACAAAACCAAAGTTTTGTGTTCTTGATAAAATGTAGAGTATATGATCAACACTACAGGAGTATCTTGAAGATTCTTAGAAACTGATCATCTACCAAATGCAAATAAATAATAGAGTTGATTGCTACTCTGAAAACATTCAAGATCTGTGAACACAACCAAGCAAAGAGTGAAACAATCAAAGAAAAATAATGTCCTGTCAAAATACTTAATCAATCACACACTCATCATCATACATTATAATTATCATATCTAAATTTGATATATGTATAAAATATGAATGTTGAAGCGTATGTAAATTCAAACATATGAGGAATTGGGAGTTCAAGAAAAACTAATCCATTAGGACCCAAACAATCAGGGGTACCAAAAATAGAAATTTACCTAACCTGTAGGTATTTGGTCTATATGATCTCACAAGAAATATTGAAGCAAATAGCTTCAGTCACAAGGGTTCAAACAGCTGCAAGGTTAGCTGCCTAAAAAGGGAAAACGCAACCACAAATCAAAGAAGTCTTTACTCACCTCGATCGTAGAGTCATTACTGACCAGAGAGTTCATACTTGCCAACTCATCAGAGCCTGAAGTTGTTGATCAGTTTGAGGAAGTTCTAGATGCAAATGATGAAGATGATATAGCTTAGGGAGCATAATGAAGAAGTGGATACTTGCAAGAAGATCTAAGATAAGCTTGAAAGATAGGTCAATCAGGGTACATGTCTATTAACCACTCCACAATTATCAAGACCGCTCTTGTCAAGATCATAGAGACAAGAGCTAACCCAAAACAAAAATGTCCCAGTTAAAGAGTCCCAAAACTCTGTGACTGATGAACCAAATAAAGATTAATAGTCAATAGTAACGTACCAAAACGTGCTACTGATAACCATATCAACCAACCACTCAAATCGTGGAGTACTTTCGATTAGTCTCAGTGATCGTAGTGTAAGAGCATGATGACACCACGATTGCAGCCTAAACAAATACCAACACCAAAGAATATCCAGAGTAGTAAGCAAACTCTCAAGTAGAAAAGACCAATATGATGTCATTATAGCCACCATTTTATAAAGCTCTTCGTCAGATAAGTAACTCAGGGACAAATTTGATCCTTAGTATTGAACTAAGAGGTTGGCCCTCCTTGAGTAACCTTAATCCTGAAGAAATGCAGAAATTGACTGATATCACAAGAATCTATTCTAAAGGAAGCAGTAACGCCTTAGAAGATTATGAACTGAAAATGAGTTTTGTCACTCTCATAAAGTCTAATGAAGAAGTTGTCTATTGAAACAAACCCACAGAATACGATCATTGAAGAAGGCACAAAGGCTGTAGATCAGTCTAAGAAGTCGTGGAGTACTAAGCTAAGTCATAAGGCCACTCCACGAACTGAATAAGTCAATATTCAACTGAAGATAAATCAAATATGATAAACTGACGTGTTAGAAGAAGTTATAGACTGTGACCTATCAGAGTCTTACATTTGTCTCACTAAGAAAAGTAGAGGGAATAATTACATGAGGTAAAATTCAAATCAATGGCATTTATACTTTCGAGAGTTCATTAATAGCTGCAAGCCTGTCTAATCCATACACTCCCTCCTAAGCCAAAACCTAAACACCTCTAAACTATCAAATCCTCTCAAACAACCATTATCCTCAGTTCACTTCCTAATATCTCACAATATTATCACAAAAGATATAAACCCAGGAGTCCCTAACTCTCCAAATGGAAGATGTGCGTGTAATCACTGGTATTCAACTCGGAACTAAGAAGTTCGAGAAATCTAAGAAGAAGTTCAGAGATATTCTTTAGTTGGTTAAGAAGGCCGGATTCTTTGATTGCCAGGAATCAAGCACCCGAATCTACTCAAACATGGTGAGAGAGTTCTACTCAAATGCAACTACGAGTTATGGAAATCTATCGACTAAGTTCAGAGGTCAAATCCTGAAGTTAAAGCCCACAGACATTAATCAATGCTTAGGTCTTCCAGACTCAGGTCTTAAGAACCTTGAAGAAGTCAACATTGAAGAAGGGAAGAAAGCTATGCTCTACGAAAGAAACCCTATTTTGAAGAATATGAAAAAGAAGGAGTTTCTTGAGGAATACTAGTTCCTTACTGAGATAGTAGGAAAGTGCATCCTAAGCAAAGATACTTCTCATGACACTGTAAGTGATCATCAACTGAGAATCATGACGGCCATTGTTCTCAAAAAGCAAATCAATTTTGGTGCCATACTGTTAGACTTAATGTTTGAGTGGCTAGACAAGGCGAAAAAGAAGAAGTTAACAAACAAACTGCTCACAAAGGTTTTTCATGGGAGATTTCTAAGTATCATTTTGAAGAATAAGCTGAAAAATAAAATTAAGGATGATAAGAGTGAAGTTCTGAATAGTCAGAAGGTGCTGTCCCCAAAATTGTTTGATAACTGGAAGAAGAATTCAATGGAAAACAAGAGGCTAGTGACATATGGTAGCAGTAGTAAGAGCACTTCTAAGAAGAGGAAGGAAAATGATATGGAGGAGAAGCTATCACTCGATGAGGATTCAATCATTCCAGAATCCAAGTCTAAAAGTCCATCGAAGAAGAAAGTATAGGTGATGAATAAGTCTATATCAGTTCACCAAAGAAGTCAATCCGCTGAAGAGAAGAGAGTAGACTTAGGAGAAGAAAAGAAAACTGAAGACCCTATGAATGAATTCTCAAGTAGCCATTTTGCTGATAAGGAAAGGTCTAAATCTGAAGAAATTAGATCTCTCATTACTGAAGTCTTAAGGAAGTCTTTTCCTACTTCAGAGGACTCAAGGCCTGAAGAGGAATTATTTGCCCCTGTGGCTAGGGGTGCTTATCGGTAAAAAACTGAACCGGTACCAAAAAAACCGAACCGATACCGAACCGCAATAACCGAAAAAACAAGAACCGGAACCGGTACTGAATTACCGGTTTCGGTACCGGTTCGGTACAAAAGCGGTATCGATTTTTTCGGTTCGATTTTCGGTTATACCGCATGCATGATAATATTTATAATTATTAATAAATAATAATAATTAAATAATTTTTTTTAATATATTAACAAAAAAAATTTAAAACTAAGAAAATCATCTACAATTATATATCAATTGAAGGCAGCTGAAGCCTGAAGCTAGTCAAGACTCAAAGACTCAAGCTAGTAAGCTACTGTTCTGTGTGCAGACTTTGGGCAATGTCATTATTCGGTTATTGACTTATTCCTAGAATATTAGATCATTTTGGTGCTCTTTGCCTTGATTATTATGTACTACAGGCTCCCACCCACCAAATAAAAGCTTCGTGGATTATTATTATTGATGTTACTTGTTTACCCTTTTGGGGATAAAAGTGAAAAGAATTTCAATTCTCTTTTCTTATTATAATTTGTCTCTCTTAACCTTATAATCTAGCTGCTCAATTGTTTTGTGTTGACCGAGTCTTGTAGTACTTCTTAGTAATTTACCACTACTTTAATCGGTGGGATGGGAGGCATATTAATTACTACCATGTTCCTCATGCTCTTTTTTTTAGTTATTGAAAAGGTTGTGCAACGTATTTTGTAAAAATATATAATGATGGTAATTAGAATTGCTATTTTCGAGATTATATAATTTTAAGATGGCAATTAGAACCACCTTTTTCATGATTATATAATTTTAAGATTATGTATAATAAAATTGTTTATTTACAGCAAAAAAAATTGAGAGAGGAGAGCTAGAAAATTATATTTTCACATCATCTCTCATATAAGGTGAACTCTACTTACTAGTTACTACTGATATAATAGTTTATCCACTCTCACATAAAATTTATTTATATGAAAATAAACTTGTAAAAATATTAAATTTATTTACGAAAATATTAATGAGTATTAAATTTTAACTGCAAAAATAGTATACTGTTGCAGCTGCTTGAGCCGCTAATGGCATTCAAAGTGGATGATAGCTCACGTTCCCACATGAATTTGATGGAATTGGAGTATCACACTTGATATCATCAACTTTTTTCGGTAATTAGTGACTTTCGGTTTTTTTTTTCGATTTTTCGGTTTTACCGAATTCGAAATTTCTATTACCGCTACCGGTACCGAAATGTATAAAAAAATCGAAAAATCGGTACCGAAATCGAAAAAAACAGGTACCGCCGGTACCGATTTCAACCGGTTCGGTAAAAAAATTGAAAACCCGAATTTTTTGAGCACCCCTACCTGTGGCTGAATCTCTAAGAAGCTCATCTGATAATTCAAGGGCTTCAATATCTGAAGATGAAGGAAGGACTGAATCTCCTATAGCTGAATCTCCAAAAAGAAGAAACACTATACCAAAAATGGCCTCTAGTGAAGGATTTGTCCTTCACTAGAGGCTCTATATCACTCACAAGTGATTTATTGCGAAAAAATATTTCCTTTACACAAGTGCTCGCATTAGACCTCCTCGCAATTGGGTATCCTTCGCTAAGTAGTAACTAAATATTTTTTGTGAATGATATATTGTGAATAACTTTTTTATTCACAAATTGTATTTAGTAATGGAATATTGTTATTTAGTGAAAGATTGGTTTCCTTCACAAATAATATTTTAAGAAGGACTATTTGAAATTGGTGAATAACTTTATTCTCTCACAAATAATATATTATGAAGAACAAATTTATTTAACGAGAGAAAATTTTTCCTCACTAATTATAAATTGAGAATATATCTTCAAATGAATGAGGGAAATAATCCTTCATTGATGACTAACTAATTAACTAAAAAAGATTTTAGTGAGTAAAATAATCCTTCATTAATGTCTATTTCTTCATTATAATCTCTCATTAAAATATAAAGAACAAAAATGTACACATAAATTTTATATATACTTTAATGAGAAATTAATTATTACTCCCTCCGTCCCAAATTAACTGCTCAGTTTTGACTTTTTTAAGTCAAATTGACTATTTTTAAAATTAATAATTAAGCATATATAAATATATTTCTAAAATTATAAAAATTAGGATTAATAATAAATTGTATATACTTTCTTTTGGTTATAATCTCTTCACCTATATTTTAGCAAAAATAGTAAAAAGATTAATTTTAAAAATGGTCAATTTGACTTTAAAAAGTCGAAACTGAGCAGTTAATTTGGGACGGAAGGAGTATATCATTTCAAAAGTATATATTGTATACAAAGCTAGTATAGCTAATATACACACTAAAATTACAAGACTTGTTACCAAAAGCAAGTGTCATATCACCTACAATATATACCCACAGATATTACACAATGAAAAAAAACTCTAGCTGACAAGAGGACGGTCACCGTGGCCAATAACGAGGAAGCAACTGATTCTTAATCCGTCCCTCAACGGGCGGCCTTGCAACACGTATCTGTGAAATTGAGCTAACATTGGTGTCTAATCCTGCAGCAAGAACAGGCTTTGGGGCCTTGGGCAAAAGATGGAGAGATCTAGACCCTTGTTGAAAGGAAGAAATAGTTTTGCTTGAGTCCATCTCTTCAAATACTCCAGCAGGATATAAATTTGGAATTCCAGAAGGAGCAGCTAAGGAAATGGTTAAGTTTGTCTGTGCCGGTGATCCTCCAAACATGAATGTTGGATATGAACGAATGTGATCAAGGTAGCAGAACTGAGGGGTATCTCTGCATGCTTCTCGGTTCACAGGACACTCGGGCTCCTGAGAAGCAGCAAAACTTCTTTGATTGAAATTATCCACTTCTTGCACCAACTCTTCTTTCGAGCTATTACAAGATGTTATCACCTATAAAAATCAGTAAGAGTAACAAAAATGCTTGCATGGTGGAACTACTGAACAGAAAAAATCAATCAAGGAAATGAGAACATGAAAGAAGGTTTCTCATAGAGCGAACAGATCACTTGTGAGGATATGTATCACTTTTTTGACATATTATGCCAGGGGCCGGAGGGATATTCAGAACATGCCAAGTAGACAGTAACTCGAACTAAAGAGACTAAAAGCAATAAGGGTGCTTACAAGCAGTCCGCCAGGAGCCACAAGCTTTGAGATTGAATCCCAATACATGATCCTGAAATTTATAAGATGGATTTTGTTACTTCTTCATCTGAATGTCCATCAATTCAATGGGTACTTAACAGAAAGATCCAATGGTTATGAGGAATTATAAAAGCCGAGAAGCCTGTTAACATTACATATATGACCAAATGTGCAAAGTAAGACTAATAGCCAGTTTGCAACATGCTACTTCACCTTTTGACAGAACCATCAGGATGTAAACCAATGGCATCTAAAGTTCCCTTATCAATATCAAGCTGAAACTTTCTATCAAGCTTTGTTTCAAGAACATCATCCACCTGGGGACCAAATCAGAGATAAAGCAGGTCATTTCTGACGGAAACACAAGGTTAGTAATAAATGGAAAGACAGAATCTTTGTGTAATACAGATATACAACATACAAAACATAATTGTGTCCATCAATGTGTAAAACAAAGGAAATTTAACTTTTAGTTCACAGAATGCAGCTAGTTTGCACCTCTGGTGTATCATCATTCTGGGGTGGAAGCAAGTATCTTGGGCCATTATCATCAGCACAATCGATGAACTGCTTCAACTTTTTGTTGTTAATGTTGTCACCATTGGCTAGATTGTCCACAAAAGAGGACCGTGTTTCTCCGACACAATTTTCTAGTGACATGCCAAATTTTTTAGGACTTTAATTTCAAAACTCGTCTGCATGAAGATATAAATACTCATATAAGTATTACAACGTTAAAAGAAACATGTTATACTCCCACAGTGACTTTAGAAATTGTCAGCCTAAATGTATGAAACTTGTTGTAGAGCTGATTATAAAATTGTTATTATTATTACTACTACTACTACTTTATTAGTGTAAAACTTCCCCCTAGCTCCCACCTCTAGCACTGGAAAGTAAATTTATAATATGAGGCCTTGTTAAATAGAGATCCTAGCTCCACCATGTCCTGATGAGGTACGTGTACGAAAAAAAAGATGACAGAAAAATGTAGGTGAATTGATCTTACGGGGTGAAGTCCTGAGCTTTTTGCGCACCTAATACAAGTTACACCGCTACTGTCAAGTATCTCATGCAAAGATCTGGAAGCAATGCATCCACAATGGAGATGCTGTTGATTCCAAAATCAATATCTTTGTGAGCTTATGAGAGGGATAAAGGAAGGGAGAGATAGAAAAAATATGTGAATAATCAAGCTGCCAGCTCACCTTGCCACATAAAATGCACTCTCTCCAACCAGTGTCATCTGAGTGGAACATGTCACAAAAGGCTATCCGCTCATATGCAGTCCTGGGGTCAATGCAGAAGGTAACATGTTGTCATAAAGAGAAAAACACAGAATCTCCTGGAGAGTATAAGGTGAACTAAACACGTAATACGGTCATCCAATGGTGAGTACAACCCCACGTGTTTAATAGTCAATAAATAATGTTCTCAAGAACGAAGACGTATTTCTAATTTGTTTGAATGACGAAGGCCAAACTTGATACTATAAAACAGTTTTAAAGAGAGGGAGTAGGGAAGGAACGTTGATTGGTCATTTCAACTGAAATGTTATGCCAAGATTTGTACTCATATTGCTGTCAAGGTTACTGCCCTTTCTTTGCCCTTTATAGCCACTTAACAGATAAAATAGTATTATTCTGCTATCAAATTATGAAAGAAAATGAGCCAATGGCAGGCGATGAACATTGTAACAACCCAAATTAGAATCTGTTAAGGTAACATGTAAGTTGACATAGTCCTACTTGGTGTTCAAGTGTGAAGTTGAACGCTTAAATATACAAGGCTGTGCCCATAGGCCCCATACTTCCCAAACTCCCCAACAGGTCATCACAGATAGCGTATATAGCAAATGAACCAAGCTTCAGGCATAACTTAGATCATCACCTTGAGATTAGGTACTCGTATGATTTGAAGAACTGTTATTATCAGCGCAATGCCATGATTGAAGAGGGAAAAACAAAGCAAAATTAAACTTAAGGAATTCATATCGATGATGAAAACTCTGTTTGTGCCCAGTCAAATATTCTTTGTTTTGTTTTTCATTTTTTGGTTGCAGAAAGCAAGCTTGACATTGTAGTCATCTAAATTAATTGTATGACGCTATCGTGGATTCATAAGCAACCTCAAATGGCCATGAAGTTATAGTCAAAGTTGGGGAAAATCTTAGCATAATTCTTGGATATACCATTGGAACTGGTAAAACTATAGAGTTGAATTTGCCAGGTGGTGAAGATGCATCAGAAGAACAATTGCATTTTGGAGTAAAAGATGGGTAAAGGGAATCCATATTTCTCCAGGACTTGGATGATCATGTAAATACCAAAAGAGCAAAATCTAAAAAACTAATTTATAAGACGAGGAAAATTTTCTTACAAGAATATCTTGACCTATCCAAGCAAAGGAAACGCGGCTGCGAAAAACTGCCCATACAAGCAATGGTGGACTGGACCAAACTGCTTCAGCTGTGTGTTAATCAAACAAAAAGGTTATGAAACATGCAGCAGGACATTCAAAACAACACAATGACATAATGTGCATCAGCTACACAAGGCAAAATTCAAAGATACAATAATTCTAACTTCACACTATTACAGAACCAACATAAATGAAGATCTCTCTTGTTTTTGAGTGACAAAAGTTCCTTCAAATGTCTGAGCACCAAAATACAGCACGGTAAAATCTGTCAATTGTACGCTCATCGAACTTATTGGAGCCTAAATGCCTAATTAGTGATTGTATTATGTATCTTTGGAGATTAAAATTTGACTCCAACTTGTGTGTTAGAACATGAACTACCTAAAAAACTTGACTTAGAGCCAAAAAAAGGAGAGAGAGACGGAGACTACAGCAGCAGAAACGAAAAGCAGAATATAGATATGAGAATGACTAGAGAATCAGAGCAGTGGAAGGAGTAATTCTAGCAACTGAATGATTATAGTGTTAGAAATCTACCACTTGCCAACATCTCCCCTGAATCTCAGTGGTTATTATGATTTTTAGCTGACATTAAATTGTCCATGGTACATATAAAAGAAAAACGATTGTCCGTGGTAATATATCACAGGAGACTAGGAGAGTTTATGAAGAGGCAATTTGTAGAGATTTGCTAATGCATCTAGATCAGAGCATATCGGTTTCATATTCCCTAGACTAATACAAAGTATAAAACATTAATCATGCTTATATATTGTGTTACCCCAAAAAAAAGTCACGCTTATATAGACCCTCAATCATATAGGTAACACTTTTGGCCCACTGTAGCAGGTTTTAAAGAACTTTATTTCAGTCAAAACAGAAGCCTTACCAGAAGCTAATTGAAGTAAGAAAATTAGGGTACAAATAATAACATAAAAAGTCACATAAAAGTAGCATTTTTCAGAACCACCACAGGTATTGTTCCAACAGCATGCAAAGGGACACTAGGTATTTTTAAGAAAGCACTCTCCGATAGTTTCAAAGTCCCAGATACCACACAATAAGGGAATGAATACAATAATAGAAACATAGACAATTCATAAGAAAAAATAACATACAAAATAAATTAATTCATTAGAAAAAGTCAGCTTCAAACAGAAGTACAGAACCTTAATTCATGGCAACCGCCAGCATCTTATTATATTCCAATAAAGTGATGGAAAAGCTTAAGTTGTTGATGTTGTGCAGTAGAAAACTGGAGATATTAATCTTATAATACAATTTATAATTTTAGAGTGACATATCAAAATTAATTCTAATAGGTTTGTCAAGTCAATTTTGAGGGATAAGCAGCAAAAGGACCATCAGATTCATTGCAAGGGGGTCAAGATTAAGTATTTAAAATACAACAAATGTGGATGAAATACCAACGTTAGCACAGTATAAAGATCTAAATTTTATATCATCAATATCCCGAACACGCAATTCCAACTCTGATCAATTCAGTGACATGCCAAACAAGCCTCGACAGAAAAACAATTCAACTTAAATCACATAAAGACAACAATACTAAAATTAAATTCATAAGAAATGAAATGAACATACTTCAAAGCCATTTTGGGATAAGCTGTTTCAAAAATTACAATATATAACTTTAAATACCGAAGAAACTATTATATGCTGAAGCAGAATCGGATGATAAAGTGGAAACAACAATATCAATTGAAGGGGAAAATATACAAAATCTAGGTTAGGATTGCGCTTAAAATAAACAAAAACTTGGAGAAGAGTGAATTGAAAAGAAACCTCTGGAATTAAGGTCATTACGTTGGGCTTCGAGGCGATTGAGACTGTGAGTCTTTTGGCGAACTTGGAGCTGAAGATCGTGGATGTGTTGGTGATAGTATTGCTTCAATCCTTCGCCTTGTTTCGCCAAACAACTCTTTTACCTCGTTAATTTGCATCGCTCTTCGATCTCTTTCGTCTCCATCTTTCTGATTGTGCTTTGATTGGAGAGGGGAAACCCAAATTGGTAGACAGCTATCTATATGGTTGAAACATCAATTTTGGCCAAGGAAAAGAGTGAAACCCTTGATCTTTTGCTTTCTTTTTAATACCACGCACACACACACACACACTGAACACGACTGTTCCACACACTCAGAGGAATATTGATCTGCTCCAAAAAATACAAAGATTTGATAACATTTTGTAAAATTATTATTTCAAAAACTTAACCTTTGTAATCTAATTCACAAAAAAAGTTATAATTATTATAAGTTTATTTATTGTCAATTTACAATATTTAAAAATTAAAATTAATGTAACTTAATATTTTAATTAATATTATAAATTACTTAAAAATTAATAATAATAATAAATTTATTAAAATATTAATTACATTACAATTTGAATTGTAGTATATTATAAATTAAAGAACAAAGTTAAACTTAATTCTTTTTGTAGAACATATGAGTATTTTTTTGGTTGTGCTCTATATATTTCACATATTAAAGAGCACCACTATATATCTTTTTCTTTTTTCTCTTTTTTTGTCATGATCATTGTATAAAATTTTAAAGTTTAACGTAGTATAAAATTATTTATTTTATAGCTTATTAAATGAAATAGTCGATATTGTAAGTTACTTACAAAATGTTATTAAAAGTAAATTTACTACTATAAAAAATTTAATTTATTTATATTACAATTTATATTCAACAAAATTAATTCTAAAAAAAATTATTTAGAACATAACAGTGACCAATTTTATCTCTCGCAAAAAACCTCTGAACAATAACATATAGTGAGTAATAATTCTTTCACTAAATAGATCTTTGCCTTACAAATTTTTATCATAAATTGGATCCAAAAATCTTTCTATCGCCCTAATTTTGCGAGGAAAAAAATATAAATTATGAATGATATTTCTTTCGCTAATAACTATATTGTCACTATACTTTTTTCCTTCAATGTTCCTTCGCTAAACAACTCCTCATGTGAAGGACTAAATTCCTTCACAAAATTTCCTTCGCTAGAGGCCATTTTTGGTGTAGTGAAAAAGCAATAGATTACTTGCTAGATCTGTCCTAAAGAAGAAAGGAGAATCTTCTACTGCAATCATTGAATTAAGTGATGATAAGTCTGAATCCAAGGAATAAAATGCTAAAGGTACTGAAGAAGGAACAAGTGATGAAAATCAGTAAGAAGGATTCACTAATGAATCAGATGAAATGATCCAACATGATTCAAGCTCAAAGTCAAAAAGTGAAGAAATGAAGACAGATTCCAGTTCGGCAGATCAGGAATCAGTAGACTATCATGTTCCCTCTCCAGTAAGAGTTCGCCAAAGATTAGTGGTGAAAGTCTTTGATGAACCACCAGATGTACCACCTGAAAGACGAATAAACTATGGAAACGAACAACTCAAAGTAGTAAGGATGTCAACAGAAGATTTGTTTAACAACTGGAAAGACATGGATTTAGATTGCACTACAATACTGTACAATCCCGATGATCTCCTGATGAAATGGTTCTACCCATAGATGCCCTGGCTAAAGGCATATACTGATAAAGATGGGAGTTACTTCAGCTAGTGTTACTCATATTTTTCGAGCTTGGAGCTGGTGTTTCAAAACTTTCCAAGAGTAAAGAAATTTGCAACAAAACTGATCAAAAACCAGTCTCACTTCAAGATCTATCGACATACTAGTAACCACTACATTCCCTACGATTGTAGAATAGGTTCAGATGGCAGAAGGATTATACCCAAGTTTATGATTGTAGAGTCCCTTCAATCAACCATTGAAAATGATCAAGCTCAGTTTGACAAGCTCTACTTTGCCTAAGAAAAATTGTCTTATATTCCTTCGTCTTCCAATAGTGATTGGTACTAAACGATCTATCAGATTCTCACTACATTCGAAAAACTATCCCATAATGAGAATTATGGAGTCCAATATGGTGTTCCACAGAAGTCTGCTCAACCAAATGACCAAACTTCTAAGGAACAAGAGTTACTGAAGAATTTTGACAATCTGGTTGAAAAGATATCTCTCATTGATGCAGAAGCAAAGTTGTTGTCAGAAGAAGGAGATAGTGTGCTTAAAAACAGACTTCAAGCCATAATATCAGATATATCTCTCAAAATCAAAGAGAGAGATCAAATCTATTTGAAGTTCATCAATGATCAGAAGGAAGAAGCTCTGCAAGCTCAGAAGGACAATACAGATCAAATCATGTCCCTCTCTAACAAGATTGACTTCCTAAAGTAGTCTCTTTCTCTACAGTTGGAGCTGAGTCAATAAGAACTCAAGATTAAAGTTAGCAACTCATCTTATCTGATAGAGTTGCTTATAACAAATGTCCAAAAGCTTTTCTAAATGATTCATGACAAAAAGGGGAAGAAAAAGAGGTATTTAAGAAAAAGCAAGGAGAGAAGAATGAAGGTTGAAGTAAAGAAGGAGAAGAATAAGAAGAAGAAGTAGGTCAACATAACAACAAGTGTATCATCATCTGAGGGGGAGCCAAAGAAAAATTTGAAGAGCAAAGCAGAAGACAAAGAAGAAGAGCATGCATCTGAGTCAGAGCATCATGAAGTTAGAGCATCATGAAGTCTGATTAGTCTTGAAGTTAAGGAGGGCCAGAACATTCAAATAAGTTATCAGTGTCTAATGCAAGTCAAGGCAAGCGAAAGTATTGAAGCATTGCAAGATTAAAGGAAGAGAGGTTCTGTATTGAAAATGCTGAGAACACTCTCAAAATCGTAGAGTTCAGTCATCTGCATCAGAATCGTAGAGTTCAGTCATCTGAGTATTGAAGCCTTGGCAACGTCTCAATGCTAAGACTGACATTCGAACGTTGGGTATTGAAAGCATCAATCCATAAGGACAACTTTTAATATGTTAATCGAGGAATCAGAAAGAAGTAATATAGGTGACTACCAACCTTACAAGTAAAAGTGACATTTCTAATGTGGAAGGTGAAACAGTAGACTGTAGTGTCAGAAAAGTGAAAAAGGGGTTGTCATGTCACATCTGCAGTCTACATCAAATAACTCGAGATCTACAAATCAATTCAAATAACTCCAAATGGCTATAATCCAACGGGAAGCTTATGAAAAGTTATTGAACAGCAGAAGCTCAAAAGAAGAACGAGTTGAAGAAAAACCAGTTGCTGACTCTACGAGTTCTACAGAGCAAAAATAGAATATGTCTCAGTGGCAGTGAAACTACAAATGTAGAAGTGAAACAAGTTAAGAGAAGAGCTTTAATAAAAAATGGCTTCACTCAACAATAATGAGAATGCCAATAAGAATGTAAGCCAAGCTGAGAGCCGAGTAGACCAAGATAATAGCATTCAAGAGATTGGCAGATCAAAAAAAAGATTCAAAGAGCCAATCTACGAATCACCACGAACCACCAAGAGGTAAAGAAGAACAAATACAAAACCAAATCTATACACAAGGGAATCAAGGTTTAGAGTATGCTAAGTGCCAGACGAAGCCTACCAAAGATACAAACACTTAGAAAACCTCATGTGGTGAAGAAGTGCAAGCTGAGATCAGAAAAGGACCAACCACAAGATCAGCTGTACCAAGGAAGAAGTGACAAACTTCTAAGTACTCAAAGAGATCGAGCTTCATGAACAACTTAGCAGTATGTCCAATGGTGATCCAATCTCGATACAGAATCCAAAGAGGATCACAACAAGCTGCCAAGAATCAAGGATGAACAAGCTTAAACTCATCTTGGCAGCTCAGCACGACCAACAACAACAACAAGAGCCAAGGCCAGAAGGGTCCTTGTCCAATGGACTAAATTGAGTTCCAACGCTGCATGCCTTGAAGAGTTCTTAGTGAACTGAAGTTCCAAGTCTGCTGGACTTGAAGAGTTCTTAGTGAACTAAAGTTCCAAGGCTGCTGGCCTTGAAGGAAACTTAGTAATTCGATGATGTAAAGACTTCCTTAGTGGAATCCCTGCTTACTGAAGCAGAAGAGTGGATTAGGAGCTTCAGTATCTAAACCACTTAAAATCCCTTGTGTCTTTTACATTCTGTCATTTACATTATGAATCTATAACTGCTATTAACATGATAACTACTTACAACTAAACTAACTCTAGATAAATTGTCAACATAACATCTATGAAGGGAAACCTTAACATATTCCACCGTGTTTAAAATAATTCTTATCTTTTGTCATCTGCTATTTACTCAGCAATGTAAACTGAAATGAAAAAGATTTTTGAAAATAAAAAGGATCTATTCAACCCCTGCAGCATCCCCAAATCTGATACTTTTTACCTCAGATCTGGTACATCATTGAAGATATAAACATAAATTATTTATACATTAAACATTGCATACTATCCCCAAGGTCGAGTAACCTTCACATAATTCCTAAATCAATATCCTATCTAACATACAATGTTATTGTCATACAATATTGCTACAATTTAGCTGCACGTATAATCCAAAGCTGGACATATTTATCATCTTAATTTGCAATGTTTATCATGATATAGCAAGGGTGATCAACAAGTTTGCCCAGCAAGTATAAGTTTATTTGAGGATATATCATGATTGAAAGAATTTGAATAATAGCTGGCTAACATTCAACAATATAATTGTGAACTAGCATGAACAAACTTTCATAGTTGAACGAAAATTGAACATAAACAAATATATCTGAACTAGATGGTAATGAAGGTGATCAGCCTTTCATACCTGATGAGTACATGCAATATGCACAGAGTGCGATTAAATAATTCATAGACGTGATAATCAATAATGATTAATCACTAGTATATTTGAATAATCATAGCTTAGGGTTGAGTTAGAGAGAACTTGCATGTTCGGTTGATTACTGTTACGCAATCTATCTTAGCTTCATCCGAAAGACCTAATATTGATAATACAGATCTTCCAATATTAGAATAATATCATCACAGTATATTACTGTTATAAAATAACATAAACACATAACCACATAATCCTATCTGTCTATAAAACATATAAGACCTAATCTCAAGTCAAACAATTTCAGTCTGAGTTGAGTTCGATACAATTCTGACATCTCCGATTGCATAATTGGAGAAATATCATGTTTAAGTTCAATTAAACTCTGTCTAAACACTTAACAATTATCTTAGATAATTTATTATCAGTCAAAATAATTTTTCCAAGTCTCTTTGGTATTTTTCAAAAATTATTTTTAGTGCATAGCTTAAGAAATTAGCACTATCATGCTTAACTCCAGAAATTCCCATCTCTTGACACAATCTTATACGTGTTAGCATGACGCTCCAGTTTAAATTTCGTGGCCATCGGAGTTATAAAACTCCGGTTATAGCCGTTTTTGTCAAAAAATCACAAAAATTGAAATGACCATAACTTGGTCGTTTTAAGTCAGAATGAGCTCATATTTGGACAAGAGGTACTTTATACCATATATTTTCATGTGCCTAAAGGCCGACATTTTTTTCAAAAATTAAGTGGCCGAAATAGCCCTTACAAAATTTTGGGTAGTAGCTTTTTGTCATTTTACAATTTTTCGTGCTTTGTTAAAAATAGTCCATACATAAATCTACAACTCCTTTTTCAGTGATTCCACTTGGAGATGTTAGAAAACTCATGTATTTAACTCTAGGACTTGACCACACTCAAAAATTCGAAATATAATAGGAGATATGGTCGTTTGGATTTTGTGTTTCGTTTTCACAAAAATATGATTTTTAACTCTTGGTGTCTTCTAAGAAAACTTTCATGTTTTCACATAATAACCAACATAAATCATTATAACACTTACTAATACCTCATATACTCATGATTCAATCATAATACATAATTTATTTCATCAAACAATCATCAAACACAAGATTAAACACCATCAAAGCTAAGAAAATTAGGATTTTCTACATTTGGAAAAACCTAGTTTCCACTTCATACTTTAGATCTAACTTTTAACACACAAGATGGATAGATCCACACATAACACACTCTAGATCATGTAGATCTAGAATTTTGAAGCTTGAAATCATCAATCCAAGTTTTTATTTAAATAACTAAGAATAACTTAGATAAAAGGTGGTTTATACCTTGATATCTTGCTAGCTTTTCTTAATCCTTCAAAGTAGATGATGATCTTGGGTAGCTTGAAGATCAAAACCACCTCTCCTTTACCTTCTCTAGGCTGCCTGAAACCTCCTCTTCTCTCTCCCTTTTTGGTTTTGTTTTGTTAAGCTTTTGGGAAGAGATAGATGAAAGAGAAATAAAAATAGGTTTTATTTGTTTAGTAAATGTATATAGATATATTATATGTATCTATATAAATTACCAACACATCTCCCCTTCACTCTCTCTTTCTTAATCATTTTGATGTTTCTTGTAGACTTAAGCTTTCTTGCTAGTTTGGTTAAAAGGTATGGCTAAGTAAAATGTTGCCACCTTGCTTGGAGTTAGTAAGGAAAAATGATTAAATCACATGCCCCTCCTTTTTCCTTCCTCATGAGCCGCCCATCTCCTCATCTTCTAGGCCATTGGTTATCTATTTTTCATGCTTTATTTACTTAATTACTTGACCAAAATGTCCCTCTTCAATTGGCTAAAAGATTGGGCTTTAATCAAATTCTTTTGGGCTTCTAAATTAATTTATTGGGTCATGAAATTTACATAGTCCAATACTTTTAAATTCTTATCCAACCCTCATCATTTATTTAGGGTTTTCATTTCCACAATTATAATTTAAATCCTTACTCATGTACATTTAATTTCTTAACCCAATTGGACTTACCTTAATTAGGTTATAAAATTAATTAATTGAGATGTATAAAATAAATCTCTTAAAATTAGTATACAATTTATATAATAATATTTTCCCGTATCATAACCTCTTAGGTTATTTAATTATCACACCTAATATATATATTAGGTTATATAACTTAATTCTTAATTCACTTTTACATACAAAATAAATGTATACATATTATATAATGTATATATATCTAATCACACACATAATTCACATAATCATAACATATTTCACTTCTCACACTAATTTTGACTTTTCTCCATAAAAAGTCAACTGTTGACTTTAACCAAAAGTCAACATTTACACATTTTGTGTTTACTGTCTATTCTGACTAAACTTGACGTTCCGTATGCAACCGAGCAGTCCGTGCTTTAAAATTCTATCTCTAACTCAAATTTTGAGTTATAAATTACTCCCTTCTTATTGCTAATCGTATTAACTAACGACTTTATACTTATTCAAATTCTTATTTGCCAGTCAAGGCCAACGTTCAAACTATGTTAATTACTAACATAGTTTTATCTTGATCCTTATATGATTAACTTAATTCATCATTCCTCTTGCTAAAATATATATAGCACCTTACTAAGTATATATATTTCTAGACATATACTCATCTTCGTTTAACCTCATAGCATCTCTTCATGTGAAATCGTATCTCCTTAATAAAATTTCCATATATACCTATATAATATTTCTTAGACTATTCAGTTCACATCGAATTTACAGGTATCGTAATACCTTATTCTTGATATTCCTTCAAGTACATATTAAATTTATTTCTAGGGCTTTGGAATTGTGTAACCCATAATTTTCTCTATTCTAATTTGAATAGCAAACCATATAAGTTTTACTTGAAAATTTTAAATAAATCCTCAAATTCTCATCTAGGTTTTATTCTTTAACCTTTATTCTAATCATTCTATATTTTAAGAATTTTCGGGTTATCACATTCACCAATTCTTCTAAGAATTTCGTCCTCAAAATTTTAGTCTACTAATCACCACTCCTTTTATTCATCAAAACTAGGTTTTCAAATTAACCTTTACTTGATTTCATGCTCAATTTAATGAGTACATCTTGCTTCCTACTATGAGGAGCTCTACTACTATCATATTCTTCCATGACTTTAGTCTAAGGAGTTAAAACTTTTCAAATCATGCTAAGGGGTCATATAGACCATGAACACAAAGTTTTAACGATATTTATATCGCAAAATAGTAAATTACTAGGTATGTTTACAATCACAAAGAAGGTAAACTACCGTTGCTAGTACTTTAGGTGATTAGCCTATCGTACTCTTACGTCATGCATAACGTATCAATCATGTCTAACGAATATTTACGCTACTAGATTGGATTCTTTTATCCAATCAAGATAGTTCACCTCAGTCTTATCATAGGATTCCGTACCAAAATAATTTGGTTCGGGATAAATTCTCAAAAATACTTTGAATTTTTATAAACATTTGTCTAGCTGAATCAAATAGCTTAGACGCATATCAAAATAATTTGAATTTCAATCGAAACATTGTTGGCCAAATTTAGTTGGCAATAATTTACCTTTAAAATTCTTAAAATCATTTTATGACATCATGATACCGCACTGTATTTACCGTCAGTTTGAGGATTCCGTCATTTTGTGACTTTGTCATAGTACATGATTCCATAGTGGGCTGACGATCTTTAGATCACATCCAACACTAAGTAATTCTACATTGATAACTCTATCAGGTTTATCATCTTTGCACTAGGTTGCATGATGCATTAATGATATAAAAATATATTTTGATAATTCAAACCATTTTCGTCTAGCCGAATCAATTAGCATAGACTCTTCTTTAAACTGTTTAAAAACCTTTGAAAATCATCTTTGGGGTCATCATGCCACAACAGGTAAGGATGTGTTAGTGGCCCGAAGTCCACACATACACACTTGTCACCATGTGTTGAGGATAACAAAAATTCATTTTTAAAGGCACATCAGTGCCAATTTAGCTTGATGTCAACAACTTGGAATACTTATGCTTCCACCATCAACCTCAATTTCTCTAATGATCCATTGCTTACTAAATATATCTATCTATTTTTATCATCCTCAATTCTCCATTCACAACTTTTTCCATACCTAGTTCATCAAACTTACCACACATTATGAGTTTAGTAACTTGCCACAATTATATGGGTTTAAGAACTTATCCTAGTCAGATCATAGGCGTCCATTCGCTGATGGGTTCAAAACATACCATATGATTATGAGTCATGAACTTACCATAAGTATGAGTTTTAAGAACTCGCAACTAACCTTATATTCTTTACCTATACTCTACCTATCTGCTATACACATGAGAAAATAATCACCTTCTCAACCTGTATATAGCAAATAGCGCGACATAAATATTTTAATAATTATCAGTACCAGAAACTAAGTGGTTGTCGAACCAAACTCGGCCACTAATCAATATAGGAAGCTAAGCGGACAATTCCCCACCCATACAAAGAATTTGTCAACCTAACCACTATATCGACCATGAAGCTAAATGATTCTAAAACCAAGTACAATTTCCCCGCCCATGCAAGGAATCATAAAACTCAGCTGGACATGAGTCCTCAATTAAAATCCCACTTAATCCTAGCTCCATATTTACTCCATACGAATTTTGTTCAATCCGTATTGCATTACCCCCAACTCTTTTTATAAGTTGGCATAGTTCCAATTCATAGTACAACTGACACACATCAACTTTGTCGTAAAATTTTCAATCATTTGATTGATTATTCTCCCTGCTATGACCTTATCAGACCACGGGGTGATCTCATCATATTGTAATAAGATTCATTTCTATGCTATGATGGTTTTGTTTTACGATCTCATTTCCCCATACTTTTAGTCTTTTAGACTCTATGTATTTATTACTACTGTTCACCTATATTATCAGAGTTAGGTAACTCTGGATCTTTTATAACTTATCGAGATTCATCTTTGAATCTTATCAACGCACTAACTCTATTTAAGTTAGTTCTCATCCTTATCCCTGCAGTTATTAGCCTAAGGTAACCCTACCTAAGGTTTATAACCTATAGCTTTGATACCAATTGTAGCATCCCAAAATCCGGTACTTTTTACCTCAGATCTGGTACATCATTTCTATAACTATTGCGGAAGATGTAAACATAAATTGTTTATACATTAAACATTACATACTATCCCCAAGGTCGAGTAACCTTCACATAATTCCTGAATCAATATCCTATCTAACATACAATGTTATTGTCATACAATATTGTTACAATTTAGTTGCACGTATAATCCAAAGCTGGACTTGTTTATCATCTTAATCTGCAATGTTTATCATGATATAGTAAGGGTGAGCAACAAGTTTGCCCAGCTAGTATAAGTTTATTTGAGGATATATCATGATTGAAAGAATTTAAATAATAGCTGGCTAACATTCAACAATATAATTGTGAACTAGCATGAACAAACTTTCATAGCTGAACGAGCATTAAACATAAACAAATATATCTGAACCAGATGGTAATGAAGGTGATCAGCCTTTCATACCTGATGAGTACATGCAATATGCACAGAGTGCGATTAAACAATTCATTGACGTGATAATCAATAATGATTAATCACCAGTATATTTGAATAATCATAACTCAGGGTTGAGTTAGAGAGAACTTGCATGTTCGGTTGATTACTGTTACGCAATCTATCTTAGCTTCATCCGAAAGACCTAATATTGATAATACAGATCTTCCAATATTAGAATAATATCATCACAGTATATTACTGTTATAAAATAACCTAAACACATAACCACATAATCCTATCTGTCTATAAAACATATAAGACCTAATCTCAAGTCAAACAATTTCAGTCTGAGTTGAGTTCGATACAATTCTGACATCTCCGATTGCATAATTGGAGAAATATCATGTTTAAGTTCAATTAAACTCTATTTAAACACTTAACAATTATCTTAGATAATTTATTATCAGTTAAAATAATTTTTCCAAGTCTCTTTGGTATTTTTCAAAAATCGTTTTTAGTGCGTAGCTTAAGAAATTAGCCCTATCATGCTTAACTCCAGAAATTCTCATCTCTTGACACAATCTTATACGTGTTAATGTGACGAACGAGAATTTTGTAATTTAATTTTAATATTTATTGAATTAAATAAATATTTTTCGATGATTTAATTATTAGATTTAATAATTAATCGATGCAATTGTGGTAGATTAATTTAATTATATGTGTTACATTTATTAAATTAATGTAGAAAATAATTATTATTCAAGTACGTAATTATGTGAGCTTGTCGAATTAAATAAGTTATTTAATTAAGCATGATGTTACTTTAATGAATTTAATTATTAATTAGAGATTTAATAAATTATTATTATTTATTAAAGAGATAATTAATATTGTGACTACGTGAATTTATGAGAAATTATTTTATTTTATTTAAAGTAAATTAAATAAAATATTAGATTTATCTTATAAGAGTGTGACATTTATTAAACTATATAATAAGAGGGTTATTAAAATAAAGAGTTTAAGCCTTTAAGGCTAGCCAAACATGGCCTTAGGGGGGGTTACTAGCAGTTACCCATGACTGGGTTAACTGACTAGTATGCGCGTCAGTTCTCTGCAATTATATTACGTATTCTTTTTCTATTTCTTTCTCTAAGTCTAATAAGCATCACAGAGAGAAAAGATTGAGAAAAGTTTGAGTGTGTATTCAACAGGTTTTTGTAAAAGGGTCATTTGGAATCACTCTTCTAGTTTGTACTCTGGGTAATTTTCTCCAAACCCAAATTCTTATTTCACGTCTTTTTAAGTTTTATGATTATGGCTTTCAAAACTTCTGTTAATCTCTGTGAAGTGAGAAATTGTGTTATGTTAGATCAAATTGTGTTTAATTATGTATATGTTGTAAACCATAACATCAAATTCATGAAAGCATGTCGTACGTATGTTTTTCAAAATAAACAGAGTACGTGATATGGCCATATGGCCTTATACGTGATATTCTGTGTAATGATCGTATATTATCCCTAAATTTTATACCCTTATATTTTTGAGCATGTTAGTATGAAGAGATCAAGCTTTAAACGAACGGATTTGGCCTTATAACGAATCCGTATGGCTAAATTATGTGTTTTGTTCAAAAACTTCAAGAACATCAAGAACAGTCCAATTTTACATGATTTAAATCTGTGATTATATGTTTTAATGGGTTAAAATCACTTTATAGATGTTGTATTATGAATATACATGTACTATAACTTGTGGGTATGTCTAATTTTGAGTAGAAAATAAGAAATTGGGAGAAATTGGCATGTTCTGCGATTTTTCGCGAACAGCCATTTCTGTGTCTGGTATGCCGCGTCGCAGCGCCGGCTACCAGTTCATTTTCCGCGTCGCAGCGCCAACGTGCCGTAGCGCCATGACCCAAGCCACGGCGCCATAGCGCCGCAGCGCCAAGGGCCCGGCCACAGCGCCACCGCGCCGCAGCGCGACTCCTTAGTACATTAGTGGCGCCGCAGCGCCACTCTCCAGAAAATGTCAGAAATGTAATTCTTTTAAAATGTTTAAGTCTAACAATGTGTTAGTGGATTAATGTATTGAACATTTAAACATGTTAGAGATATAATGTGATATTAAAATTGATGTTTAATATGTAAATAACGTAATTATATGTGGATTTAATTGTTGAATACATAAATATATTGTCATTCATGAAGTATAAATTATGTGACAACGTGATAATTTGACTAAGTTTAGTCAATAATTAAAGTAGACAACGAGAATGGGTTACGTTGATTAGTTAATTTATAATTAACTGGTATTGTGTATATGAATGGTATGTAGGATTTAATTCAAAGAACGTGCTTAGTTAAAGTGTAATCTACGCATGAGACAAATATCCTATCCCTAACTCCATTCTATTGAGCAAGTTTATTTAAACTTAAATGTTACTTTTATGTTGAGCAAGTTTCTTAACCCTACTTTTTAATATCTTTCAAGATTATTAATTACCTTGAATAAGTTATCATTCTATTATTCAAGTTCAAGTATGATATTACAGATTATCTATATTGTCAAAGCATGATTCAGTTATACAATAATTGTTCTATTGTATACGTTTGAGATTATTATTCAAATCGAATATCAATTATTATTGAACCTTATTAGACTAGTGAACCTTATTGATTCAACTAGTCCATAGTTGATGAGCGTTCTAAATTTCAGAACCCGTGATGAATTATCCAAACCAAACTTCCTTTGGTGCGGACTCGAATGTCAAACTGAGATGAACAACCCTGTATAGGGGATTAATTACGCTTTAGCGTTAAGATATTGTGCACAGTATGGTACTAAGGGCTGATCCCCCTAAGTACGAGAAGAAGGTCCATAGTCTTATGACTGTTAAAGGTTTCAAGTATATTTCTTGTTAACCTAGGACATAGTTCAAGACCCTCAGAATTCTTTTGATTCTTGTTATTCATTCTCGATTCAAAAGTTGAGCTTTTATTCAGATGTCTTTGATTTATTCACATGTTATTATAATGTTATTTCATTATTATACTTGTGGGCATTGTGCTCACTCTTGCTTAATAATAACATTGCAGTTAAGAACGAAAGAAGCGATGAACCCTCCACTAGTAAGGGCAATGGCAAAGTTAGCAAATGATGAAGACCTGTTATTTATTAACTGATGTATTTATTTAAGACTCGAGTTATGTTGATGTTAAGACTTATTTGTTTAGAATTCCGCACATATGTTTTAAGGTTAGAGTAACCTGGGATTTATTTATGATTCAGTTGATGTAACCCTTAAGGGAAGAGATTTTATTATGATTTCTATCTATTGTATGGTTTGATATTATTTTATGGGTAGATAGATAGATGATGCTTGTACAGTGAACACCAAATCTCGTGGAATCGAAGTACCCGGATTTCGGGGTGTCACAGTTAACGTGACGCTCCGATTTAAATTTTGTGGCCATCGGAGTTATAGAACTCCAGTTATAGCCATTTTCGTCGAAAAATCATAAAAATTGAAATGACCATAACTTGGTCGTTTTAAGTCGGAATGGACTCATTTTTGGGAAGGAGGTACTTTATATCATTAATTTTTATGTCCCAAAAGGGCAGGATTTTTTTTTTCAAATCAAGTGGCCGAAACAGCCCTTACCAAATTTTGGACAGTAGCTTTTTGTCATTTTATAGTTTTTTGTGCTTTATTAAAAATAGTCCATATGGAAATCTACAACTCCTTTTTCAGTTATTCCAATTGGAAATGTTAGAAAACTCATAGATCTAACTCTAGGACTTGACCACACTCAAAAATTCGAAATATAATAGGAGACATGGTCGTTTGAATTTTGTGTTTTGTTTTCACAAAAATCTGATTTTTAACTCTTGGTGTCTTCTAAGAAAACTTTTATGTTTTCATATAATAATCAACATAACTCATCATAACACTTACTAATACCTCATATACTCATGATTCCATCATAATACATGATTTATTTCATCAAACATAAAATTAAACACCATCAAGGATAAGAAAATTAGGATTTTCTACATTTGGAAAAACCTAGTTTCCACTTCATACGTTAGATCTAACTTTTAACACACAAGATGGATAGATCCACACATAACACACTCTAGATCATGTAGATCTAGAATTTTGAAGCTTGAAATCATCAATCCAAGTTTTCATTTAAACAACTAAGAATAACTTAGATAAAATGTAATTTATACCTTGATATCTTGCTAGCTTTTCTTAATCCTTCAAAGTAGATAATGATCTTGGGTAGCTTGAAGATCAAAACCTCCTCTCCTTTACCTTCTCCAGGCTGCCCAAAACCTCATCTTCTCTCTCCCTTTTTGGTTTTATTTTGTTAAGCTTTTTGGAAGAGATAGATGAAAGAGAAATGAAAATAGGTTTTATTTGTTTGGTAAATGTATATAGATATATTATATGTATCTATATAAATTCCCAACACATCTCCCCTTCACTCTCTCTTTCTTAATCATTTTGATGTTTCTTGTAGACTTAAGCTTACTTGCTAGTTTGGTTAAAAGGTGTGGCTAAGTAAAATGTTGCCACCTTACTTGGAGTTGGTAGGAGTTAGTAAGGAAAAATGATTAAATCACATGCCCCTCCTTTTTCCTTCCTCATGAGCGGCTCATCTCCTCATCTTCTAGGCCATTGGTTATTTATTTTTCATGCTTTATTTACTTAATTACATGTCCAAAATGTCCCTCTTCAATTGGCTAAAAGATTGGGCTTTAATCAAATTCTTTTGGCTTCTAAATTAATTTCTTGGGCCATGAAATTTACATAGTCCAATACTTTTAAATTCTTATCCAACCCTCATCATTTATTTAGGGTTTTTATTTCCACAATTATAATTTAAATCCTTACTCATGTACATTTAATTTATTAACCCAATTGGACATACCTTAATTAGGTTATAAAATTAATTAATTGAGATGTATAAAATAAATATCTTAAAATTAGTATATAATTTATATACTAATATTCTTTCGTATCATAACCTCTTAGGTTATTTAATTATCACACCTAATATATATATATTAGGTTACATAACTTAATTCTTAATTCACTTTTACATACAAAATAAATGTATACATATTATATAATGTATATTTATCTAATCACACACATAATTCACATAATCATAACATATTTCACTTCTCACACTAATTTTGACTTTTCTCCATAAAAAGTCAACTGTTGACTTTAACCAAAAGTCAACATTTATACACTTTGTGTTTACTGTCCATTCTGACTAAACTTGACGTTACGGATGCAACCGAGCAGTCCGTGCTTCAAAATTCTATCTCTAACTCAAATTTTGAGTTTTAAATTACTCCCTTCTTATTGCTAATCGTATTAACTAACAACTTTACACTTATTGAGATTCTTATTTGTCAGTCAAGGCCAACGCTCAAGCTTTGTTAATTACTAACATAGTTTTATCTTGATCCTTATATCATTAATTTAATTCATCATTCCTCTTGCTAAAATATTATATATAGCACCTTACTAAGTATATATATTTGTAGATATATACTCATCTTCGTTTAACCTCATAACATCTCTTCATGTGAAATCTTATCTCCTTAATAAAATTTCTATATGTACCTGTATAACATTTCTTAGACTATTCAGTTCACATCGAATTTACAGGTATCGTAATACCTTATTCTTGATATTCCTTCAAGTACATATTAAATTCATTTCTAGGGCTTTGGGATTTTGTAACCCATAAGTTTCTCTATTCTCATTCGAATAGCAAACCATATAGGTTTTACTTGAAAATTTTAAATAAATCCTCAAATTCTCATCTAGGTTTTGTTCTTTAACCTTTATTCTAATCATTCAAGATTTTAAGAATTTTTGGGTTATCATAACCCCCCTTCTAGATCTATTGTGTTGTGACGCCCCCAAAATTGGTATACATCACCCATCTTGGGTCGCCAGAAAATGCACTACTGACAACTCCATTTAGACACCTGTCGTGCAAATTACGATGACTCATATACTGTGAGTTTCAATAGAAATATTGTTACGTATATAATACGACAATATTCATATTTAAATTATTATAATGTCATATAAAGTACAACAACAATTATATCAAGTCCCCGAAGGAACACGAGAAGATTTATGTTCTCCTCTTTCTAATGGAGTGCACCTTTGACGCTTCCATATTCTGATTCGCCTCACCCTATTGTTGTTCACCAAAATTAAATATCAAATGATGTATAAAACATGTCACACACATTTTAAGTTCTCAGTACAATTATTATGCCACACCGTTTCATAATTTGATTAGACTTGTGACTAATTCGTATCACCACTTTATACCCCTGTTCTCTCTGCTAGTCCCAGCTACACTTTTATTACCTGAAAGGGATGGTGAAGTAAAAGGGTGAGCACAAACAGCCCAGTAAAGGATATCATGACTTAAAATAATTAAATTATCAATAGTTTTCATCAATAATAATTCAGATATTTAGAACATATGGTAGAAGATAAAAGTTTCCAACCATAATAGCAGCGGAATCAACAATCCATTAGAAGAGTCAAGTAGAACATAATGTCTACTATCTCCTCTAGATTAAAAGTTCATCGTTAATATTTCATTTCCTGTAATAATCATCAACAGTTCTTGGTTATACCCAATAAAAAGAGAACTCTCATCACCTGTCTTCATATGAACCACCACAGATTATAATTAAATCACAATTCATATTTATAATCAAGTAAATCAACAGTCCAACTTTACACTACAGGCCAAAGATATACAACTGTAAAACCAATAATCAACATTCCATCTTTGCACTACAGGCCAAAGATATACAACTGTAAAACCAATAATGCTGAGACTCAGCTTAATACTATCACGACCACGAATTATCCATGCACTACGGGCTAAGGATATTCGTGTTTTCAATTACGGTCATGATTATACCGAATGATCCCTGGTCATAATCATGCCAAGTCCATCTATGCACTACGGGCCAAAGATGACTTTTACCACATCGTTTGTAACATTACGGTCATGATTATACCGAATAATCCATGGTCATAATCATACCAAGTCCATCTATGCACTACTGGCCATAGATGACTTTCAACACAATATAAGCATGAGAATGATGACAATGATATATATAATAAATAAACATAGATCATCATAATAATAAGATAACATAGATCTTAGTGATTTTTAACTTAATTATCCAGAGTCCAAATTGATAACATAATAATAGATGAAGCACAAACTATTAAGGATATTCTAATCCTTTCAGGACTTTTCACCATTTCATGATAAACTGAATAAACGAATAATAATATCTTACCATAATATGGAGTATGAAAGAAAATGATATTCCTTTTACCATAAAATAATACCCCTTACCACAATAATGATATCCCTTACCTTAACATGTGACTTGATTCTGCTTCCTGTGAAATTGATCAACTTAAACAATGCTTGCATTCCTTATCTACACTTGGAGTAACATTACACTCAATAGAAATACTCACAATACTATACTCACAATATTGAAGTAAAAGAATTCTATATTTTTAGTGTAGCGATGGTGTGTGTTTAGTTACTCAACCGAGCAACCTATTTATACTAAAAATTTAGTAAATAACTGGCACACCTGCTTTGATAAAATAACCAAATGGGGTATATAATAATGGTAGTGGAATTTATGGTCCCACAGAGAAAATTAAATCAACATGTACACGTTTTAACAAAATTTGTTCAATAATAGATTTGTGGTCCATACTACTTTAGAAAAAGTAGAGTGTCGGCAAGTCCTGCCAAACTTACTTTTGTAAAAAGAAAATAATTGAACAAACATCTATATATCATACTTATCTTTAATCGACAACCTTTTAATCTTTGAACCATTATTCACAATTATTAACATACTCTCAATAATGCCAACTGATTTAATTATATCATATCAAATAATATGAGTCACTGTGTAATAACTACTGTGACAATTATTGAAATAAATACCGAGTAACTTCTTACGTGAGAATCAAATCAATACCTTACTTATAAACAATTTAAATTCTATTAAAAGTAAGGATCAACAGCAAATCATAATTATCTCGAATAACATATACATCAACTAATAATTCATTATTCATTTAAGTTGTCTTTGCATAATATCATTATATTTAATAATTTTCATGTTTTACAACTTAGAACAACATCCTTTATCGTCGAAAACGTTACACGTTGCATACGTGCATGTCCGACGTCCTCCGATTGCCTCCGAAAACACAATAGTCCCAAAGATAACCATTTGGACCTATTCTAACGACCTCAAATTGAAACACTTAAAGAACAAAATTTGTAGGTCTATTCGTCCTCGTTCCGGATCATCTTGAATTTCCTCAATCAGAGTTCGTATGAAAAAGTTATGCCCAATTTACTAAAGGATGTCCGGACAGATTTTGGCTTAACACTTGACCAGCGCCTAGGCGCCCAAAATTGGCCTTGGGGAAGCGCCTAGGCGCCCAAGAACAGATTCCAAGCGCCGAGTCTAGCGCCTAGGCGTTCGACCCTTGACACTTAACTCCAATTTTCCAAATTTTGCAACTTTTGACACACATACTTCAAATCTTCATAACTTCTTCATCCGTTATCGGAATTAGTCCGTTTTCGAGGCTATGGAAAGCTTGTAACATGCTCTACAAAACCCCCATGATTTCATAATTTTTTTAGATTCATTAATTAATTCGAAATTTGGCTCCAAAGTCTCTCAAGACTAAGTTTTTCATCGTTTAACATGTTTTACAAAAACTTTCACCACGAATTCGTTTTAACTCCAATTTGGTTCATTCAAGTTGGGTTATGTTCTAAACTCAGAGAAATATAACATACAATTATCAAACTAATCTTTCAAACATAAAACATAAGAATACAAGGTTCTCAAACTCAGTGCAAAAACTATCCAACATGGTTCTTTGTCAATATTTCCACCCTTTATACATAGGTTCGAATTTTGTGTGTTTTGGTTTCACTTGGATGCTCTTAAGAGTTCATTTAGATTCTGAGAATCATTCTTAAGAAGATTCTTTACACATACAACTCAAAATAACATCTAACACGATATGAAGCTCAAAGATAATCAAAAATGGAGATTTAAGGTTTTAAGAACTTACTTTCTAGATTTTCCTCCTCTAAGATGTTAGATGATGTGCTAGAGATGGTTAAGATAATCTCCTCTACATCCTTGATGCTTCCCTTAGCTCTCAAAAAACTTTATCATCAAACCCATTTATTTCTCTCTCCCTTTCTTTCTCTCTTTTCTTCTTCTTAGCATGGCTACGGGAGGAAGTGAGAAAAATGTCATGAAAAATGCTGAACATTTGGCTTACTTAGCCAAAATAAAAGGCCAACATCCTTGTCCCACCAATAAAAGAAATGACCAATGGGGAAAAGTTTGGTGCATAATGAGAAATTGGAATCATCTGAAAATAATTCAGCATATCACCCCTCATCTAGCCGCCACTCACATGCCACCCTTCTAGAAGATTTAATCTCCCTCTTTTATTAGCTCATTTATCCGATTAATTGTTCATTTGACCATTTATCAATTTAACATTTTACAATTTAAAAAAAAATAAAAAAAAATAATAGTCATAAATTAAATTAGACTTTTATTTTATAAAAGTCGGGGTTTTACAATCACCCCACCTTATGAAATTTCGCCCTCGAAATTTACGTACCTGGTAGTTGGAAGAGATGAGAATTTCAAATTCTACCTCACAGGCTACTTCCTTTGTCTCATGGTTCATCCATTGCTCAATTCCTGTATTTCAGATATCATTCTAGAATACAGTTTCAAAACAAGGGTTAATTGACATGCCACATATTATCCCTATACTCTGACCGACTAATTAAATAACAAATAAACTTAGGTAGGTCATACTAGCGAAGGATTTACCCGTCTCACCCCTCCTAGTTCTAGCCTCACATCTCAGCCAGGGATCATATCCCTAAGCTCTGATACCAACTGTGACGCCCCCAAAATTGGTATACATCACCCATCTTGGGTCGCCATAAAATGCACTACTGACAACTCCATTTAGACACCTGTCGTGCAAATTACGATGACTCATATACTGTGAGTTTCAATAGAAATATTGTTACGTATATAATACGACAATATTCATATTTAAATTATTATAATGTCATATAAAGTACAACAACAATTATATCAAGTCCCCGAAGGAACACGAGAAGATTTATGTTCTCCTCTTTCTAATGGAGTGCACCTTTGACGCTTCCATATTCTGATTCGCCTCACCCTATTGTTGTTCACCAAAATTAAATATCAAATGATGTATAAAACATGTCACACACATTTTAAGTTCTCAGTACAATTATTATGCCACACCGTTTCATAATTTGATTAGACTTGTGACTAATTCGTATCACCACTTTATACCCCTGTTCTCTCTGCTAGTCCCAGCTACACTTTTATTACCTAAAAGGGATGGTGAAGTAAAAGGGTGAGCACAAACAGCCCAGTAAAGGATATCATGACTTAAAATAATTAAATTATCAATAGTTTTCATCAATAATAATTCAGATATTTAGAACATATGGTAGAAGATAAAAGTTTCCAACCATAATAGCAGCGGAATCAACAATCCATTAGAAGAGTCAAGTAGAACATAATGTCTACTATCTCCTCTAGATTAAAAGTTCATCGTTAATATTTCATTTCCTGTAATAATCATCAACAGTTCTTGGTTATACCCAACAAAAAGAGAACTCTCATCACCTGTCTTCATATGAACCACCACAGATTATAATTAAATCACAATTCATATTTATAATCAAGTAAATCAACAGTCCAACTTTACACTACAGGCCAAAGATATACAACTGTAAAACCAATAATCAACATTCCATCTTTGCACTACAGGCCAAAGATATACAACTGTAAAACCAATAATGCTGAGACTCAGCTTAATACTATCACGACCACGAATTATCCATGCACTACGGGCTAAGGATATTCGTGTTTTCAATTACGGTCATGATTATACCGAATGATCCCTGGTCATAATCATGCCAAGTCCATCTATGCACTACGGGCCAAAGATGACTTTTACCACATCGTTTGTAACATTACGGTCATGATTATACCGAATCATCCATGGTCATAATCATACCAAGTCCATCTATGCACTACTGGCCATAGATGACTTTCAACACAATATAAGCATGAGAATGATGACAATGATATATATAATAAATAAACATAGATCATCATAATAATAAGATAACATAGATCTTAGTGATTTTTAACTTAATTATCCAGAGTCCAAATTGATAACATAATAATAGATGAAGCACAAACTATTAAGGATATTCTAATCCTTTCAGGACTTTTCACCATTTCATGATAAACTGAATAAACGAATAATAATATCTTACCATAATATGGAGTATGAAAGAAAATGATATTCCTTTTACCATAAAATAATACCCCTTACCACAATAATGATATCCCTTACCTTAACATGTGACTTGATTCTACTTCCTGTGAAATTGATCAACTTAAACAATGCTTGCATTCCTTATCTACACTTGGAGTAACATTGCACTCAATAGAAATACTCACAATACTATACTCACAATATTGAAGTAAAAGAATTCTATATTTTTAGTGTAGTGATGGTGTGTGTTTAGTTACTCAACCGAGCAACCTATTTATACTAAAAATTTAGTAAACAACTGGCACACCTGCTTTGATAAAATAACCAAATGGGGTATATAATAATGGTAGTGGAATTTATGGTCCCACAGAGAAAATTAAATCAACATGTACACGTTTTAACAAAATTTGTTCAATAATAGATTTGTGGTCCATACTACTTTAGAAAAAGTAGAGTGTCGGCAAGTCCTGCCAAACTTACTTTTGTAAAAAGAAAATAATTGAACAAACATCTATATATCATACTTATCTTTAATCGACAACCTTTTAATCTTTGAACCATTATTCACAATTATTAACATACTCTCAATAATGCCAACTGGTTTAATTATATCATATCAAATAATATGAGTCACTGTGTAATAACTACTGTGACAATTATTGAAATAAATACCGAGTAACTTCTTACGTGAGAATCAAATCAATACCTTACTTATAAACAATTTAAATTCTATTAAAAGTAAGGATCAACAGCAAATCATAATTATCTCGAATAACATATACATCAACTAATAATTCATTATTCATTTAAGTTGTCTTTGCATAATATCATTATATTTAATAATTTTCATGTTTTACAACTTAGAACAACATCCTTTATCGTCGAAAACGTTACACGTTGCATACGTGCATGCCCGACGTCCTCCGATTGCCTCCGAAAACACAATAGTCCCAAAGATAACCATTTGGACCTATTCTAACGACCTCAAATTGAAACACTTAAAGAACAAAATTTGTAGGTCTATTCGTCCTCGTTCCGGATCATCTTGAATTTCCTCAATCAGAGTTCGTATGAAAAAGTTATGCCCAATTTACTAAAGGATGTCCGGACAGATTTTGGCTTAACACTTGACCAGCGCCTAGGCGCCCAAAATTGGCCTTGGGGAAGCGCCTAGGCGCCCAAGAACAGATTGCAAGCGCCGAGTCTAGCGCCTAGGCGTTCGACCCTTGACACTTAACTCCAATTTTCCAAATTTTGCAACTTTTGACACACATACTTCAAATCTTCATAACTTCTTCATCCGTTATCGGAATTAGTCCGTTTTCGAGGCTATGGAAAGCTTGTAACATGCTCTACAAAACCCCCATGATTTCATAATTTTTTTAGATTCATTAATTAATTCGAAATTTGGCTCCAAAGTCTCTCAAGACTAAGTTTTTCATCGTTTAACATGTTTTACAAAAACTTTCACCACGAATTCGTTTTAACTCCAATTTGGTTCATTCAAGTTGGGTTATGTTCTAAACTCAGAGAAATATAACATACAATTATCAAACTAATCTTTCAAACATAAAACATAAGAATACAAGGTTCTCAAACTCAGTGCAAAAACTATCCAACATGGTTCTTTGTCAATATTTCCACCCTTTATACATAGGTTCGAATTTTGTGTGTTTTGGTTTCACTTGGATGCTCTTAAGAGTTCATTTAGCTTCTGAGAAACATTCTTAAGAAGATTCTTTACACATACAACTCAAAATAACATCTAACACGATATGAAGCTCAAAGATAATCAAAAATGGAGATTTAAGGTTTTAAGAACTTACTTTCTAGATTTTCCTCCTCTAAGATGTTAGATGATGTGCTAGAGATGGTTAAGATAATCTCCTCTACATCCTTGATGCTTCCCTTAGCTCTCAAAAAACTTTATCATCAAACCCATTTATTTCTCTCTCCCTTTCTTTCTCTCTTTTCTTCTTCTTAGCATGGCTACGGGAGGAAGTGAGAAAAATGTCATGAAAAATGCTGAACATTTGGCTTACTTAGCCAAAATAAAAGGCCAACATCCTTGTCCCACCAATAAAAGAAATGACCAATGGGGAAAAGTTTGGTGCATAATGAGAAATTGGAATCATCTAAAAATAATTCAGCATATCACCCCTCATCTAGCCGCCACTCACATGCCACCCTTCTAGAAGATTTAATCTCCCTCTTTTATTAGCTCATTTATCCGATTAATTGTTCATTTGACCATTTATCAATTTAACATTTTACAATTTAAAAAAAAAATAAAAAAAAATAATAGTCATAAATTAAATTAGACTTTTATTTTATAAAAGTCGGGGTTTTACATGTGTGCCCTCTAGGAACTAACATATGGCTTCAGGAGTGGTCATGGCACATGTTAAAGCTGCAACAGATTAGAAAAACCAAAATTACAGCATGGCGCGGCCACACCCAGAAACAACTAGGGTGTAATGCGGCGGTGCCTGACCCCAGTTGTCAAAAGCTTCTTTGCAGGACAGCGCGACCACACCCAATGCAAGCTTAAAGATAGCACGGTCGCGCCGGTTATTGATCAATTTTCACTTTTACTTAAAGGCAGTAACTGAGTTATTTTTCACGTAATGTTTTCATATTAGGATTAGGATTTGGATTTATAACAGATTTTTAAATAGGACCTTATGTAGTTATTAGAGGATAACTACTCGTCCATACTTTAAATCCTAGTTTAATTTGGATTGTTGGAGAATTGAAGCAACTGATCAAGCACGAGGATTGCAAGGTAGGAGCGGCTAAGAGGAGGATTGATGAGACAGAGGTTTTATTCTTTTTCTCTACTCTTACTTCTGTAATTTGAATGTTTTATTACTCGTGGATAATGGATTCTAATTCTATAATTATGAACTAATTTCTTTTTAAGGCTACAATGGATCTTTTTATGTAACAAAGAATTGACATGCTTCCTAATTAAATTTAAATAATTATTCAATGGATTATCTATTATGGTTTATATTTAATTGATTAATTGTCTGGTCAGTAATTATCGTGATAACTTATATGAAATTGAGAAATGGATTATAAGTTAAGATTTGATCATAGTAGCATTTGTTTATGTTTTTTGCATGGCGATGTAATTCGTAATTTATGTTTATGATAGAGATATACCTATGCATCGCATGTAATTAATTAAGAACTTGTACTTTAAATCCTTTTAAATTATAATTAACATAGAGATATAGTGGATTCGTTAATTAGGGTGTTCATCTTAATTCTATCATCTGTGGATTTAAGTTGATATGGGTATGATACATTGCGAGATGGTTATATTTACTTTTGTGCTCTTGATTAACAATCTAGAGTAATTAATTTGGCTTAATTGAAAGTGTATCATTCTAAGTGAAGTAATAGGTGAAATTGTAGTCTTAAGTCTCCAAAAATTTAGTTAAATTCTTCGATAACTCTAATTTTAGTAGTTAATTAATTTTATAAATTTTATAATCTTAACCATGTGTTTAAAGAAACTATGATAATTTAAAAATTGGTGATTGTTAGATTAGAAATTAGTTTAATATATATGTGGGAACGATACTCTACTTATCACTGTGAACGATACTCTACTTATCACTATATTACTTGTTGATAACAAATACTTGCGTGATGTGCGTAATTAAATTTTACACCAACATTAACATAAACATGCACAATAAGCCCAAGGCCTAGCTTGGGCCCTACTGGTCCAGCCTGATCTGGCATGAAGGCTTTCAAAAGACCTCTTTATTTTCAAAAAAATTTGGCTTAGCCCGGCTAAAAGCCTGACCTGACCCGACCTATGGCTTGAGTCCGACCTGATATAATAGGTCTAGCTCGATTTATTCTTATGTCGTAGGTCCAACCAAATTAACTACTTGGGAAGCCCATCACTTGGTGGTCCTTTTATAAAAAATTTTCCTTACACTTTTATTAACTAACCAATATGGGGCTTAGTCATTGAAGAAATAAATATGGGACTTGAGGATTGTAGTTATAATGTGAAATCTAATGCTCAATTCAAGTATAACTCGATGTGGGACTTTAAGATTATACATGATGCATAATTTAACTATCAAAAGACAGGGATCTCACTCAGTGGCAGAACTAGAACGTTTTTAGAGGGGGGGTCAAATTACATCAGGGAAAAAAATTATTTATTGATGCTTGAAGTGTTTCTTTCGGCTGTACGACTGAGAGAAGACAACTGTATCATGCGACTCTACATAGTTTGAAAAAGTCTCTAAAAAAAATTCGATATCAAAATTTATGTAGAAATATTTTATTTTATTTTATGTGGAAATACGTGAGAGGGATTTATGTAGAAATATTATTTTTTATATGAAAATATCATTTTTTCTATATAAAACAAATAAAATTAATCCAGAAAGAAATCAACAAAAGGGAGTCTCTGAAGTATATTCATGAATGTTTGTAGAAAATAATTTAGTAAATAAAGAACTTGGTCTTTGTGATCATTCTTCAACCTCAAGTAGCGACTTAGATTTGATTGTGTTTTAAGTTCTTTCATTTGAATTTCATTGTAAAATAAAATTTATTCTATTTTTTAATTTATGGAGCGCAAATAGAAAATTTTGGATAGCTATTATAAACTACTATTATTATACATATATATATATATATATGTGTGTGTATATATATATATATATTAATATATGTATGCTATTGACTATTAATATATGTATTAATATATAGTATGTGCAGAATTTTGGTGGGGGGGTCATAAGACCCCCCTCGCCCCCCTTGGTTCCGCCTATGATCTCACTTGCCCAACTCAAAAGCTCAGTTCGAGGGATTGATTGAAACAACCCTTTCATTCAAGAATTTAGTTCGACATAAGGAAATCCGAATTTGGTCATTTGGATGGTAGAGCTGATGGTCTTGGGTTTAGGTCCATTCAAAAATCAATGCCCCAAATCTAACTTTTTGAGCCTACAATATTGTTTTTGTCAAGGCCAGTTAGCGAGCTTGATGTTGCTGCAGTCAAGCTTCAGAAAGTGTATAAGAGTTATTGGACACGAAGAAACCTTTCAGATTGTGCCGTTGGGGTTGAGAAGCTCTGGTATGTCTCCTAACATACTCTAACACTACGTTGGATTGGAGTTACGAAGGAGAAAATGGAATGACTCATTTCTGTGGAATGAAAAAAAATTATGTTTGGTTGCGATAAGAATGGATTGAACCATTCTTATTCCTCTTAAATTTATGAGTTTTATTCCTTGGGAGAGGGAGAATATGGATTAACTCATTCCAACTAGAATGGAATGAATCATTCCACTCTCCATTCCATTCCTTTAATCCAAAATTAGCATAATTATTTGGTACCATTGTAAATATTTTGTTCATTTTTATTTAATGGAATTGGTTATTTCATTTTTTATAGGTGGAGAGCATTAGACTTTGCAGCTCTCAAATAGAGCTTGGTGTCTTATTTAAATATTGAGAAATTCGAAACTACTATTTCACAGTGGGCTAGGGCGAGGATAAGAGCTAGTAAGGTAATTTATTTATTTATTATATATATACCATATTAATTTTGACTATAATAGGATAATTTCTTTTTTATTTCATAGAGTTCACAGATTTTAATGTCATTTACTTTTCATTGCAGGTGGGAAAGGGATTAAGCAAGAGTGAGAACATTGGCTTGAAGTTGTAAGTCCTTTTCTTCCAATTGATAGCATTTTAAAAAAAAAGCTAATTGCCATACATGTAAATGCATTGAATAATATTGATTTCATTTGAGGGTTTTTTGTGATGCCCCCACATTCAAATACCTATACTTCGAATCTGGTGCTCCACGATCTAACTTTTATAACATACTAATAACACACACAACAAAATAATAGAATAATTACATTGATATAATATAAACATTCTCGTCCTAAGTCTCGCAACCATTACTAAATGTTACATAACTTAATCCATAACATAGCTTAATACATAACCATAATTAAGTCTTAATACAACATATATAAGTATTCAAATCCTAATATTGAAGACCAAAGCTACTCCACAACCTTGCCTTTTCCCTTATCCTTGACTGATGTCCCACACTATCCTACTTTAATTGAAATGTTTAAGGAAAGCAAGATTGAGCAACAAATTTTCCCAGCAAGTAATATAATAATAAGTGGGAACAGACATATGTAAAGCCCATAATCTCAAAGGATATAACGGTAAATGATAATTTAGAAATTTAAAGAAGGATGCTGTGAACAAATGAAATCTTAATAGTCCCAAATCTGTCCTTTAAATTTAAATAATGAGTCATTATAGACCGAAGGATGTTAAAAGAATTCAAAGGTCTTAACATTTCCAAATTGATGAAATTTTAATACTGAGTAGTCACTATGGACTAAGAACTCATGCTAGAATTAATAGTATTTCACTGATAACCTAATATAAACAAGTATAATAGGTGATCAACCCAAAGTAACATACATTATGCATAATAGTTAAACATATTGTTCACGCATGCATTGGTTTCCCAATATAATATATTTTCCCATTCTATGAGGGTTGTTCATCTTAGCAAATTATAAGAGTCCGCACCAAAGAAATTTGTTTGTATAGATTTCTAACTCATAGATTTTGGTCTAGCAGAATCAAATAGCTTAGATACCTTTCTCAATTCATTTAGGAACAATTTATAAATTCAATGATTTCAACATGATTCAAGGAACATAATTGTGATTTTTAAATCAAGCTTCTGAGTATGAATAATAATCTTCATGAATTTATATGATACAAGAATCATTCTAGCAATTATTTATTCGCATGATCGATAAGTGTACAAGTTCAGATATTTAATCAATACATATTGTTGATATAACAACAATTAGGAAACTTGCACAATATCCAAGGTTGTGTAAGTTAGGGAACTTGCCTTTTGTGTATATTACATTTCTATAGCTTATCGTCACTTCAATGTCCTACATAATCATATTTATATATATATATATATATATATATATATATATATATATACACACACACATACATTAGTTAAACATTATTGATACATACACCAACAATCCTACACATCTATCATACATTTGTTTAGCCACGTACGTATTCACATACATTCAACCATATGTTCAATAGTTGCATATTTAACTTTGTTTTTGTTTTTGAAAGTTTTATGTAGAAACCTTTTAGAACTTTTGAAATCTTGATTCTATATAGCCATTACATGTTTGAATACTTAAAACATCACTTTAAATCTTGTAGTATAGCTTAAGATATGAATATACACATGCTTCAAGCTTTAGATCACAGTTAAAACAATTTGTCAACTCTGCTATGTGGCACGACCGCGCTACATTTTGACTTGGGAGTAGTGCGATCACGCTACTCCCTAATCAGTCCAGAGTTGAGTTTTTTATTACCCATATTAATTACTAGCATACAGGGATACTGATATATATCATATGCACATGTCAAGAAGGTTTTGGGTTTGGTTTGATGCCTCTTGTGCTCACTTTAAGTTTACTTTCAAACATTATTGTTTTATTTTGAAGTTTCTATTCAACAAAGTTTAATGAATTCCTTTCATAAAGGACCAACTATAATAACTCCTAACCTACATGATGTTGTTACATAAACCTTTAATATACACGCTCAAAGCTATTCAACTCATTTATTTATAATTAGCATAGCTTAACACTTGGAAATTTATTTAAACCATGCTAGAACAATGTATATCATGTCTAACTAGATGGATCAACATATCAGTCATACTTGGAAGCATAAAGGATCTTATTAGGCTTGCTCAGAAGATCAAAATGCAAGTAGGATAATTTTCACCAATGTTTATTTTCAAAACTTCTAAGTTTTCTTTTAAAAACTCATACTAAACCAAACTAAAGTAACTCATTTTATGCAAGATAACTTGTATACCATATCAGACCTATTTTCATACATAACTAAGTCGAACACACTACCTGCCTAGAATATAAGAATGCAATAAAAATCATTTTCAAGCACTGAGGACTAGCGCAGCTGCACTAGTTTGAACTGAGGAAGTGGCGCGACCGTGCCACTTCGGGACAAACTCAGGATGACTCTATTTTTGCAGAACTCAGAAAACATAACATATAAACCTCCAAACCTACATACTTAGACCGACTACATTGATTCCAAAACATTCTTGCAACTCAGATATCCAAATAATATAGATTCCAAATTCATTACCAAACAATTCATGCCAATTTCTATGAATTTATCTAACTCATAGCCATTACAAGAATACTCATTCCCACGTTATGATCACATAATATACCATGCTTTTGCTATTCTATAACTGATTCAAACTTAAAGAAACATAGATGATTAAAATTATGCACCTTTGATGAACTCTTCTATTGAGAGGATACTTCTTCTTCTTATTGTAATGCCAAAATACAAGAGTTACCTTCACAATTCCTTTACCTCTCAACCTTATTGACTCTCTATATATCAGAACGAATCTTAGTAAAATTAGCAGCTGTCAAACGTCGGGAAAAAAAATTCCTTTTAGAATTCCTCTTTTAAGTATTTCTTACCCTTTATATTTTCTACGTGGTTCGAATCTGGTTTGAAAGGGTGAATTTGGCAAAAGAGTTCGACATGAAATGTTGACGATTTGAAAATATTGATTTTTACAGAGCCGCCAGTGGTAGGAGTAAAATGGTTGTACCAACTCAACCGAGTTTATGAAAAAGTTTTGTAAAAAGGCCCAATTATTGGACTCTATTTGACAAGCCTTAGAAATCGAGATTCATAGAGTTCGGGAATTTGCTTAAGCGGAGGGAAGGTGTTAGGCACCCCCCGTATTTCGTGAAAACACGGTTACCGCGTCTTTTCATTTCCCTAATTTATTTGAAATGTGTATGTGTGTTGCAGTTAATTGGGCCTAAGTGCTTTATTTGGAAGTAGTACTATGCCTCTTTTGCACATATATACAAAGGGTTTGACTTGTATAAAAATTTAATTTTAAGTAAAATATACAGAAATGATGTCTTTGAAAACAAGTTTTCAAACCCTTATGCTCACATAGTAATTGAGGCAGTTGATACTTCTATTTGATTCCGTATTAAGCTTATTTTGATTTTATTCTTGAGATGCGAAGCAGCTTCGACAAAATAATATATAAGTGTCAGGCTCTTTATAGGCATGAAAACCATCAAAGTATGTCTGAGCACCACACATATGATTTGCAAACTAGGTGTACAACTGAAAAGGGTCCATCATGGGAACCAGATCTAGATCCGTCAGCTGGATCTTAGATCCCGTGGCTCCTTGGCTCACATAATATCATATGAATAGACTGCATAACAAATATACTAAAATACAACATATATTTAATCTGAACGTCGTAAAACAAAGGATTCATCAGTTAAATCCTTGCATGCGCGTAACCAAAGCTTCTAGCTTCCTCTAGATACAGATCTAGGGTCGCGCGATTGCTTAATATTTACAAAACTAGAAAGAAAACTAGATTTAAATAAATTTTAGCATTTCTAGCTCAACGGTTCTATTTTTATAACTTTTGAACCGGTTAAGAGTTAGATATGGCTAGATTTAGATAAATATAGTCCACAAATTTAAATATTACAGCTTTACATTAGCTGAACAATAAAAATTGATATTTAATCACAGTAAACACTAAAAAACCACGAATTTACAATCCAAGCATGACATTTAAATATATATATATATATATATATATATATATATATATATATATATATATATTAAAGCAGGAAAAGGCCATCTATTAGAATTCTAGACCGAACTGATAATAGAAAATATTTAAAAACAATACAGAAAATAAAAGTGACTTACAAGTTTTACTTAGAACATTAGAGAAGTAGATTAAGAGAAGAGAGAAGTGAGTCCAAAGATTCGTTAGAGAGAGAACTCTAAGTCTTTTTAAGTCTGCCTAACTAAATGAGTTTGAATTCCTTTTATAGAATAAGGAATGAACTATTACAGATTTACTATTATAAAAGTGAATGATTACATACAACTTTTACCATTGATGAACAGTAATGAATAGTTCTGACGTTTTACTATGCAAATAAACTTTCGGCAACTTTTGACGAAATGGCCGAATCTTTTGACTAAGTGGCTGCTTTCGGTGGAAAAACAGGAGCATGTGACTGAGTGGAAATGAGAGCTGGCACCTGGCAGCATCTTTTGACTGAGATGTCAAGCAAAGGGGTCTTGAGCATCTTACAGATTGATAGAACCATAAGGGTCTTCATCTTCATCATCATCTTTACTGGCATTTATTTTTTTGGAAGAGGAAGAAAAATATTCTGAAGCTTCAATCTCTTCATGTAACATAAAAACTCTTTTATGAATGGCTTGATGTAAGACCCCAACTTTTATAAATAAAGATAAATTTTCTATAAATATCATTTTTGAATACTATGGAGTGAAATTGATATAATGTTATAGTTGTGGGTAATATTTATAAATTTTGCAAAGTACGCAAGTTGCTATATAATATTCGATTGGTCGGAGAATATTCATTTTAACAGGGAATATTCGTACGACGACACAATCATTGGTGGACCCCACAACGGAATTATTATCGAATTGAGAAAACGACAAAAATACTTTACGAAAATAACGACGGAAGTTTTACCATTAATACTGTTGAACTACTCGGTAGTAAAAGTACAGTAATACGCGTGGTTGTATAGTAGCACACAGTATTGATTATTGATGCTTACGTGATAAGTCACTCAGTTTTATTTTATTGGTATTATTAATGTAATAAAACAGAAAAGTTTTTTATATAAAACAGAATACTTTTATAAAATTATTCGTTTTATTAGGCTAATAGTAAAATCTTTTTATATAAAATAGAATACTTTTATAAAGTTATCTGTTTTATTAGACAATAATTAGAATATATTATATTTTATTATGCATAGTATTTGCATAGTGCCTGCATAGTATTTGTATAGTAAAATCTTTTATAAAGTTATTCGTTTTATTAGATTATAAATAGAATATATTATATTTTATTTAAAAGATTTTGCTTTAAATATAGACCGTCAGATTAAAGTAAATCAATCTAGACCGTTCATGAGTTAGTTACTATGCAGTCCATTTTTCTATACATAGAAGCTCATTCCTTCATTATGTTCTTACGAATTCACTGAAACTCTAGAGAGAGAAACTATAGAGAGAAAGAAGAAAAGTATTCTGCTACTTCACTACTCCGATAACAAGTTTTTTTTTATGGTAAGGGGTATTATTTGTTGTACTCGATATTCTTTTTTTCTTATTTATGAAGAGAACTTCTGTTATTCCATTCTTTATTATTATGTTGGAATAACCTGTATACGCATACTACCCTATACTTGGTGAAATTCTTCTGTTCTTACATTTTTATTGTTCTGTTGGAACATCCTGTCTGTGCTTTACGCCGAACCTGGTTCCATTATTTATTATTCTGTCAGAATATCCTGTCTGTGCGTTTACGCCGGACCTGGTTCCATTATTTATTATTCTGTCAGAATATCCTGTCCGTGCGTTTACGCCGGACCTGGTTCCATTATTTATTATTCTGTCGGAATATCCTGTCGGTGCGTTTACGCATGACCTGGTTCCATTATATATTTTCTTGTTGGAAAAACCTGTCTGTGCGGTCTATCGCATGCATGATGATTTCTTTTGTTATTCCATTCTTTATTATATTCAGTTGGTTAAAGTTTTGACTTTTAGACTCCATGAAATTAGTGGAATATCCTTGATATTTGCGCTTCATCCAATATCTTTTCATGAAAATATTCTTCCGAGCATTCTTGAATTTTATTCCACAAAGCAGTATCATGTTGACAATTTGGACGTTATTGGTTCCTGGATAAATTAATTCTTGAACTTGTTTTTATTGAATTCTTATATCATTGTCATCATCCTCATGTTTATATTCTGTTGAAAGTCATCTGTGGCCTGTAGTGCATAGATGGACTTGGTATGATTATGACCAGGGACTATTCGGTATAATCATGACCGTAATGTTACAAATGATGTGGTAAAAGTCCTCATTGGCCAGTAGTGCATTGATGGACAATTGTTGGCATGATCATGATCATTGATGAATACACGAATATCCTTGGCTGTGATGCATGGATAATTTGTGGTTGTGATGCTAATGAATATCCTTGGCCGTAGTGTAGGGTGGATTATTTATTAAGCTGAGTCTCAGCGATAAAAGTCATGAAAAACCTTTTAAATCATAAAAGATAGTAGATTTTATTCTCTACTTGACTCTTTTAATGGATTGCTTGATCCGCTGCAGTTAAACTTGATGTCTATTGTATTTTATCAGTTTAACATTGTTGAAGACTAATGATAATTTATTTTGCATTATCTTAGTCATAATATTTATTACTGGGCTAGTTGAGCTCAACCTTTCTTTCACTGTTCTCTTTAGGAAATGAGAATATAGCTGGAATGTGTCGGGGAACGGAGTGATGGACCAGATGATAGTATTAGTAGTCCTCACTATTCTATGAAATAGTGTGACAATAAATGTAATGAGGACTTATTCTGAGAGTGGATATTGTCTAGAAAATAGTATTTGTATTAAAACTCACAGCTCTCTTGTTATATATTAAAGATTGTATTTGTATTCTATACCATGTATTGGCGACTCAGAATAGGTGATGTATACCTATTTTGTGGGCGTCACATTTGGTATCAGAGCTTAGGGATATGATCCCTGGCTAAGATGTGACACCCCCAAATCTGGCCACTTCAATCCCACAGATTTGGTGTTCACTGTCCAATTAAATCATAACTAACTACCCATATCCAAAGGATAAAATTAAACTCAAAAGTTAAAATAATAAATCTCCCATTAAAGGGTTACATAATCTCAAATAAATCCCAGGTCATCTAACCTTTATTACAATCACCAGCGGAAAATTAAAACATGATTATAATTAAATCCATTACATAAGCTTCATAAATAAAAATATAAATTAAACGTTGTCGTCTAATCAAGTACTTTGTCCTTGCCCTTGCTTGTAGAAAGCTTTTCAAACTTCGTAACTTCATCTGCATTGTTTTGTGCAAGAGTGAGTAAACAATTGCTCACAAGAAGGATAATATACAATAACGTTTTATGAATGACAATTAACTGAGCTTTCAATGGTAAAGTATTCTTACCGGAACAAGAAACTTTAATTCAACAGCAATCAGTTCAAAGGAATAATGAACGTTTAAGTTAACAATTGATAACAACATCAAAGAATATATTAAGGGTCATAAGACCACGAACTCTATTCTAGTTTTACAAGTATTTCTACTTTAACCTTTAACAGTCTAAAAAACTATAATCATCATCTATATCCTAGGTTCACAGGTGTTTCTACTGTAACCTTTAACAGTCTAAACGACTATATGGACCATCATCTCGTACTCCAGGTGATCAGCCCTTTGTACTATGTATTGCGCAAACATTTTAACGCTATTGCGTATTTCTAAAATAATCCCCTAATAATAGGGTTGTTCATCTCAGCTTAGATCATCAAGTTCCGAACCAAATGAAGTTTGATTGGGAATTAGCTTTCAAGGAATTCTAGATCTTTAGAATGCTCATCAACCAAGTACTGGTTGAATCAGATAGAAACAAATAACTATTCAAGAATTTGATTATAATATCTTTATGAACAGGGTATATCGATGAATCAATAAGAGCTAGAGTATTAATAATTTCTAAATTGAACAAATGTTATCATCGACAACATGCTTTCAAAATTTGTGTGAGTACATAAGCAAACCAAAGGAAGTTTGGTTTGGGTAGACTTCAAGGGTAATTTAGAGTTTAGAATATTCATCAACTAAGGATTAGTTGAATTGGTAAAGAATCGCTAAGCAACTTAGAGTTCGGTACAATAACGTAAGATAGTACAGTGATATTGAAGAACGAAGATCAAACAACAGTTATTAGTAGCTGAATAAACACACTTCTTACAATAATAATACAGACTTTGAATAAAGAAACAAAGATTAACTAGCTTACTCAACAATAAATGAGGGTTTAAGAACTTGCATGACAATAAATCGTTAAATAATAGATTAGAAATAGAGAATTTGCATAAGTATAACATAATAGTAAAAAGTAACCTTGCTGAATAATAAAGTAGCAAAGGTTAGGGAACTTGCCTCGTGCGTAGTTTAAACAATCACTACTCACGTTCACCACAAGTCCTACACATACCATATGTATTGACAATACACATTAGTTATACTAATATTAATTTCATATAACTTCCTAACAATATCACATCTTTTCCTGAACATCACTATTTAGCTTTATTACAACTCTTAAGTGATAAAGTCATTGCACCACATACACATTAACAACTTGATACAACATCATATTACATGTCCAACATGTTATCATTAAGTTATACTAATACACAAAGGGTTGCACTTGCATTCGCGCATCCCGACGCCCTCCTATTGGCTCTAAATACACAACAGACCTACAGATGTCAATTTTGACTACTGTTACAGACCTCAAATTAAAAAACTTAAAGCATGAAAGTTGTAGGCCTATTCGTTCTCGTTCCGGATCATCTTGAATCAACTCAATCGGAGTTCGTATGAGAAAGTTGTGGCCGTTTTACTACAGAAGGTCAAAACTGCCCAACTCAGACAATTTTTCCAGCGCCAGGGTGAGAGTACCAGTGCCGGTGTGACAACCCGAAAATTTGGACAATTCTATAATATCTTAAAAGATTGAATAAAAGTTAAATAATAGACCTAGACAGAAAATGAGTGTATGGATTTGACGTTTCTGTAAAGGAATTTTAAGGATTTTAAATTTTTTGGATAAGAACTTGAATGATTTGGTAGACTATAAGTGATAGTCTGATAATGATGTATATGTTTAGTGTATGAGTCATAAGATTATATGTATGTGGTTCTAGTATTTTAATTATATACTAGTGACCTAATCTAGGAATTGTGGACCATGTCTCAATTTAATAATTTATTTTGTATGAATATAGGAGCAAGTGAATTAAGAATTAAGTTATGTGAACTAATATATATGTAATAGGTGTGATAAGTAAATAACCTAAGAGGTTATAATATGGGAGAATATTAGTATATAAATATATATACTAACATTAAAAGATTTATTTTATACATCTCAATTAATTAATTTTATAACCTAATTAAAGTAAGTCTAATTGGGTTAAGAAAATAAGTGTGTATGAGTAAGAAATTAACTTACTAATGTGTGTAAGGGAACCCTAATTAAATAATGAAGAATGGATAAAAAGTTAATAAGTATAGAACTAAGTTGATTTTTAGGCTCAAAGAATTAATTTGTAGCCCAACTGTTTATTTAAGCATGTGATTTGTAGTTAATTAATTTAAGAACAATTAAAATATTGAGCTAGCCCAATATTTAATATAAAGGGCAAGTTTAGTGATGACTCAATTTATTTGGTGGAGGAGCTCAAGCTCATTTTAATTAGTAGACAAAGGAATAAGAAAGTGCAAGCCCAAAAAGAAATAAAAAGGGAGCCCAAGCTTGGCTCAATTAAAGTCCACTTAAGGAGGGGCATTATGATCATTAATTAAGCTAGCTAATAAAAATAAAATGGGTGAATGAAGAGGACATGTGGCCGAATTTGGAAGAGTGGGAAAAGAGAGTGAAATGTAATGATGGGTTTAACTTTAGTTGGTAAACAACTTTTCTTTTGTTGGCAATTTATTAGTTGGACAACACATTAGTTGTTGCTTGCAAGTTAGCTTTGCTAGGATGAGAGAGTAGGTAAGAGAAAGGATGAGATATAGTGGAGTTATTAAGTCCACATGGCCGGTTACTTAAAGGAGAATGGGGGGAGGTATTTAATGATCATGTAACTTTAGTTGGTAGATTACTTTAATAGATGTCATATTTTTAATGAGACAACATTTTGTTGTTTCTTCCAAGCAACCACTTGGTAATTGAGTGGAGAGAGAAGAGCTAGATATGTTGGGAGATTTTAATTAGATATTCAAGTTATATGCATACACATATCATATTTATTTTTTTGCCACAAGTTTACTTTTTTTTTCTCTTTCATCATTTTCTAAATAACTTAAGAGCTAAAGGAGAGAGAAAATAGAAAGAGAGAGCCTAAGGGGCTGCCGACTTTGTGAAGTAGAAGGGAGGAGATTTTCATTTCTCCAAGAATCATGAAGTTACTTTGTGAAGGAAGAGAAAGAAGAAAGACTTCAAAGGTATAAAACAATACCTAAGTTATCCTTTTTAAGTTATTTTGATGGAATAAAGATCTAAGGTTTCAAAACTTAAAAATCTTAGATCTACATGATTTAGAGTATTTTATGTGTGGATCTATCCATTTTAAGTGTCAAAAGTTAGATCAAAAGCAAGAAAAGTGAAGCTAGGTTTTCAAAGTGTAGAAAATCCTAATTTTCTTAGCCTTGATTGTATTTTATTTTGTGTTTGATGATTGTTTGATGGAATAGATCATTCATCATGATAGATCCATGGGTGTATGAGGTATTATTAAGTATTATGATTAGTTATGTTGATATTATGTGAAAACATGAAAGTTTTCTTAGAACTCACCAAGAGTTAAAAATCAGATTTTTGTGAAAACGGAACATGAAATTCAAATGACCATATCTCCTATTATATTTCAAATTTTTGAGTGTGGTCAAGTCCTAGAGTTAGATCTATATGTTATCTAACATCTCCAAGTGGAATCACTAAAAAAGGAGTTGTAGATTTCCGTATGGACTATTTTAGCAAAGGACGAAAAACTGCAAAATGGCAATTTAGCTTCTGCCCAAAACTTTAAAAGGGCTGTTTTGGCAACTTATTTATTGAGATAAAATCCGGCCTTTTGGGGGATGAAAATATATGAGATAAAGTAGGTTGTCTCCAAAAATGAGCTCATTCTGACTTAAATTGAGCAAGTTATGACCATTTCAATTTCTATGATTTTTCGACAAAAAATGCTATAACCGGAGTTCTATAACTCCGATGGTCACGAAATTTAAACTGGAGGGTCATGTTAACATATATAACATTATGTCAAGAGATGGGAATTTCTGGAGTTAAGCACGAGGTAGCTAATTTCTTAAGGAATTAACAAGAAATTGATTTTTGAAAAATACTTAAGGGAGTTGAAAAATTACGGAAAAATACTTTTTGTGTATGGAATACATGTGTATATGATTGGCCAAAAGATAGAAAAATAATAAGTTGATTTGTTATTTTCGTGCAAAAGAATAGTGAATTCAGGTTGCTGAAATTGAAGATTTTAAATTCAGGTTGCTGAAATTGAATTTAGTCTGCTAATATGATTTTGGTTTGCTGAAATAGTGATTTCAGGATGCTGAAATGTAATTCATTTTACTGAAATGATATTTCAGTTTACTGAAAGGTTATCTTGCTTACTAAGATAACATCTAAAGGGGAAAACTTATGAGTATAAGTTATGACATAATGAAAAGATTATCAAAGTATAATGATATTACTCAGACTAAGGTGTAATGTCTAATGCTTAACTTTGTGAGTAAAGATTAGACAAGTTAATATAAGGTGATGAGATTATAACTAAGTAAATGAATAGGGTGTTAAGATTATCTAATATTTGACTATGTGATTAAGTGTTAGATAGTATTATGAAATAAAGTATGATATGCTAATTGAAAGATCAATCTTATATCTGATAGGTCTTTTCAATAAAGAGAATAAATTAAATTGCGTAGCGGTAATCGACTATGCAGGCAAGTTTCCTTAACTCAAACTCGAGTTATATTTCAAAGCATATTAGTGAATAATTATTGTGGATTATTCACATCTATACTGATTATTGATTCGCACTTAGTGCATGTTACATATGTTCATCAGGTATGAAAGGTTGATCACCTTCATTACCATCTGCTCCAGTTGAATTATTCATATTCATTATTGACATTTATTAATGTCGTCCTGATCATTCAATTATGAAATTTGATTCCTGCTAGTTCACAATTATATTGTTGGACGTAGCTAGCCTTTTATTCATATTCTTTCAATCATGATATATCCTCAAATAAATTTAACTTGCTGGACAAATTTGATGCTCACCCTTGCTATATCATGATAAAAATTTTTAGATTAAGATGAAAGCTCGAGTAAAGATAGAAGCAAAGACAAAGTGCAAGATTAATTCTTGATGCAGTTAGAACTATTAAATTTTCTGATACAAATGATATTGTAAACCTTTAAGATATTGAAGGTATGTATTAAGTTAAGGTTGTAGACCTTGGGATTTATGTTGTAAAAGTTTAATGTATAAATAATTTATGTTTATATCTTCCGCAATAATTATGGATTTAGTATACCAGATTCGTGGTAAAAAGGTACCCGGATTTGGGGATGCTACAGTTGGTATCAAAGCCGTAGGTTAGAAACCTTAGGTTGATGTACCTTAGGCTATAACCGCCGAGATGATAAGGAATAAACTCAGATCGAGTTTAAGTGATAAGAGATGAATTTGGAAAATTCATCATTAAAGTAAAGATGAAGATAAATAAGATTCAAAGAAGAATCTTGAAATGCTATAAGGGTAAAAATCCGGAGTTACCTAACTCCAGTAATAAAAATGAAAAGTGATAATAAATAGACTGTGTCTATAAGATGAAAAGTGTTAATAAAATCATAATATAATATGATTAAAGAGAAGAATAAGAAGATCGTAAAATAAAATGATCATGAGTATAAGGAGAAATGATTACAAAATAAGATCACGACGTGATCAAATTAATAACATATGATATGTTAAAATATTGGAATGATATAGCTTGATGCTATAAAGAGAAGGTACTATGAAATGTTACTATGTAAACTCGGAAAAGAGTGGTAAATTTTAAGATACGGATTAAAGAAAATTCGTATTAAGAAAAGTGAAAGTTAGAATTGTGTGGGATTTCAACTGAGGACTCAGGTCAGCAGCTGAGTTGTATGATTCCTTGTATGGGCGGGGAATTTGTACTTGGTTTTAGAATCACTTAGCTTCCTGGTCGATATAGTGGTTAGGTTGACCAATTCTTTGTATGGGCGGGGAATTGTTCGCTTAGCTTCCTATGTTGATTAGTGGCTGAGTTTGGTTTGAAAACCAGTTAGTTTCTGGTACTGATAATTATTGAAATGTTTGTGTTGCGCTATTTGCTATATATTTGTTGAGAAGGTGATTCTTTTCTCAGGTGTATAACAGATAGGTAGGGTATAGTTAGAGAATATAAGGTTAAGTACGAGTTCTTAAAACTCATACTTATGGTACGTTCGTGACTCATAATTATATGAAATATTTATGAACCCCTCAGCGAATGGACGCCAAAGGTCTGACTAGGACAAGTTCTTAAATTCATATGATTGTGGAAAGTTCCTGAACTCATAATGTGTGGTAAGTTTGACGAACTGGGTATAGTTATGTGGTGAATGGAACATTGAGGAGGATAGAAATAGATAGATTTATTAAGAAATGGATCATTAGAGGAAGTTAAGTTGATGGTGGAAGCATAGGTATTCCAAATCTTCTAGCTATGCTAGACTTCAAAGTTTTTGACATCAAGCTAAAAACGCACTATGTGCCTTTTTGAAAATGAATTTTTATTCTCAACTCCTGGTGACCCTTGTGTATGCATGGACTTTGGGCCACCGACACCTCGTTACCTGTTGAGATGATAAAACAGATTTGTAATGATTATTGAACGGTTTAAAGAATAGTCTATGCTACTTGTTTCGGCTAGACGATAATGATTTGAAATATCAAAATATATTTTTATTTATCACTTATGTACCATGTAACCTGGTGCAGATATGATAAAAAATTGATAGAGTTGTAAATACATGAATACTTAGTGTTGAATTCGATCTGATTATCGTTGTCCCACTATTATATGATGTGTTATGACAAAGTCACTCGATGACGGCATCCTCAAACGGGCTGTTAATACAATACGACATCATGACGTCATTTTTTAAACTAATTTTCAAAATTTTAAATTTGCCAACGGCGTTTGGCTATACACATTCGTATATCGTTTGAAATTGATTATTGATATGGGTCTAAGCTATTTGATTCGGCTAGACAAACGTTTATGAAAATTCTTAGCGTTCTTTGAAAATTTTCCCGAACCAAATTGTTTTGGTGCGGAATCCTATGATAAGACTGAGGTGAACTATGTTGTTTGGATAAAATAATCCAATCTAATAGCGTAAATATTCTCTAGACATGATTGATAAGTTATGCATGACGTAAAAGTACGATAGGCTAATCACCTAAAGTACTAGCAATGGTAGTTTACCTTCTTCGTGATTGTAAATATACTGTTAACCTTTGTAAGGGGTAGAGTACCTTTTTCTTAATTGAAATAGGTAGCAGGTAGTAATACCTATAAACCTCAATCGTTCATGGTCTATATGACCCCTCAGCATAATTTGAAAACTTTTACTCTCATGAGTGGTGTATTGGGTAGCATGTGATGCTGTGTATGAATGGTGTATGGTGCATGGTATAAGGTGTAAGGTAAGTTTCGGGGATGAAATTCTTAGAAGAAGGGGTGAATGTGACAACCCGAAAATTTGGACAATTCTATAAAATCTTAAAAGATTGAATAAAGGTTAAATAATAGACCTAGACAGAAAATGAGTGTATGTATTTGACGTTTCTGTAAAGGAATTTTAAGGATTTCAAAATTTTTGGATAAGAACTTGAATGATTTGGTAGACTATAAGTGATAGTATGATAATGAGATATATGTTTAGTGTATGAGTCATAAGATTATATGTATGTGGTTCTAGTATTTTAATTATATACTAGTGACCTAATCTAGGAATTGTGGACCTTGTCTCAATTTAATAATTTATTTTGTATGAATATGGGAGTAAGTGAATTAAGAATTAAGTTATGTGAACTAATATATATGTATTAGGTGTGATAAGTAAATAACCTAAGAGGTTATAATATGGGAGAATATTAGTATATAAATATATATACTAACATTAAAAGATTTATTTTATACATCTCAATTAATTAATTTTATAACCTAATTAAATCAAGTCTAATTGGGTTAAGAAAATAAGTGTGTATGAGTAAAAAGTTAACTTACTAATGTGTGTAAGGGAACCCTAATTAAATAATGGGGAATAGATAAAAAGTTAATAAGTATAGAACTAAGTTGATTTTTAGGCTCAAAGAATTAATTTGTAGCCCAAGTGTTTATTTAAGCATGTGATTTGTAGTTAATTAATTTAAGAACAATTAAATTATTGAGCTATCCCAATATTTAATATAAAGGGCAAGTTTAGTGATGACCCAATTTATTTGGTAGAGGAGCTCAAGCTCATTTTAATTAGTAGACAAAGGAATAAGAAAGTGCAAGCCCAAAAAGAAATAAAAAGGGAGCCCAAACTTGGCCCAATTAAAGTCCACTTAAGGAGGGACATTAAGGTCATTAATTAAGCTAGCTAATAAAAATAAAATGGGTGAATAAAGAGGACATGTGGCTGAATTTGGAAGAGTGGGAAAAGAGAGTGGAATGTAATGATGGGTTTAACTTTAGTTGGTAAACAACTTTTCTTTTGTTGGCAATTTATTAGTTGGACAACACATTAGTTGTTGCTTGCAAGTTAGCTTTGCTAGGATGAGAGAATAGGTAAGAGAAATGATGAGATATAGTGGAGTTATTAAGGTCACGTGGCCGGTTACTTAAAGGTGAAAGGGGGAGGTATTTAATGATCATGTAACTTTAGTTGGTAGATTACTTTAATAGGTGGCATATTTTTAATGAGACAACACTTTGTTGTTTCTTCCAAGCAACCACTTGGTAATTGAGTGGAGAGAGAAGAGCTAGATATGTTGGGAGATTTTAATTAGATATTCAAGTTATATGCATACACATATCATATTTATTTTTTTGCCATAAGTTTACTTTTTTTTTCTCTTTCATCATTTTCTAAATAACTTAAGAGCTAAAGGAGAGAGAAAATAGAAAGAGAGAGCCCAAGGGGCTGCCGACTTTGTGAAGTAGAAGGGAGGAGATTTTCATTTCTCCAAGAATCATGAAGTTACTTTGTGAAGGAAGAAGAAGAAGAAAGACTTCAAAGGTATAAAGCCAAACCTAAGTTATCCTTTTTAAGTTATTTTGATGGAATAAAGATCTAAGGTTTCAAAACTCAAAAATCTTAGATCTACATGATTTAGAGTATTTTATGTGTGGATCTATCCATTTTAAGTGTCAAAAGTTAGATCAAAAGCAAGAAAAGTGAAGCTAGGTTTTCAAAGTGTAGAAAATCCTAATTTTCTTAGCCTTGATTGTATTTTATTTTGTGTTTGATGATTGTTTGATGGAATAGATCATTCATCATGATAGATCCATGGGTGTATGAGGTATTATTAAGTATTATGATGAGTTATGTTGATATTATGTGAAAACATAAAAGTTTTCTTAGAACTCACCAAGAGTTAAAAATTAGATTTTTGTGAAAACGGAACATGAAATTCAAATGACCATATCTCCTATTATATTTCGAAGTTTTGAGTGTGGTCAAGTCCTAGAGTTATATCTATATGTTATCTAACATCTCCAAGTGGAATCACTGAAAAAGGAGTTGTAGATTTCCGTATGGACTATTTTTAGCAAAGGACGAAAAACTGCAAAATGGCAATTTAGCTTCTGCCCAAAACTTTAAAAGGGCTGTTTCGGCAACTTATTTATCGAGATAAAATCCAGCCTTTTGGGGGATGAAAATATATGGGATAAAGTAGGTTGTGTCCAAAAATGAGCTCATTCTGACTTACATTGAGCAAGTTATGACCATTTCAATTTCTGTGATTTTCCGACGAAAATTGCTATAACCGGAGTTCTATAACTCCAATGGTCACGAAATTTAAACTGGAGGGTCACGTTAACATGCATAACATTATGTCAAGAGATGAGAATTTCTGGAGTTAAGCACGAGGTAGCTAATTTCTTAAGGAATTAACTAGAAATTGATTTTTGAAAAATACTTAAGGGAGTTGAAAAATTACGGAAAAATACTTTTTGTGTATGGAATACATGTGTATATGATTGGCCAAAAGATAGAAAAATAATAAGTTGATTTGTTATTTTCGTGCAAAAGAATAGTGAATTCAGGTTGCTGAAATTGAAGATTTTGAATTTAGGTTGCTGAAATTGAATTTAGTCTGCTAATATGATTTTGGTTTGCTGAAATAGTGATTTCAGGATGCTGAAATAGTGATTTCAGGTTACTGAAATGTAATTCATTTTACTGAAATGATATTTCAGTTTATTGAAAGGTTATCTCGCTTACTAAGATAACATCTAAAGGGGAAATTATGAGTATAAGTTATGACATAATGAAAAGATTATCAAAGTATAATGATACTACTCAGACTAAGGTGTAATGTCTAATGCTTAACTTTGTGAGTAAAGATTAGACAAGTTAATAGAAGGTGATGAGATTATAAGTAAGTAAATGAATAGGGTGTTAATATTATCTAATATTTGACTATGTGATTAAGTGTTAGATAGTATTATGAAATAAAGTATGATATGCTAATTGAAAGATCAATCTTATACTTGATAGGTCTTTTCAATAAAGAGAATAAATTAAATTGCGTAGCGGTAATCGACTATGCAGGCAAGTTTTCTTAACTTAAACTCGAGTTATATTTCAAAGCATATTTGTGAATAATTATTGTGGATTATTCACATCTATACTGATTATTGATTCGCACTTAGTGCATGTTGCATATGTTCATCAGGTATGAAAGGTTGATCACCTTCATTACCATCTGCTCCAGTTGAATTATTCATATTCATTATTGACATTTATTCATGTCGTCCTGATCATTCAATTATGAAATTTGATTAGTGCTAGTTCACAATTATATTGTTGGACGTAGCTAGCCTTTTATTCATATTCTTTCAATTATGATATATCCTCAAATAAATTTAACTTGCTGGGCAAATTTGATGCTCACCCTTGCTATATCATGATAAAAATTTTCAGATTAAGATGAAAGCTCGAGTAAAGATAGAAGCAAAGACAAAGTGCAAGATTAATTTTTGATGCAGTTAGAACTATTAAATTTTCTGATACAAATGATATTATAAACCTTTAATATATTGAAGGTATGTATTAAGTTAAGGTTGTAGACCTTGGGATTTATGTTGTAAAATTTTAATGTATAAATAATTTATGTTTATATCTTCCGCAATAATTATGGATTTAGTATACCAGATTCGTGGTAAAAAGGTACCCGGATTTGGGGATGCTACAGCCAGGGCGCGAGTACCAGCGCTGGGGTGCGAGCTACTGGCCCATTTTTGGCGCTGGGGCGCGAACTTTGGCGCTGAGGCGCGAAATTTGGCGCTGGGGCGCCGAAACTCAGAGAACCCAATGACGAAGAACAGAACAACTAAATTTTGTACTAAATGATACTGCTAACATCTAAATTTACATGAACAACTAACATAATTTACCCATAATCATAACCAATTATTCAGATACTAATTAACAACGACTAAACCAAGATTTTAGAAAACTTAAATTTTGAAAACACGGTTTAAAAAAAAAACCAAAACTCCATAGTTGATAACACAGTAAACACTGTGAATTCATTAATAGATCAAAATACTCTATTCAACATACGTTCCGTTCGTATCTCAATGAAATACCATAAACAAACATCAATTTACAGTTTCACAACCAAATTGGCCATTAAAATTGGTACATGATTACATATGGAAACATACCAAGAATACATATACTGACAAATTTTCTTCCTACTGTAAACGAAATTTGCATGCGATAATTGTTTAAACACCATATCTAATCACTATAAACATTTACAACTCCCATAACTTAGTTACATAACAACAATTTAGAAGAAAAACTAGAACTCACAGAGCATAGAAGAAATAGAATTCACAGAGTATAACAAAGCTTCACCGAAATACTCGTAAATAATATCAAAGTGGTAGAACATACCTTTTTCTTCTTAACAGAAATCCTTGCTACACACTGGAATTGTTCTTCTCTGCACAAGCTCTCTCTCAAATTCTCTCAAGCCTCAATTCTCTCTATTGCCTAACACAACTAGAATGAAGTTCTGATAGCTAGTATGCGTAACATTAGAAAACACAAACTGATATGGCCTTAATATCCATCATCAGTTATCAAAATAACGTCTACAACATATATCAATACTTTATATTTATTATTTATTTTATTTAAATTATTTACAAATTCAAAAATTAAAAATTCAAAAGCCATAAGACTTTGTTTGGCAAATCCCTTTAAAATAAAATAGTTTATATCCTTAAGCTTTGTTTGGGTAAAACTAAAATAAACTACTTTAATTTATTTTTATAACTCTTGTAACATAGTTATTTGTCACACTTTATTTAATAATAATTTATTAAATCAATTACTTAATCACATAACTCAATCCACATAACACATTAATTATTTAACAAATAAATAATTAACTAATCACATTAATTATTTAACAAATAAATAATTAACTAAATCAACTCAATCAAATTGAACAATTATATAATAAACACATCCAATAAATATTTATATAAATCAATAAATATTTATAACTTACATTTTAAAAAAATTTGGAATGTTACATAAGATGTGAGACTAGAACTAGGAGGGGAGAGACGGAGAATTCCTTTGCCTGTATGACCTATCTAAGTTTATTTGGTATTTAATTGGTCAGTCAGAGTATAGAGATAATATGTGATATGTTAATTAAACCTTGTTTTGTGGCAGTATTTGAAAATGACATCCGAGAATGTTGAGAATAGCAATGGAGCACAGGCGACCGTTGATTCACCACATATCAATAATCAGGATAATGTGCATCAGGAAGGTGACAATCCTCATGCAAATAACAACACTGACCAAATGATGAATGATGAAATGTTTAGAGGCTTTATGCAATTCATGCAACAACAGGCGAGAGCGGCCCCTGGCTAAAATGCAGGTGGAAACACTGAAAACTCTCGGACGGTCACCGCTAAACAGTTCAAGGAGCTGGGACCACCGGTGTTTATTAGAGAATCAAAACCACTTAAGGCAGAAACGTGCATAAAGCAGATCACTAAGATATTTGATGTCTTGGGATGCGCCGAGGAGCAAAAGGTTCCTTTTGCCACCTTTATGTTGCGAGGAGAGGCAGATTATTGGTGGGAATCGGTAAAGCATACTCAACCTACTGCACTAAAGATGTCTTGAGAGAAGTTCCAAGAACTGTTCAATGACAAGTACTTTCCCAAAAGTATTCGTCACATGAAGGAGGTAGAGTTCATTAAGTTGGAGCAGAATAATATGACCGTATCGCAGTACGAAGCTAAGTTTGCCGAGCTGTCCCGGTTTGCGTCCCACTTGGTGGATAATGAAGAGAGAATGACGCGGATGTTTTTAAGAGGTTTGAAGCTGGAGATACGTTAACATCTTATTTCTCATAAACTGTGTTTGTATTCAGATGTTGTAAATAGGGCTCAGTTAGTGGAGGGAATCAGCAGGCTAGAAATGGTAACCACTTCGGTGGTAATCATGGTCAAAACAATAAGAATGGACATTTCAAGAAGAGGAGATTCAATAATGATGGAAAGACGTCAGCACCAGCACCCGTGGTTAAGGAAGGAGAACGACCACCGATCATATGCTTCAAATACGGAGGGGAGGGACACATCAGTCCAAACTGCGCGATGCCATCCAAATCATATTATAATTGTGGAAGAGAAGGTCACCTAGTTCGATTTTATCGTTCACCGAAGACAAGTTCAGCTAGGATGGAGGCGCTAAAGGACGTCCCAGAAAAGTCAAAACCGGTAGTGCAAGGGAGAGCGTTTGTTGCGACCTCCCAGAAAGCAAGGAACTCGAACGAGGTCATCACGGGTAAGCTTATCATAAACTCTAGCGAAGTCTATACCTTATTTGATACCGGTTCTACCCATTCTTTTATTTCTCCTATTTGCGCTCAACGATTAAATTTGACTCCGGAGAAATTAGACTTTGACTTATCTGTCGAAACTCCGTTGGGAGAAACCTTCATTACATCCACTATTTATAAGTCTTGTTTGGTTCAAATCGGTACCCTCACATTACCTGTCGATCTTATTTCATTGAAAATACTTGCATTTGATGTAATTCTAGGGGTTGATTGGTTAACTACTCATCATGCAAAAATTAATTATTTTCGCAAGGTTGTTAACTTTCATATTCCTAATCAACCTATTATGCGAATTTAAACAACCAAACCACTAAAATCAATCATTGTCATCTCAAGCCATAAAGCTATTCGTTTATTGAAAAATGGATGTCAAGCTTTCTTAGCTCATGTCACGGATCTAAACAAAAATACTTCAGTTTTTAATGATATTTCTATTGTTAATGAATTTCTTGACGTATTCCTTGAAGAACTTCCTGGCCTACCCCCAGAGCGTGAAATTAAATTTTGTATCGACCTTGAACCCGGTACAAAACTAATTTTCAAAGCCCCATATCGAATGACTCCTATTTGTGACACCCCCAAATCTGGCCACTTCAATCCCACAGATTTGGTGTTCACTGTCCAATTAAATCATAACTAACTATCCATATCCAAAGGATAAAATTAAATTCAAAAGTTAAAATAATAAATCTCCCATTAAAGGGTTACATAATATCAAATAAATCCCAGGTCATCTAACCTTTATTACAATCATCAGCGGAAAATTAAAACATGATTATAATTAAATCCATTACATAAGCTTCATAAATAAAAATATAAATTAAACGTTGTCATCTAATCAAGCACTTTTTCCTTGCCCTTTCTTGTAGAAAGCTTTTCAAACTTCGTAACTTCATCTGCATTGTTTTGTGCAAGAGTGAGCAAACAATTGCTCACAAGAAGGATAATATACAATAACATTTTATGAATGACAATTAACTGAGCTTTCAATGGTAAAGTATTCTTACCGAAACAAGAAACTTTAATTCAACAACAATGAATTCAAAGGAATAATGAACGTTTAAGTTAACAATAGATAACAACATTAAAGAATATACTGAGGGTCACAAGACCACGAACTCTATTCTAGGTTTAAGAGTATTTCTACTTTAACCTTTAACAGTCTAAAAGACTATAATCATCATCTATGTCCTAGGTTCACAGGTGTTTCTACTGTAACCTTTAACGGTCTAAACGACTATATGGACTATTATCTCGTACTCCAGGTGATCAGCCCTTTGTACTATGTATTGCGCAAACATTTTAACGCTATTGCGTATTTCTAAAATAATCCCCTAATAATAGGGTTGTTCATCTCAGCTTAGATCATCAGGTTCCGAACCAAATGAAGTTTGATTGGGAATTAGCTTTCAAGGAATTCTAGATCTTTAGAATGCTCATCAACCAAGTACTGGTTGAATCAGATAGAAACAAATAACTATTCAAGAGTTTGATTATAATATCTTTATGAATAAGGTATATCGATGAATCAATAAGAGCTAGAGTATTAATAATTTCTAAATTGAACAAATGTTATTATCGACAACATGCTTTCCAAATTTGTGTGAGTACATATGCAAACCAAAGGAAGTTTGGTTTAGGTAGACTTCAAGGGTAATTTAGAGTTTAGAACATTCATCAACTAAGGATTAGTTGAATTGGTAAAGAATCGCTAAGCAACTTAGAGTTCGGTACAATAACGTAAGATAGTACAGTGATATTGAAGAACGAAGATCAAACAATAGTTATTAGTAGCTGAATAAACACACTTCTTACAATAATAATACAAACTTTGAATAAAGAAACAAAGATTAACTAGCTTACTCAACAATAAATGAGGGTTTAAGAACTTGCATGACAATAAATCGTTAAATAATAGATTAGAAATAGAGAATTTGCATAAGTATAACATAACAGTGAAAAGTAACCTTGCTGAATAATAAAGTAGCAAAGGTTAGGGAACTTGCCTCGTGCGTAGTTTAAACAATCACTACTCACGTTCACCACAAGTCCTACACATACCATATGTATTGACAATACACATTAGTTACACTAATATTAATTTCATATAACTTCCTAACAATATCACATCTTTTCCTGAACATCACTATTTAGCTTTATTACAACTGCTTAAGTGATCAAGTCATTGCACCACATACACATTAACAACTTGATACAACATCATATTACATTTCCAACATATTATCATTAAGTTATACTAATACACAAAGGGTTATACTTGTATTCGCGCATCCCGACGCCCTCCGATTGGCTCTAAATACACAATAGTCCTAAAGATGACCATTTTGATTGTACCTCAAATTAAAAAACTTAAAGCATGAAAGTTGTAGGTCTATTTGCCCTCGTTCCGGATCATCTTGAATCAACTCAATCGGAGTTCGTATGAGAAAGTTATGGCCGTTTTACTATAGAAGGTCAAAACTGCCCAACTCAGACAATTTTTTCGGCGCCGGGGCGCGAATCAGTGGCGCCGGGGCCAGAGTACCAGCGCTGGTGCGTGAGTTCCAGCACTGGGGCCCGAGCTACTGGCCCATTTTTGGCGTTGGGGTGCGAACTTTGGCGCTGAGGCGCGAAATTTGGCGCTGGGGCGCCGAAACTCAGAGAACCCAACGACGAAGAATAGAACAACTAAATTTTGTACTAAATGATACTGTTAACATCCAAATTTACATGAACAACTAACATAATTTACCCATAATCATATCCAATTATTCAGATACTAATTAACAACGACTAAACCAAGATTTTAGAAAACTTAAATTTTGGAAATACGGTTTAAAAAAAAAACTAAAACTCCATAGTTGATAACACAGTAAACACTGTGAATTCATTAATAGATCAAAATACTCTATTCAACCTACATTCCGTTCGTATCTCAATGAAATACCATAAACAAACATCAATTTACAGTTTCACAACCAAATTGGCCATTAAAATTGGTACATGATTACATATGGAAACATACCAAGAATACATATACTGACAAATTTTCTTCCTACTGCAAACGAAATTTGCATGCGATAATTATTTAAACACCATATCTAATCACTATAAACATTTACAACTCCCATAACTTAGTTACATAACAACAATTCGGAAGAAAAACTTGAACTCACGGAGCATAGAAGAAATAGAATTCACAGAGTATAACAAAGCTTCACCGAAATACTCGTAAATAATATCAAAGTGGTAGAACATACCTTTTTCTTCTTAACAGAAATCATTGCTACACACTGGAATTGTTCTTCTCTGCACAAGCTCTCTCTCAAATTCTCTCAAGCCTCAATTCTCTCTATTGCCTACCACAACTAGAATGAAGTTCTGATAGCTAGTATGCGTAACATAAGAAAACACAAACTGATATGGCTTTAATAGCCATCATCAGTTGTCAAAATAACGTCTACAACATATATCAATACGTTATATTTATTATTTATTTTATTTAAATTATTTACAAATTCAAAAATTAAAAATCCAAAAGCCATAAGGCTTTGTTTGGCAAATCCCTTTAAAATAAAATAGTTTATATCCTTAAGCTTTGTTTGGGTATAACTAAAATAAACTACTTTAATTTATTTTTATAACTCTTATAACATAGTTATTTGTCACACTTTATTTAATAATAATTTATTAAATCAATTACTTAATCACATAACTCAATCCACATAACACATTAATTACTTAACAAATAAATAATTAACTAAATCAACTCAATCAAATTGAACAATTATATAATAAACACATCCAATAAATATTTATATAAATCAATAAATATTTATAACTTACATTTTAAAAAAATCTGGAATGTTACATCATTCCACTCTTAAAAGGATTTTGTCCTCAGAATCACAACTCAAACAAATCATTCGTTACATTCTTCCCTACTTACAAAGATTCTGTCCCCAGAATCGAAGACACAGATTAAACAAATAACTCAGGGTAATTCTTCATCATTTCAGTTTCGAGTTCCCACTTAGCATCTTTGACATTGTCGTACTTGATCACATGATTGCAGTCGAGCTTGTTCGATCATCTCACCGAAACATGAAAAACATTTCGAATGCGCTCTAACTATAGAGGTAAGGCAACCTCAAAATTATCTTTCAACTTCATCAATGCTTCCTATACTATAACCGCTTTATACCCAATAGTTCATCAAACTTACCACACTTTGGAAATCCAGGAACTTGCCATAATCATATGAGTTTAGGAACTTATCCTAGTCAGACCATAGGCGTCCATTCGCTGAGGGGTTCAAAACATACCATATGATTATGAGTCATGAACTTACCATATGCTTTAGTTTTAAGAACCGAACCTAATCCTAATATCATCTAACTTAATCTAAAAAACCTCTAGCTATTAAATATATATATGAGAGAAGAATCACCTTTCCACCACATATACCTTGATAGCGCGATACCAATATTCCAATGATTATCAATGTGATAAACCAAGTACATGCACAAAACTTCTGCCCATACCAAGGTTCGTACGACTTAGTCACCATATGAGTCCTCAGTTGAAATCCCACCTAACATTACCTTACTTTTAAATTATTTAACTTACCCATAACTTGCTCAATACGGATTCCTCGTAGGACATTATCAAAAACTTCTCGTGCGCTTAGCACGTCTTTCGATGTTTGGACTTCCTTTTAGTTTGGCAATCGATTTGCAAACAATATGACATACTTTTTTCTAATTGCGTTCCATACGTTCTTGCAAACCCTTTTGAAAATTTGATGTAAATCGTGAATCTCGGTTCGACACAATTGACACAGAAACATCGTGTCTTGAAACGATTTCATAACTTCACACACTGCTCGATATGTAATATGCAAACTTTGACATACCAAAAATCTACCGCCATATCTTGCCACCAATAGTAATATTGAAGGCAATGTATAATTTCGTGCTTCCTAGTTGATTCAATATATAAATTTTATGTAAAACTTCCTTTTAAAATTCTTGGTATTAGCGAAACCTAGTTTCTTCCTTCTACTTTCAACTATGACTATTTAGGACTTTGTATTCACCATCCTTGATAAACTCCCACTATCACTTCAACGCATGTTTAAATACCCCTATCTCTGAATCGTGAGTCGGATCCCCTTTCAATTAAAAATTTTAACTGACGTGATCCGTAAGAAATGACCCTGTCGTTCTGCCTAAACACACCGCCTAATACATGGTACGATACGTCGCTATACAACACAAAGTTTTCTGTACTATCTGGTAGAGACAACATAGGTGCTAACTAAATTCTTCTTCAATTCTTGAAAATTCACTCTATAATTTCTTGCCCATATAAATTCCACCGATTTCCTCCTAAACTTAGCTAACTAAGTAACTATCTTGAACAAATCTCTCGAATCAAATCCATCAAAATAAGGCCTCAAACTACTGGCCTAATAGTATCTTCTTGGGTCATCTTAGCCCACCACAGGCTCCCAAAAAGTCATGACTTGAAGGTACTATTGGTAGTTACTTAATTCCTCATATACAGACAAATTTTTTCCCTATCTTTCGATGTGGGACTGGGGTGTTACAAACTCCCCCACTTAAATTTCTGACGTCCCAGTCAGAACTATCACACACACGACCCAAAGATCTTTGCCTCTCTAGCCATTGTGTGATAATACCGGCTGACTTCGTGTCTCCACCTCCGGACCTCCATCTCTCTATTGTGGGATAATACCACCAGCCTTCATGTCCCCACCTCCGGCAACCCAATCGGATGACCCTACCTGAGATTTTGAGAGTCGGCTTTGATACCATATGAAACAACCTGGGTCAAATCCCGAGTTCGGAATAAATCTCGGGTCAAATCCCAAGTCCGAATCGAATCAAATCCATCAAAATAAGGCCTCAAACTACTGGCCCAATAGTATCTTCTTGGGTCATCTTAGCCCACCACAGGCTCCCAAAAGGTCATGACTTGAAGGTACTATTGGTAGTTACTTAATTCCTCATATACAGATAAATTTTTCCCCTATCTTTCGATGTTGGACTGGGGTGTTACACTATTGAACTTCAGGAGTTAAAGACCCAACTGCAGAAATTGTTAGACATTGGCTTTATTCGTCCTAGTACTTCTCCTTGGGGTGCTCCTGTTCTATTCGTGAAGAAGAAAGATGGGAGTATGCGACTTTGTATTGATTATCGAAAGTTAAATCATGTCACCATAAAAAATAGGTACCCATTGACACGTATTGATAACCTGTTTGACCAGTTGCAAGGAGCACACTTCTTTTCAAAAATCAATCTTCATTCTGGATATCATCAGCTGAAGGTTAGAACTAAGAATATTCTAAAGACTGCCTTCAGAACTCGGTACGGGCATTATGAATTCTTAGTCATGTCTTTTGATTGACTAATGATCCTCCTGCCTTCATGGATATGATGAACCGAGTATTCAAGAAATATTTGGATCACTTTGTGGTCGTCTTTATTGATGACATCCTTATTTATTCCAAAAGTCGTGAAGATCATGAGCAACACATGAGGCTGACACTCTAAAAGCTTCGTGAATACAAGCTTTATGCCAAGTTAAAGAAATATGAGTTCTGGCTTGAGGAAGTAGCATTCCTTGGGCACGTAGTATCAAGTCATGGAATATCTGTTGACCCGGCAAAGATTGAAGCAATTCAAAGCTGGGAGCAACCTAAATCAGTGACCAAAGTACGTAGCTTTCTCGGTTTAGCTAGTTATTATCGGAGATTTATGGAAGGATTTTCTCGAATCGCTACTCCATTAACTCAGCTGACTCGAAAAGATACAAAGTTTGGTTGGAGCGAAGAATGTGAGAAGAGTTTTCAAGAACTCAAGAGGAGACTAATTTCAGCACCAGTTCTGATAATACCATATGGCTCGGAGGGATTTGTCATCTACAGTGATGCTTCGGGCAAAGGGTTGGGATGTGTTCTCATGCAACATGGGAAAGTCATAGCCTATGCCTCAAGACAACTCAAAGAATATGAGAGAAATTATCCTACTCATGATCTAGAGTTGGCAGCTGTTGTCTTCGCACTTAAAATTTGGAGGCATTTTTTGTATGGGGAGAAAGTGGAGATCTTTACAGATCATAAAAGCCTCAAATATTTCTTCACTCAAAAGGAACTCAACATGCAACAACGACGTTGGCTGGAACTGTTAAAAGATTATGATCATACCATCCAATGCCATCCTGGAAAAGCGAACGTGGTAGCTGATGCATTGAGTAGAAGATCATATGCAAGTATGAGTGCGATATTGTCAACGCAAAGGCCCATTTTGTGTGACTTACAAAGGATGGAGATAGAGTTAAAGACTCTAGGGACCCATGTGATGATGGCGAATATACGAGTAGAACCGACTTTAATCGATAAAGTTAAAGCTGCTCAAGCTACAGACCTGGAGCTGATGCGTATGAGGAAAAAAAATGCAAGAAGGTGCTATGCCGGAAGTAAGAATCGATGAAGAAGGAATACTTCGAGTCAACTCCAGACTTTGTGTTCTTAACGACCCTGATTTAAAGTATAAAATCTTGATGGAGGCGCATAACACACCGTTTGCAATTTATCTTGGGAGTACCAAAATGTATCGTGATCTTCATCATACATTTTGGTGGAGCAATATGAAGAGAGAGATAGCGCTGTTTATCTCAAGGTGTCTAACTTGTCAACGAGTCAAAGCGGAGCATCAAGTACCAAAAGGTCCATTGCAACCACTTGAAATTCCAGAATGGAAGTGGGAGCACATTACCATGGATTTCGTTACTGGTCTTCCCAAGGTTTCTCAAGGCATTGATGCAATTTGGGTCATTGTTGATAGATTGACCAAGTCTGCTCATTTCTTACCAATATTAGAAACTTATACACTTGAACGTCTTGCTTGTATGTACATAAACTAGATTGTAAGACTGCATGGTATGCCAGTATCCATAGTTTCTGATCGAGACACAAGATTCACTTCACGATTTTGGGTTAGTTTGCAAAAAGTTATGGGCACGGATTTACGATTTAGTTCTACATATCATCCCCAGACGGACGGACAATCAGAGAGGACTATTCAAACTCTTGAAGATTTATTAAGACTCTGTGTCCTTGACTTCAAGGGAAGTTGGGATAAGTTCTTACCATTGGTGGAGTTTTCCTACAACAACAGTTATCAAGCAAGTATTGGCATGGCTCCATTTGAGGCGTTGTATGGAAGAAAGTGTCGTTCTCCAGTATGCTGGGATGAGGTGGGTGAAGTAACATTGTTGGGACCGGAGGTGGTACGTATGACTACAAAAAAGATTCAAACGATCCGACAACGTATAAAAACCTCACAAGATCGACAAAAGAGTTATGCTGATCTTCATCGAAAGGACGTGGAATTTCATATAGGAGATCATGTGTTGTTACGAGTTGATCCGTGGAAAGGAGTTACGAGATTTGGAAAGAGAGAAAAACTCAATTCTTGATTCATTGGCCCATTTGTAATCATCGATCGAGTAGGAGCTGTGGCCTATAGACTCGCTTTACTGCCAAGTATGTCACGTGTTCATAATGTTTTTAACATATCCATGTTACGTAAATATGTGGAAGACCTGAACAACATTATTGAGTTAGAACCGAACGAAATAGCAGAAGATTTAACGTATGAAGAGGTTCCTACTCAAATCTTGGATAAGAAGGAACATATTCTACGCTCCAAGGTTATACCTCAAGTTAAAGTTTTGTGGAGAAACCACGATATTGAGGAAACGACCTAGGAGTTAGAATCTGAAATGAAGTCAAGGTATCCTTACCTCTTCGATATACCAGGTACGTACCCTAATTTCGAGGGCGAAATTTCATAAGAAGGGGAGGTTGTAAGACCCCAACTTTTATTAATAAAGTTGAATTTTCAATAAATATCATTTTTGAATACTATAGAGTGAAATTAATATAATGTTATAGTTGTGGGTAATATTTATAAATTTTGCAAAGTACGCAAGTTGCTATATAATATTCGATTGGTCGGAGAATATTCGTTTTAACAGGGAATATTCATCCAATATCTTTTCATGAAAATATTCTTCCGAGCATTCTTGAATTTTATTCCACAAAGCAGTATCATGTTGACAATTTGGACGTTATTGGTTCCTGGATAAATTAATTCTTGAACTTGTTTTTATTGAATTCTTATATCATTGTCATCATCCTCATGTTTATATTCTGTTGAAAGTCATCTGTGGCCTGTAGTGCATAGATGGACTTGGTATGATTATGACCAAGGATTATTCGATATAATCATGACCGTAATGTTACAAATGATGTGGTAAAAGTCCTCATTGGCCAGTAGTGCATTGATGGACAATTGTTGGCATGATCATGATCATTGATGAATACACGAATATCCTTGGCTGTGATGCATGGATAATTTGTGGTTGTGATACTAATGAATATCCTTGGTCGTAGTGTAGGGTGGATTATTTATTAAGCTGAGTCTCAGCGATAAAAGTCATGAAAAACCTTTTAAATCATAAAAGATAGTATATTTTATTCTCTACTTGACTTTTTTAATGGATTGCTTGATCCGCTGCAGTTAAACTTGATGTCTATTGTATTTTATCAGTTTAACATTGTTGAAGACTAATGATAATTTATTTTGCATTATCTTAGTCATAATATTTATTACTGGGCTAGTTGAGCTCACCCTTTCTTTCACTGTTCTCTTCAGGAAATGAGAATATAGCTGGAACGAGTCGGGAAACGGAGTGATGGACCAGATGATAGTATTAGTAGTCCTCACTATTCTATGAAATAGTGTGACAATAAATGTAATGAGAAATTATTCTGAGAATGGATATTGTCTAGAAAATAGTATTTGTATTAAAACTCACAACTCTCTTGTTATATATTAAAGATTGTATTTGTATTCTGTACCATGTATTGGCGACTCAGAATAGGTGATGTATACCTATTTTGTGGGTGTCACACTTGAGCTAAGAGTTTTAATTTCGAGCTCGAACAATTCTTGATATTGGACAAAGCAATAGATCTTGTCGGACTAAATTTTGACTCTTTTGTTTTACTAGAAGATCCTTTAGAAGGGACCGATTTAATTGGGACAACAGGAAGAGGAACTGAAAGAAATTCCTTTTGGACTTGACAAAGAAAAGGCGAGTTACCATAGTGACTGGCAAAATAGTGGTAGTTGTAACAACTTGATTGTAAGCAGGAGACTGACAACTTGTTTCTATGACTACAGTAAGAAGATTGTACTGACATTTTAAAATCCAAGGAATTTTGTATTTACTAACAAATTGGAGAAGTACTGGGATACTTTCATACCTTTGCTGATACTTACTATGATTACAAAAATGACTGGTTTAGGCTCTTAACAAAGCGGGAAGAAGGTCGGAAGAAGAACCAAATCTCGACCACCATAAAAGAAACCAAAAAGGAAATTGACTTTTGAATTTATGGTCAAATTGAATGAACCATGAATGACTATGAGACTGGTTTTGGTAAAGAAAGATCTTATTCCAGGCTTCCATATAATCGAAATAACAAAATGAGTTATTTTGATTGGAAAGCTCTCGAAGATCAGAGGGATGGTTTCCCCAATCAGTTTGCTGAATGATTTGTTAAATGTACAATGTGTGATAAAGGACTTTAGATTCATCATCCCTAGCATAGATAGGCTTGATGAAAATTGACTCGATTTGAAAGAGGATATCCTTATAATACGCAAGGAATTTATAAGGAGCTAGAGGAATAAAATGCCATCCAATAGGAAAATATTGGGCATTAAGTTTAATCGGATCATCTCTTGGTTTCATATGAGGTTCAATATGAAACAGGTTATTTTCCCAACTGAGTTTGAATTGAGAAGAAGAATGAATAGGATTTGACGGTGGGACTCTAGAAGGGTCACAAAATGGGTCCACGGATTTAGGGTTACTGGCTAGAACTAAGCTATAGGGCTTAGGAACAGTTTTAAGAACTTGATATCTATTAACTAGATTAGCAGAGGGGATTGGGTTGACTGGGTGAGGAACCAAAGTTCCTTTGGGTTGATTACTTGGGCCAGATGGTCGACCCGAACCACGAGAAGAAGAACCTCCTTGCACGCTCATTTTGAATGTAAGATACCTGTATTAATGAATTCCCGAGTAAGAAAATTAGGAATTGAATTGTTACTTCCTTTGATATAATCAATCTCAAAATCAAAAATGCTTAATAGGGCTTGCCATCTAGTAAAAGATTATTTAGAGGCTACATTTTCAACATCCTTTTCTAAAATATATTTTGTAGATTTGTAATCAATTCTGACTAACAACTTTTGATTTAACAAGTCACTTTGAAATTTATTAATACATAGTACTAAAGAAAGAATTTCCTTTTATATAGTACTGTAATTTAACTACGTAGGATTCCATGCACCGGAATGAAACTGAACAATTTGTTCAGATGAAGTGGGAGTTAACTTTTGTTTGAGGATACCTCCGAATCCGATTTTAGAAGCATCAGTTTCAACGATTTTGAAGGCAGAATAATTAGAGATGCCAAGGCAAGGCAAAGCCTTAACATATTTTTTAACTTGGAGGACTATAGAAGTATGGGTGTCAATCCAAAGAGGTGGATTATTTTGCAAACGCTGAAAGAGAGGTTTGCAAATTTTTTTGAGATTTTTTTAGAACTTGCCAATATAATTGAGCGAGCCTAGAAATCTTTGAAGTTGTGTTTTGTCGGTAATCTTATCAGGAAATCTGTCAGCGAATTGAATAGCTCTATCAATTGGCTGAATAAGACGTTGATAAATATTAAGACCAAGAAATCTCACTTTAGTTTGGAAAAGACAACATTTAGTAAGGGACAAAACAAGTCCATTAGTTTTAACTGTTTTGAAGAACGAATTTAAATGTTTAATATGTTCTTCAATAGATCTAGAGAAAACGAGAATATCGTCAATATAAACGATTATAAAATGACAGAAATGATTTAGAATGTCATTGAGAATATTCTAAAATTCACTAGGGGCATTTTTCAAACCAAATGACTGAACGTTCCATTCATAATGACCAAATGGGTTAGTGAATGTTATTTTGTACCTATAGTCTGGGTGAATGGCAACTGGGTAGAATCCTGACTTTAGGTCAAATTTACTGAAAATGGTGGCATTTCTTAACCGATTAAGAAGGTCATCCTTATTGGGCTGAGGATACCTAAACCATTCTAAAACTTTGTTTAGTGGTTTGTAATTAATGACTAAACGAGGGACACCTCGCTCCTTTTCTGCTTAATTATTGACATAGAAGGCAAAACAAGACCTAGGGGATTTACTATGTCTAATTAATCCTTTATTAAGGAGATCATTAATTTTCTTTTTGCATAACTCTATTTGTTCATGATTCATTTGTATAGGTCTAGCCTTCGTAGGAATCAAATATTCTTTGAATTCCTTGATGTAAGGAAGCCTCACAATATGATTTTCCTATGCCAAAAGCATTTGAAAGATCTGAACAAAGATTTTCATTTAAATAATTTTTTAACTCTCTAATTTTTTTCTTGAATCTTTTTATTATTAAGCCGCTCTTCAACATGCTTATATTTAATATCTTCCTTTAAGAAGTTTAACTGATTGGTTTTACAATTTAGTAGATTTAACGAATTGGAAATAGATTCATCTTGAATAAATCTTAAATCTCTTTCTTTGGGTTTAATAAGGAATTTGAATGTTATCTTTTTACCTAAGTGCTTGCAGTTTAATCCTTCATTACTAGTAGTAAAAGGGTATAATAAATATATAAATGGTAATCCTAAGATAATCTTATCTGTAAGATTACAGATTAAAACAAATGATGTTTTAAAACACATATCATCTTGCAAAATATAAACTTTAGGCAGTTTATATTTTATTTTCATTTGACTACCATTGGCAGCATTCAATTTTTCACTAGTTTTCTTATAATACTTGGTAGGGATTAAACCTTCTTGAATACAATTCAGATCTGCACCAGTATCAACTAAGGCATGAAGTTGTATTGAGAAAGTTTTATCAATTACCAACTTAATAGAAATATACCATTTTTGGATAGTAATATCCTTGATTCTTTTGAGTGAAAGACCTTGAACAAAAAGGTCTAATTCTTCTTTATTTGACGACTCCGGTTCGTCTTCACTAGAAGAATCATTTACTTGAAGATCTGGCTTTTTTGCTTCAATATCTTTTCTTAAGTTGGAAATATCCATTTTAAGGGTAGATATTTCTCTCTTTAGCTTATTGACTTCTTGATTTACTTTAGGGAGGGTAACTTCCTTAATAGGAGTTTTAAATCTTTCAAGCATTTTGTTAAGACTGAAAATAGGTTTATCTTTCGCCTTAATAATCTTATCTTTAATCCTGTTATCTTTTGTTAATAAATCTTTTAGCTATTTTGTATACTGAACCTTTAACTTTGGATCAGTAATTTTACTAATTAAATCAATTAACAAAGAGCTTTCTTCATCTTCTTTGGTAATTAGACTTAATCTTTTATTGCAACAATTTTCATTACAATTATCTGTACAAATAGTAACTTCTTCATTGTCACTATCTGTTTCATTAATACTGCAACTGCTATTAGAGGAATAAGGAATATCGGAACCCTCATTATTACAGATGTTGTTCTCAACCCTCATTAATTCTAACAGTTTTTCATTATCTTCATTTGAAACATTTAACTGAGATAATTTTTGTTTTATTTTGCACTCATTTTTATAGTGCCCTTTCTGCCCACAATTGTGGCACACAATTTAATTCTTATCATATTTTTTATATTTTTATTGGATTTTTTACCTGAAGTTTTAGGTTTATTATAATAACTATCTTGATTTTTACTTTTGCTTTGACTATGTCTTTTCTTGTGACATTTGTCAATATGTTTATGTCTGTGCTTTTTTCTAGAGGGAGTAACAGGGGGTAAACCATATTGTTCACAAAATGTCCATAACTCATACTTAGCTTTATTTTTATTTTTACTAGCTTGTTTAGCGAGTTTAAAATCAATACACATTTTTAATCCAATTTTTTGAATATAACTGATAATATCTCCATAGGTTAAATTGTCATAATCAATATAACTTAAATCTTTACTCAGTTCTTCACAAACTTTATGAGCGAATAAGTTAGGTAAACCATTAACGAATTTTTCTTTCCAGAATGGTTTATTGCTATCATTTCGCAACATAACTCGAGAAGTAAACACATCTTTGTACCATCTAAAATCACTTAGAGTGGGACAAGTGAGATTACTTAACTGATCGTGAATTCTTTCGGTGATATTACTAGGAGTTCCAATAAAATGTTTGATTATGGTAAATATTAATGTATTTACTCCATCTGGCGGATCAACACCAACATCTTCATCAAAGATGGGGTTGCCGTCATCATCCATTTGGACAACATGGATTATTGATAGTCTAGTATCTTCAGTGAGATATTTTTCCCACCAAGATATAAGAATACCAGTGAATCCACTAGCTATTAATTCAACAATATTTGGCTGAGTCAGATTGTTGAACTTAGTAATATAGCTATTGGCTACCATGGACATATGATTTAACTTGTTAAGAATCTCTTGTTCACTAAAACCATCAATATTCCATTCATAAATTTTATTTAAAGAAACAGAAAATTGTTTATCTAGATTTCTTTCTTCGAACTGAAGATCCGGAGGAGTACGTCTAGAATACCAATTTTTTTATACTAGTGTTATTAAAAGTTAATTTATTTAATTGATCATTTAAATTTGGAATTGAAACAGTATCAAACTGGTCTGATTGACTACTACTTTCATTATCAGATTCAATTTGATAAATGATAGCAATAGTACCACTAGTTCCAGTTTCAGTTTTTAATTTTTTAAATAACTTGTTAATAGCTTGGGTAAGTTCACCATCATTATTAGGTAAACCTAATTTACCTCTATTTTTTTTGGTAATTTTAACAAAGGTTGTTCATTTTTTGAATCTGGTTTTTTAATTATTGTTTCATCAAATTTTTCTTCAATTTTATCTAGCTGTTTTCCTATGGTTGCTAGATATTGATTTGTGAAATTATTTTGTTCAATAATTTTCTTTTCATCTTTATTGCCATCTGAAATTTTAAAAGGGCTGGCAACAACTGATGTGTTTTTAACTGATAAAAGAACAGTTTCTAGGGGAGGATGACTAGAAGAAACTCTTGACTTGTCTTCTTTGATCCATTGTGATTTAGTAATAACATTACATTTACCATACTATTTTTCATACCAATCGTAAAAAGTAATGTTTATCTGTTCATTTTTAATAAATCTTTTCCATCTATTGACGATTTTATCTCGTTCTTTTCCAGTTGGGTGATTTGAACGAAATAAATGTATCTTATCTTTATTAGATTTAGAATTAAAATCTTCAACAAGATTATCCCAATCTAATACAAATTCTTTTTTAATAACTCTTAACTGATTATGAATAGGAATTTCAAAATCTGACTTAGTAGGATACTCTGAAGGAGTAGGAGAAGAGTCATCTTCTTCTATTGGTTCATTATTTGCATAACAGGGATGACTAGTTTGACCCTGATTCAAAATACCTTTTAATTTAATATCTTTAGTAGAAGCATTACTTAGTACTTCAGTATCTCTTCGAGTAAGTACTGAAGGTACTGAAGAACTAGTAAAATCTACTATAACTATATGTCTTCTAGTACCCTCAAAACTTATTTTGATTGTACCGTTAGAAAATTGCTTAATATTTTCTACGTTTAATAAATTGTTAATAACTGGTTGTTGAGGTATTTCACTGGGCAAAGTCCATTGACTAGGTAAAGTAATGTCTTTCCAAAGAATGGTCCTTGGAATTTGAACATTAGCATCACTAGTTGAACTTTGAATTAAAACAATATGATCTTTAGGACTTTTATTAAGAGCATGAACATTCAAATTTGTTTTCATGGTCTTATAATATATCCTATAAATCAAAGCTAGAGCTTGAGAACCCTCTATCATTTGAGTGATTCCTCCTGCAGTTTTAATGTTTAAGGTTAAATCTTTAAATAAATTACTGTTATTTAACCTTAATGTGAAGTTAGGAAAGCAATTGAAATGGATTGGTCCATTATGCAGAGTTGATTCCATAATGCCAATGATACTTGGGAAATAATTAAGAAATCTAGCATCTCTAAGACAGAGGTTGTGACGCCCCCAAAATAGGTATACAACACCCATTCTGAGTCGTCAAATACATGGTACAAAAAGCAAACTACAACTTCAATAATACAATTGTCGTGCAAAATGCGACAACACATACTGTGAGTTTAAATACAAATATTATCTTCTAGATAATATCCACACTCAAATAAGTCCTCATTACAATTATTCAAACACTATTTTACAGAAATAGTGAGGACTACTAAAACATCTTTCTAGAACCATCACTCCATACCCCGACTAGATCCTGCTATGTTCTCACCTCCTGAGAAGAAAAATGGAACAAAAAGGAAAATGGTGAGTTCAACTAGCCCAGTAAAGAATATTATGACTAAGATAATATACAACAAATTATCATTAGTATTCAACAGGGAAAAATCTGATAGAATATAATCGACAACAAGTTTTAGATCAACAACTGCAGCGGAAACATCAAACCATTAGAAGAGTCAAGTAGAGAATGAATTCTACTATCTTCTAAGATTTAAAAGTCCATCATCAATATTTTATTCCTGTAACATCAATTAATAATCATCTTTAACCAAATATTCATCTTTGCACTACAGGCCAAAGATATTCATTTGTATCACCATTCGGTCATGTTCATCTCAACACCTGTTCATCTTTGCACTACGGGCCAAAGATATTCATCAGTTAATCATTCATCTTTGCACTACAGGCCAAAGATATCCAGTAATATTATCATTTAGGACTGAGGATGATGAAAAATATCTTAAAAAAAATAAATCCAGTGAGACAGAAGGACAAATAGTAGGGATTCGTATAACAGTTTATCCAAGATCAATAATACTTCATAATAATCAATTGTGAAGCAGAATTCAAAAATAAAGATCAAAACATGGATACAATCAAAGATAGTAACCATAATAGATATCTTGGACAAAAAGGGAAAATTTTATTTTTCGGTGAATAGTGCCGTATACATGAATAGTAACGTATACGTGAATAGTAACCCCGACAAAAAAGTTCCAAATTTGATAAAAAGTTCGTATCAATATTTCGGCATAATGATATTGAAGAAAATATCATTTAAGAAGAAGATAATATCCCTTACCTCAAAATATCAGTACATCTGGTCGGAATACCGGTATAAGGCTGAAAGAAACTTGCTCTGATGAATAGAAACTCTCAAAGTATCTAAATACTCACAAAATACACTCAATAATCTAGAGAGAGAAAGAGAGAAAACTTGTTTCTGGTGTAATTTTCAATTCTAACTTAGCCCTCTATTTATAGGAAAATGTTAGCACGCCAAAGCAGACTTAAACTGCAACCTGATGGCTTTACCTGCTACTATTCAAGCCTACCACATTTGAATAAAAATCTCAGCATATTTCTTCACCAACCAAGAGTGGGGCCCACCAATTCTAGAATTTTTCACCAAAATGATAAACTCCGAAAATTCAACAATTTCTGAACCAGTCATCTCGTAAAATTCATAATAAATCATACGTTCATTTTTAACGGTTTAAAATTTGTGGACATATACTCAACTTATATATGTATAACATATCCAAAAATTACCACGATCCAACGGTCGGATTAAAAATTATAACCCCCGCAAAATATCTCAAAAACCCTGATTTTTAATACCTCTATTCCGACAAAAATACTGATAAAAACCTCAACATTAACTCCTTCATTTTTAACCACAAAAATATATTCCTCATTTATATCCATATAAAATAAATATTTCCTTATCATATGAATCAATAATTAATTATTCACAAATAATATTACAGAATCACATTTATGACAACCAGACCATTCCCAGGAAAGAGGGGGCTTTTCAATAAGAATTTCTCCTTACTGGAGCGTAATTAGATGACCAAACCTCTCATTAGACAGAACTTTCTAGACATTGTCAATAATGTTATCTAATAATATTATTCAAATAATATGAATTATTGATCTGATAATGAGAAATACTGTGCAGTGACAATTATTGAAACAACAATAATATAAAATATCAATGCAGCAATTATTGAATCAATAAAATAAAATATTGACCAGTAACTACTGTAACAATTATTGAGTAGTGCCTTCCTTCGTAAGAATAAATAATTGGTGCAATACCGTGTGCTACTGTATTTTAACCACCAGGTATTCCAACAGTATTAACGGTAACAACTACGCCGTTAATTATAAACACTTGTCGTTTTCTTCATCCAATCGCTTTCCATTATGGGGCCCACACAAGACTGCGCCGTCGTATGAATTTTCTTCGACAGCAAGAATATTCCACGACCAAACGAATATTCACCGACCAAAAATGAATATTTTATAACCACTTGCTTATTTGAAATATTTGTGCATTTTACCCATAACTAACCACATTAATCAAATCAACCCTTTCTATTCCAAAATAATAAATAGAGGAAATTTAATTTTATTTATTAATAAGTTGGGGTCTTACAGAGGTAGATATTTGAATTAATTCCTTTAATGTTTAGAGGTTTGACTACAACTTGAACAAGTCCAATATGAATGAAATTATAACCCCTTTTCCTATGTTTTTTTAATAACACCGGGAGATAAAAGACTACAATTTTCATATTCTTTATTAATTGCATAAACCTTTTCAACAGTTTTAACATTATAATCACTTTTGAAGTTATTTAAAAAGGTTGACTGATAAATTTCTTTAGGAGAAACTTTGGGTATATTCCAATTACTCAAAACTTGACTAATTAATGTTTTCATAACTACGTTCTTCCTGGTTAACTATGTCTGGAACAAGGGGCAAAGTTGATCGGTGACTAGCTGAGGAGTTAGATCTAAATAATCTATTCATCTTTTACTAAGTTCAAAATTTATTCTTATTCATTATTCTGTCATGCATACCTCTCTTACCTTAAGTAGGCACATACCTATGTTCATTCTCTATAACCCGACACGGCTCGCACCTGAGACTTACAAGGGCTGAACATATACGAACAAGGTGGACTACATTAAGTTTGGTGACTTCTGAATAATGTAAAGAAGTAGATTTTGAAAGAAGAAAAGATTTATTGATTATAAAGGTCTTAAACAGCAACTAGAAACAACAAGAAACTGTGAGTCTTTACAAACAATAAATATGATTAGCAATTAAGGCCAAATTGATAAATATAAATATATATGATTATATATATAATAAAGCAATAACAAGCTACAAATTTACAATCCAGGCACAACAGGTGTATATATATATATATATATATATATATATATATATATATATATATATATTAAAGTTGATAAAAGCTTCGGATCAGAAAAGATCTTACAATGTACAGCGAGGAAGGCTTTAAACTATTTTTGAAGCTTCAAAACTCAGTTTCCACCGATTAAAACTTAATATGTTGTAATATATATGTATACAAGTGTTTACAAAGAAGAATATTGAAGTTTGGAATACTGTAGGAGGGGTTAAGAACTGAAATGGGCGGAATTTCCTCTCTTTTTCTCTTTTTATAGCTGATGGGGGGTGTCTATTTATAAACCAAAATAGCTACGGGTCTACCTGTGGCTGACCCGGGTGGGCCCGATTCCATGGGTCCCTTTGTCTCAAAGTAGGTGCACTCGGACCAACGTGCAATCTGCTCAAACCTTCATAACTTTCAATCTAGGAATCCGATAGAGGCGTGCTATACCTTTTTGGAAAGCACTTTTCGAGAGCTACACAATGACATATGGTTTGACCTTTTCTGAATCAGGGAAGATGGGTCTATGACTAAATCTTCAAGTCTTTACAGTCCGTCCGCTGAGCTGTCTTGTTCTGTTTTCACTCAGGATTGATGTTATGGTTCTGCATGACCTTCATGGCAGTGATTTGACTTGATTTGATGTTGAGTTTGCAATATTACTATTTTTCCCCTCCAGGGTTATCTTTGGGTCTGAAGTAGTGGTAGCTGTCTTTTTCTTAGGGTTATCTCAGAGATTTGTCAGTCCTCAAGGTTGTCTCTAAGGTTGATTTATTATTTCCTAGGGTTGCTATCGGGGTTTGATTTGATCTCCCGAGGTTGTTGCCAGGGCTTGAATTGATCTCTTGGGGTTGTCACCGAGGTTTAAATTTGTGACGCCCCAAAATTCGATCTATTTTTACACCTGGATTCCATACATCACGGTTACATCTTCTTCCAAACATACGTCATTGTATAGATAAATATAACAACATACATTCTCAAATCCCAGTTTCTAATACCTTATAACCTCGTTCATTTACATATAATGATAATTACATTATTCTTTACATCTTACAAGAGTGACTTTCATCCGCCACCAAGGTTACATAACAGTTCATTAAACTAATTTATAATTTAATTACACTAATTTACATTACAAATCTTGGCTTGATCTTCATGCTTATCCATATAACAGACAACACTTCATCTTGTGACGCTAATGGTACTTGCAACCATAGCACCTTACCAAAGCAGGACAACAATCAACTTGATCTTTACAGGATCCTTAAGTTCTTTCTAACAACGATTGCTGGAAATGTTTTTATTTAAAGCAAGTGTGAGCATTCAATTACTCAGCAAGTCATAACAGTTGAATAAATAACTTTAAGAATTTAAACATCCCTTTAAAACTTTAGTAACCGAACAAAGGTTATGAAGCAGCTTGAATAATAGGAATAATTCTGATCCCTAACATTTTAAAACATTAGTCACATACACTTTGAAATACTTTCACTCTTCTACCTTTCTCATACACATTTTGTCAGGCTAGAATCATTAAAATAGACTTAAGAATAACGGTTCATGTATAAACAAAATATTTTCATATTGAACAGTTCAATCACAGAACAATTCATATCATAGAAACACTGAAGTGTTAAAATTATGGCATAAGTCCTCATACATTCTACCACCTTATACAAGTATTACACATTTGCATATAGTTAAAACTTCTCATGTTCAACATCTGAGAAGTTTAGGAAACTAGCATTCATATTAAACATGAATGAAGTTGAAAACTTGCCTTAAGCACAGCCACATCGTACAGTTTATGTTGAACTGCTCATCGCAATCCCAATATATCCCATAAGGAATAACATGTACACCACTTAGTCATATACTTGACTTACGCATTGGTTTAAGCTTAACTTTACTCCTTATGGTTCATGTTTATAACCTAAGTTCACGTAACCATCCTTCTTTAACGTTTTACAGCGTTATGACATATGGAGATGTTTTAACTTATACGATCATCATCTTTGATAATTTACATTCTTATCTTCTTCTTATAACTTTTCTAGGACTTAGCACACATCGAGTCTCTATTAGTAGTCCATATGGTACTCTGAGTGGTTTCCCAAAAATAAACCAACAATCTAGTTTCCCATCTCATCTACACTATCTTTCAGAGCGAGTTAGATCAGTTACTAGTTTGTATATACCTTCGCTCTCTGAAGAAATTATTTAGGCCAGCTCCCATATGTCAACCATTAAAGATTACGATTGTACTATAACCTAAACTTAACTTATCCAAACCATTAAAGCTATAATATTCGCTAAGTTGATTTCCCATTCCTTATGGCTTTCTGGCAACTAAATGCCATACGTTAGGATTTATTCCTTATCATCTAAGTGATACAGTCTTTTATATGCCTAGAACGATCATTCAATGTTAATACTATGCGTTCATAACGTTAAGCATTTTACATTACCTAATTCATATCTTATAACATCTGGTTCACTTGACTCGGAACGTCATCCAAGTTATAATCATTAATTCGGCTTCTTAACATTATACGTCATTATCATTAATTCAGTATCTTCACTGTTCACAAGTTTAATCATTAGTCTTCATTACCTTACAGTAAAACCGTACACAATGTGTAGGTTCTGCCCGTTTAATATTCGCGTACACTCAACCCTCACGTCGGCTAAAGTGTTTAACGCTTACATTTCATTCTAACATTCTCTATCCGATTTCCACTCAAACTTTCATTAATCTTATTACTATTCGTTATGGCTTTCTTGATAAATTATATCTTACTTAGTAGCTTCGTCAACGTCTAAGTCATACATCCAATATATGCTTAGAAAGTTTGAATGACGCGAATACGATTCACGAAAACTGTTTATATATCTCGCGTTCACGTTGTTCGTCGTTTAAACCTTCATTAAACTTTTACTTAAGGTTTTAATCATTCTCCTTCATGATCCATTACACGAACACTACGTTCATTATCTTTTCTTAATGTCGAAGCCATACGGTTCGTTGTATGCTAAGACCGATCGTTCATTGCAACTATGTTGTGTTTACATTCTTTGTCTTTTAATCCCGTTCAATCTTTTTGTTTAACCTTTACTAAAGGTTTAAATCACTTGTTTAAATGTTACATTATGTGAACTATATGTTCATTATCTTTCCTTACACTTTTCCCAAGAGTTGAGCAGTTAAAAGCTCTTCTTTGGGGTTTTTCCAGCACCGATGTTGCGGTGCTGGTTCCCTTTGTTATTGGTGGTGCTGTAGCAAAAATTAACAGTAGCTAACGCCCTGAGCTGGCGCTACAGCGTAGCCTCTCAAGGCATAACTGGAGCTATGGCGCCAGTTCTAAAACTCAGAAAATTTTTTAAGTTTTGAACATGTTTGAGACGCCTATTTTGAAATCTCATAACTTCTTCGTTATAACTCGAAACGAGATCGTTCCAAAGCCATTTTATTTCTTATCTTATGTACTTTAACTTCCCCCCAGATAGAATATGATTCTGAATCCGTTAACATGCCATTCTATTGGATTAAATTTTGTCATTTGTTTGTTTTACGTTATTAACGTTCTTCGTTCGTAATTCGGTCATCCAAACTCAGAATTCGTTCGTTCTTAAGTCCACGACTCACATTGTCTACATTTTCTTACATTCTTATGAACCCTACACATTCAGGTTCATTTACATACTTTCTACTTTTTGCTCGTCTTCTACAAAATTTTGCCATAACTTCGTTATAGCTAAGTTTAATCCGTTCTTCATGAACTTTTCTAACATTCCTAACCAAGCAATAAACATCTAACTTAAACGCGATGATTTTAAACTTGTCCATCAACAACAATTTTTAACTATGATAGTTTTAAATTTGTCCATCAATAACGTTCTTCGTATTCTTCGCGTGTTCTTTGCGGTGTTCATTCGTTCTTCATTTTTTATGAATATTATTATTACAATTTCACTTTTTCTTAGAATTTGGTGTTATAAAACACCATTCCTTAATTATTTTACCGAACCGTTCATATGATTTATTCGGATCGTTTAAATTCATTAAGCAATTCATACTTCCTTAAAAAAGCTTTTAAGAAATTTATAAACTAAACTTCTAATTCTTATTTCTACGTTTTCTCATGATTTCAACCATATAAAAATTATTCTTGACATCTTTTACTTCTATTATCATTAGATTATATGATTTCCATATAAAACATAAAGAAATTAGATTAAAGTTAGGTTTTAATACTTTTCTTCCATTTTCTTCTTCCTCTTGCTTAATCTTGCGATTTGCTAGCTTTTATGTTTCTTCTCTTTCTCCAATCCGAGCATTCAAGCTCTCTTTCTTTTTTTCTCTCTCAATTTCATGTGTTAGTTGAAAAAAACTAACAAATGAAATGAATTAGCTTATCTTATATAGAATTTCAAAGCTTAGGTATGTTTAAGTCATTTGGCAAACTGCCTTACTATTCACACCTCCTTACTATTCACGAAGCTTCTCCTAGAAGCTTCGTTGTCCAGTCTTTCAAGATTCATCTGACAGTTCGAAAAACTGCGATTCTCGGAATTCAAATATTTTTGGATATTTCGTCTTTTCTTTTCAGATTTACTTTTACACATTCTTCGGAACCTCGAAAAACTGAAAAACATTTTTTGATGATAAGAGTTTTCCTTCACCTAACATGGTTAAACGAATGGAAAACACATAACAGTACTTTTCGAGAAAAATTTTTATCGGCTAACTTAACTTTTCACAACATTTTATCGTTAAATCTTTCGACAGAATGTCATTTTGACATACCGATCTCTCGAAAAGGCATAGGTTATTCAAACCCTAACCCTTAGGATTTTGTCAGGTAAATAGTGCATATTTCATATTTTTCCTTAAAAATATTTTTGGTCCCAGAAATATTTTATTTTATTCTTGAAAATTCTTTCTCGTTCATTTAGCTCGTAGACAGAATCCTTTCGTTTTATAATCATCCTAGGTTCTAAAATGATTAATAAACACACATCACATAATATTATTAAGAAAAATTCATTTTTTTAATAACTAATTCTTTAAACTTAAATTCTAGACAATCTAATTTTTTGGGTTGTCACATAATTGATCTCCCAGGGTTGTCACCGGGGTTTGAATTGATCTCCTGGGGTTGTCACTGGGGTTTGGTTTAATCTCGCTGGGTTTTCATCTGGGTTTGGCTTGATCTCCTGGGATTGTCTCCGGGATTTGAATTGATCTCCCAAGATTGTTACCGGGGTTTGAATTAATCTCCTGGGGTTGTCACCGGGGTTAGACTTGATGATTTTGACTTCTAAGGTTATTTCTAGAAGGCAAAAGACGATTCTGCCATCCTGCATGGTTAGTAATAGGAATGCAAAATTTTGAGTGTCTACATATGCCCCTCTTTATCATGTTTATGCAATGTAATGGAATGGACATGATAAAGATTATTAGACACTTGAAATATGACAAAATTAAATGCTGCCATGCAATACAACATAATATGATGTTATGTACTCTGACCGTTTTTATTTGGAATTACTTCCAACGGTATTCTATCACTGACTGCTCCCGCCATTTCAGGTGGGGATGGAGTTGTTAATGATGGTCTCCATTGAACAACCTTGATGTCTACTCGAATGGTAGTTTACAAAGCTTTCATCAGCGGATCTTTCCCGATGCTACATTGGGTTGAAGCCAATAGTTTAAAATGTCCGTTAGTGCCACTGAGACTAATTTGATGTCATGTTGTAGAGATGTTTTCAAGATCCCTGCTGGGGAGATTTTTCTATGGCTGATACCACTGGACCTTTTCGAATTCGACGTTGGGATTTGTCACCAACGTTCTTTGTCTTCAGATACGATTTCCACCGGGGATGTTCCTCTCTTTCTGCGAGTGACTCACTGGGGATTATTGATGCTTATCTAGATGATAGCTCGCTTTGGTTATCATCATTGGAATCTTCATGCTGTTATGTTGGGATTGTCACCACCGCTCTGGCTTTCTATCAGGTTGATGCTGATAGTTCTGCTGGAGATAAAACTTTTATTGTTTGCTTCCACAACAACCTCACAATACCTACTAGAATGGTAATTTTGTGAAGGTTTACCATCACCGAATTTCCTCGGTGCCTACTTGAATAATAGTTTACAATGGTCTGAAAATCACCGAACCTTCGCGGTGCCTCGGCTGGGGATTTATTTAATAGATTCCATCACCGGTCCTCCCCGAGGAAGATAGTTTTCCACGGTTCTCATCATCAGACGTAACAACCTGGAATTTTGGATTATCCAGAATTTAGGTTTAAAGAATTAGTTATTAATAAAATGAATTTTTATTAATACTATTCTGTGCTATGTGTTTATTAATTGTTATATAACCTAGAATGATTATAAGTCGGGAGGATTCTGGCTACGAGCTAGATTGAACGAGTAAGAATTTTCAAGACGAAAATGGAAGTTTTCCGGGAACAAAATATTTTTCGGGGAAAAAGACGAAATATGCACTATTCATCAATTTTTGCTCGGAGATTTATTTTGAAATTCCGAGAAGTTAACGATTACGTAAAATGTTGAGACGTGATGGAATATTCAATAATATTTCAGTTATGGCAAAAACGAAGTTTTCGCCAGCGGATGTAAAACCTAAGGGTTAGGGAGAGTAATTTCCGAGAATTTTAACGAGTACGTGTAATAACTAGGGTTATTATGCCTGAGAGATACGAGTATAATACTAGTTATTATACGAGTATAGTACGAAGATTAGTACGACGTATAATACGAATATCGTACGAGTGATATACGAAGAGAATACGAGAATGGAATGCGTAGAATACGATGAGTCTTAATGGACTTTGAGTTCATGGACTTTGTAGAATCCAATTGGACTTGGATTATGTCAAGCCCAATGATTTGTGAAATCAAGCCCAAGTTAAGCCCAATAAGAATTAGGGTTAAGGCCCAAACCAAGAAAAGAAACCGCGGATAGAACCGATGGGTAAACGGATGGGTAAAAACTATTGGGACAACCCATGGGATGACCCATGGGCATGTGGGCCAGCCACTTGGCAACCAAGTAAGGGTGGTGGCCAAGTAAACTTGGTGGCTAAGGGATGGAGGAGGTGTGAATAGTAAGGAGGTGGGGGGCGAAATGACTAAATTGCCCTAAGCCTTGGTTTTCTATAAATAGAAAGCTAGATTTTCATTTTCTAGGATTTTGAAAATCCTACACTTGAGAGAGAGAGAGAGAGAGAGAGCTCGGTTGGGAAAGGAAGAGGAACAGCGTGAGCATGAATGCTCGGATCAAAAGTGATCGTGAAATAGAAAAGCTCGCAAATCGCCGACTTTGTCTAACGGAAGAAGATTAAAGAAGAACGGTAATCCGAACCCTAGTTCTTCTAATATTTTTCTTTAAGTTTTTATGTTCAAAAAATGAAGATAAGAAGTAGATGAAGTTAAGAATGATTTCATATGGTTGAAATCAAGAGAAAATGAAGAAATAAGAATTAGAAATTTATTTTATGAATTTCTTAAGGAAGTATAAGATTCGTAAGGATTTTGAGCGATCCGAATGAATTTTATGAATGAGTAGGTTAAATTAGTAAGGAATGATATTCTATAACATGAAATTCTAAGAAAAAGTAGAATCGTAATTCAAAATATCGATTAAAATGAAGAGCGAACGAAGAACGCGAAGAACACGAAGAACGTTGTTGATGGACAAATTTAAAACCATCGTAGTGTAATTGTTGTTGATGGACAAGTTTAAAACCATCGTGTATAAGTTAGTTGCTTATTTCTTGGTTAGGAACGTTAGAAACGGTCATGAAGAACAGATTAAAATGGAGCTATAACGAAGTTATGGCGAATTTTCGTAAAAGATGAACGAGAATTATAAAGTTATTAAATGAACCCGAATGTGTAGAGTTTCATAAGAACGTAAGAGAATGTATAAAACATGAGTCGTGGACTCAAGAACGAATGAATTCTGAGTTCGGATGACCGAATTACGGACGAATGAATTACGGACGAACGAATGAAGAACGTTAAAAACATTAAAATGAACGAAGAGTGAAGATTAAGCCAATTGAATGGCATGTTAACAGATTCAAAATGAATTTCTGTCTGTGGGTAATTGAAGTACGTAAGATAAGGAAGAAAATGGCTTTGGAACGACCTCGCTCCGAGTTATAACGAAGAAGTTATGAGATTTCAAAATCAGCGTCTCAAGCTTGTAAAAGACTTAGAAAAAATTTTCTAGGTTTCATGCTCGACGCAGCAGCTCGAGTCGTGCCTTGGAGGCCGGCGCCGCAGCGCGAGATCGGCCATAATCTTCTGGAGAGTGGTGCCGCAGCGCGAGTGATCACAAAGGACTTGGCGCCGCAGCACCAGGCCAAAAGAGATGAGAGAGAAGTAGGTCGCGCCGCAGCGCGAGAGGAAAGGAAGGGAGTGACGCCGCAGCGCCGGTCCAGGGCAAGGCCCAGAAATGAGATTTTTATTTCTCAATTACTGGGGGATGTGCAAGAAAGAAGTATGAACACGTAGTTCACATAATATAACACTTAAGTAAGTGTGTTAAACCTTTAGTGAAGGTTAAACGGAAAGATTAAACGAGATTAAAAGATGAAGAATTTAAGCGCTAGATTACGTAACCGATATCCGGGGACTGTAGTCGTAATGAATGATTGTGATGGATTACTATGAGTGTGATTCCTTAGACGTTGAGTGACGAAGGTAATAAATAACATTCCGATGTTATGACATGGCATTGTAAGATGAACGTAAAGCGTATAGACGCTGTGAACGCAACATTGTTGCGAAAAACGATCGGTCTTAGCATACAACAAATAGTATGGCTTTGACATTAAGAAAGAATAATGAACATGGGGTTCATGGGATGGATAATGATCAAAAGCGATTAAAAACCTTGAATAAAGGTTGAATGAGAGATTAAGAGACGAGCAACGTGAACGTTGAATGCGTAAACGATCTTCGTAAATCGTATTTGCGTTTGATGAACGTTCTAAGTATACCCTAGTTGTATGACTTAGACATTGATGAAAGTAGTAAGTAAGATACGAATGTTATCAAGAAAGTCGTAAGGTAATGAAGAATGTTGATTAACCGTGAACGATGAAGAAACTAAATTGCAGATAATAACGTATAACGTTAAGAAACCGAGTTAATAAGTATAACTTGGATAAACGTTCCGAGTGGAAGGAACTGGACGTTTTAGGGTATGAATAAATTCATATGAAATGGTTAACGCTATGACCTCATAGTATTGACATTGAATGATCGTTCCGAGTGTACAAAAGACTGTATGACTTAAACGATAAAGAATAAATCCTGAGGTATGACATTTACTTGCTAGAAAGCCATAAGGAATAAGAATTTGACTTAACGAACATTGTATTTAATGGTTCGAATAAGTTAAGATAAATAGGTTATGGTACAATCATAACTTTGATAGTTAACATATGGGAGTTGAGATAAACAATTCCTTCAGAGAGCGAAGGTATATACAAAACTGGCAACCAATCTAACTCACTGTGTGGGCAGTGTAGATGAGACGGGAACTTGTTTATTGGTTGTTTGTGGGAAACCACTCAGAGTACCATATGGACTACTAGCAGAGACACGATGTGTGCTGAGTCCTAGGAGAGTTATAAGAAGAAGATAAGAATGTAAATCATCAAAGATGATAAATGTATGAATAAGACATCTCAGTATGTTATAAATCCGTAATCTGGTAATGAAAGTTAGTCGCATAAGCTTAAATTACAAGAACGCGAACCTTAAGAAGTAAAGTTAAGTAAACCAATGCGTAAGTCAAGTATATGACTAATTGGTGTACGTGTTATTTCCTTATGTGTTATATAGGGATTTGGAATGAGCAGTTCATCGTAAACTATAAGCTGTAGCTGTGAGTAAGGCAAGTTTCCTAACTTCATTCATATTTTAAATGAATGCTAGTTTCTAAAACTTCTCAGATGTTGAACTTGAGAAGTTCTGTCTATGTGCGAATGTGCGATATTTGTACAAAATGGTAGAATGTGTGAGGCCTTGTGCCACAATGTGAACACTTTGGTGTTTCTTTGAGATGAACTGTTCTGTGATTGAACTGTTCAATACAAGTATGTTCTGTTTATACGTGAACCGTTATTGTTAAGTCTGTGCTAATGATTCTAGCCAGACATGATATTTATGCAAAAAGGTAGAAAAATGAAAGTGATGTAAAGAGTATATGATGAATGTTGTAAAATAATAGGAATCGAGACTATTCCTATTATTCAAGCTGCTTCATAACCTTTGTTCGGTTATTGAAGTTCTAAAGAAATGTTTGAATTCTGAACTTGTTTGTTCAAACTATTATGACTTGCTGAGCAATTGAATGCTCACACTTGCTTTAAATGAAAAACATTTTCAGCGTGCGATGTTAGAAAGAACTTAAGGATCCCGTAAGAAGCAAGCTGACGGTATCCAGATGAAGTGCCATTCAGAATGTGAATGAGCGAGAAGATCAAGTGAAGACTTGTAATGTAGAAAGATGAATGGAACTATAGAATAGTTTAATGAATTTTTATGTATCCTTGGTGGCGGATAAAAGTCACTTGTGCAAGATGTAAAGAATAATGTAATTACCATTATTTGTTATGAAAGAGGTTTTAAGGTTTTAGAACCTGGGATTTGAGAATATATGTTATTATATTTCAGTATATAATGATGTAAGTTGGATGAATGATGTACTCGTGACGTACGAAATCCGGGTGTGAAGAAAGACCGGATTTCGGGGCGTTACAGGTTGGTATCAGAGCTGATAGGTTATAAACCTTAGGTATGAGTACCTAAGACTATAATCGTAAAGAGAAGGATAAGAAGATCACCACGTGATCATAGTAAATCGTAGTAACGGATGAGCTGTTAAACGATGAATGATTTATAGCTAATGCTATGAATGAATGGTACTACGAATTAGTATGAAAAGAAGAACTCAGATTGAGTTATAAAGGATAGCATACGAATTAAAGAAAATTCGTATTAAGTAAAGAGAAGGTAGAAGTTGTAAGATTTCAATTGAGGACTCATGTGATGGCTGAGTTGTATGAATCTTTGTATGGGCAGAGGTTTGTGCTTGGTGTAATAACTACTCAGTTTATTACAGTAATAATCATTGGAATTGGTTGCGCTATTAAGATGTATATGACGAGAAGGTGAATCTTTTCTCATATATATACTTGATAGGTAGAGAACGATAAGGTAGGTGCGAGTTCTTAAAACTCATACTTATGGTAAGTTCGTGACTCATAATAATATGGTATGTTTTCGAACGTCTCAGCGAATGGACGCCTAAGGTCTGCCTGGATGTTCTTAAACTCATACTATTATGGAAAGTTCCTGAACTCATAATGTATGGTAAGTTGATGGACTGTACTAAAGTATAGAGATGTTTAGACTGAAAATAAAGTATTTTCAGTAGACTTAGCATTGAAGGTGCTAGAGAAGTTTAAGTATTGTCGTAGTAAGACAATGAAGGAAGATGGAGTATAGGACATTCCAAATCCTCTAGCTATGCTAGATTTCGAAGTTTATTCAAATCGTGCTGAAATGTACATTTTGAAAAAGAAGGAATTGGTTCAACTTTCGGAAGCAATGGATTTTAAAAGAGCTGTTCTTGGTATGTCTATGCCAATTGCTACGGCTAGACGAAAGTTGATTTTAAAATATCAAAAAGAATTTTTATATCATCCGTGCATTTGATGCAAGGGTGGTAAAAAGATGGAGTTGTTAATGCACTTGAACCTGGTGGGATGTGATCTTAGGATCAACAAACCACTATGGTAAGATGTATAATGACGAAGTCATAAACTGACGAAGTCCTCAACGTACTGTGAAGAGTACGGTATCATGACGTCATAAAACGTTTTGATGTATTGCGAAAAGAATTTAAAGAAGTAGTCGATGTCAAGTGAGTTAACTAGACGAATGTTTCAAGTTGATGTCCAATTTATTGGTATGGTCTAAGCTAATTGATTTGGCTAAGACAAATGGTATGTCATGTTATAAGAAAATCGAGCTTTCTTTGAAAAAGTTATGCCAAGCCAAATTGTTTTGGTGCGGAATCTAATAATTAAGTCTGAGGTGAACATACCCCGAAATGGGGATATACGATAGACTGATCACCTACGTATGGAAAGAGGTAGTTTACCTTCTTTGTGATTGTAAACTTACCATGGAAATAAAGGTTTACGGCGAAAGGCTGTTCAACCTAGCAAAGAGATCATGGTCAATTTGACCCCTCAGCAAAAGTATGAGATATTTTAAAAGGTATTTTATATTCCTCACTATTCCTTCTACTTCATGATTCTTGATAGGTTATGGAGGTTGGAATGATGGAAAGATAAGAACTTCTTTGAAGAGAAGTTGAGAAGAAGTGTAAGCTAAAATTTCGAGGACGAAATTCTGTGAAGAAGGGAAGAATGTGAGAACCCGGGTAAGGGTTTGGTTTTAAGAAATTCCGAGGACGGAATTTTTATAAGGAGGGAAGAATGTAACAACCTGGAATTTTGGATTATCCAGAATTTAGGTTTAAAGAATTAGTTATTAATAAAATAAATTTTTATTAATACTATTCTGTGCTATGTGTTTATTAATTGTTCTATAACCTAGAATGGTTATAAGTTGGGAGGATTCTGGCTACGAGCTAGATTGAACGAGTAAGAATTTTCAAGACGAAAATGAAAGTTTTCCGGGAACAAAATATTTTTCGGGGAAAAAGACGAAATAGGCACTATTCATCAGTTTATGCTCGGAGATTTATTTTAAAATTTCGAGAAGTTAATGATTACGTAAAATGTTGAGACGTGATGGAATATTCAATAATATTTCAGTTATGGCAAAAACGAAGTTTTTGCCTGCGGACGTAAAACCTAAGGGTTAGGGAAAGTAATTTTTGAGAATTTTAATGAGTACGTGTAATAACTAGGGTTATTATGCGTAAGAGATACGAGTATAATACTAGTTATTATACGAGTATAGTATGAAGATTAGTACGACGTATAATACGAATATCGTACGAGTGATATACGAAGAGAATACGAGAATACGAGAATGGAATGCGTAGAATACGATGAGTCTTAATGGACTTTGAGTTCATGGACTTTGTAGAATCCAATTGGACTTGGATTATGTCAAGCCCAATGATTTGTGAAATCAAGCCCAAGTTAAGCCCAATAAGAATTAAGGTTAATGCCCAAACCAAGAAAAGAAATCGCGGATAGAACCGATGGGTAAACGGATGGGTAAAAACCATTGGGGCACCCCATAGGATGACCCATGGGCATGTGGGCCGGCCACTTGGCCACCAAGTAAGGGTGGTGGCCAAGTAAACTTGGTGGCTAAGGGATGGAGGAGGTGTGAATAGTAAGGAGGTGGGGGGCAAAATGACTAAATTGCCCTAAGCCTTGGTTTTCTATAAATAGAAAGCTAGATTTTCATTTTCTAGGATTTTGAAAATCCTACACTTGAGAGAGAGAGAGAGAGAGAGAGAGCTCGGTTGGGAGAGGAAGAGGAAGAGCGTGAGCATGAATGCTCAGATCAAAAGTGATCGTGAAATAGAAAAGCTCGTAAATCGCCGGCTTTGTCCAACGGAAGAAGATTAAAGAAGAACGGTAATCCGAACCCTAGTTCTTCTAATATTTTTCTTTAAGTTTTTATGTTAAAAAACGTAACTTAATGAAGATAAGAAATAGATGAAGTTAAGAATGATTTCATATGGTTGAAATCATGAGAAAATAAAGAAATAAGAATTAAAAATTTATTTTTTGAATTTCTTAAGGAAGTATAAGATTCGTAAGGATTTTGAGCGATCCGAATGAATTTATGAATGAGTAGGTTAAATTAGTAAGGAATCATATTCTATAACATCAAATTCCAAGAAAAAGTAGAATCGTAATTGAAAATATCGATTAAAATGAAGAACGAACGAAGAACGCGAAGAACACGAAGAACGTTGTTGATGGACAAATTTAAAACCATCATAGTGTAATTGTTTTTGATGGGTAAGTTTAAAACCATCGCGTATAAGTTAGTTGCTTATTGCTTGGTTAGGAACGTTAGAAACATTCATGAAGAACGGATTAAAACGGAGCTATAACGAAGTTATGGCAAAAGTTTCGTAAAAGAAGAACGAGAATTAGAAGGTTAGTAAATGAACCCGAATGTGTAGGGTTTCATAAGAATGTAAGAGAATGTATAAAACGTAAGTCATGGACTCAAGAACGAACGAATTCCGAGTTCGGATGACCGAATTACGGACGAACGAACGAAGAACGTTAAAAACGTTAAAATGAACGAAAAGTGAAGATTAAGCCAATTGAATGGCATGTTAATGGATTCAGAATGAATTTATGTCTGTGGGTAATTGAAGTACGTAAGATAAGGAAGAAAATGACTTTGGAACGGCCTCGTTCCGAGTTATAACGAAGAAGTTATGAGATTTCGAAATCAGCGTCTCAAGCTTGTAAAAGACTTAGAAAAATTTTTCTAGGTTTCATGCTCGGCGCCACAGCTCGAGTCGTGCCTTGGAGGCCGGTGCCGCAGGGCGAGATCGGCTATAATCTTCTGGAGAGTGACACCGCAGCGCGAGTGATAAGAAAGGACTTGGCGCCGCAGCGCCAGGCCAAAAGAGATGAGAGAGAAGTAGGTCGCGCCGCAGCGCGAGAGGAAAGGAAGGGAGTGGCGCCGCAGCGCCGGTCCAGGGCAAGGCCCAGAAATGAGATTTTTATTTCTCAATTATTGGGAGATGTGCAAGAAAGAAGTATGAACACGTAGTTCACATAATTTAACATTTAAGTAAGTGTGTTAAACCTTTAGTGAAGGTTGAACGGAAAGATTAAACGAGATTAAAAGATGAAGAATTTAAGCGCTACATTACGTAACCGATATCCGGGGACCGTAGTCGTAATGAATGAATGTGAGGGATTACTGTGAGTGTGATTCCTTAGACGTTGAGTGAAGAAGGTAATAAATAACATTCCAATGTTATGACATGTCATTGTAAGATGAACGTAAAGCGTATAGACGCTGTGAACGCAACATTGTTGTGAAGAACGATCGGTCTTAGCATACAACGAACAGTATGGCTTTGACATTAAGAAAGAATAATGAACATGGGGTTCATGGGATGGATAACGATCAAAAGCGATTAAAAACCTTGAATAAAGGTTGAATGAGAGATTAAGAAACGAGCAACGTGAATGTTGAATGCGTAAACGATCTTCGTAAATCGTATTCGCGTTTGATGAACGTTCTAAGTATTCCCTAGTTGTATGACTTAGACGTTGATGAAAGTAGTAAGTAAGATACGAATGTTATCAGGAAAGCCGTAAGGTAATGAAGAATGTTGATTAACCGTGAACGGTGAATAAACTAAATTGAAGATAATAACGTATAACGTTAAGAAGCCGAGTTAATAAGTATTACTTGGATAAGCGTTCCGAGTGGAAGGAACTGGATGTTTTAAGGTATTAATAAATTCATATGAAATGGTTAACGCTATGACCTCATAGCATTGACATTGAATGATCGTTCCGAGTGTACAAAAGACTGTATGACTTAAACGATAATGAATGAATCCCGAGGTATGGCATTTACTTGCCAGAAAGCCATAAGGAATAAGAATTTGACTTAACGAACATTGTATTTAATGGTTCGGATAAGTTAAGATAAATAGGTTATGGTACAATCGTAACTTTAATAGTTGACATATGGGACCTGGGATAAACAATTCCTTTAGAGAGCGAAGGTATATAAAAAACTGGCAACCGATCTAACTTACTGTGTGGACAGTGTAGATGAGACGGGAACTTGTTTATTGGTTGTTTGTGGGAAACCACTCAGAGTACCATATGGACTACTAGCAGAGACATGATGTGTGCTGAGTCCTAGGAGAGTTATAAGAAGAAGATAAGAATGTAAATCATCAAAGATGATAAATGTATGAATAAGACATCTCAGTATGTCATAAAGCCGTAATCTGGTAATGAGAGTTAGTCGCGTAATTACAAAAACGCGAACCTTAAGAAGTAGAGTTAAGTAAACCAACGCGTAAGTCAAGTATATGACTAATTGGTGTACATGTTATTTCCTTATGTGTTATATAGGGATTTGGAATGAGCAGTTCAGCATAAACTATAAGCTGTAGCTGTGAGTAAGGCAAGTTTCCTAACTTCATTCATATTTTAAATGAATGCTAGTTTCAAAAACTTCTCAGATGTTGAACTTGAGAAGTTCTGTCTATGTGCGAATGTGCGATATTTGTACAAAGTGGTAGAATGTATGAGGCCTTGTGCCACAATGTGAACACTTTGTTGTTTCTTTGAGATGAACTGTTCTGTGATTGAACTGTTCAATACAAGTATGTTCTATTTATACGTGAACCGTTATTGTTAAGTCTGTGCTAATGATTATAGCCAGACAGGATATGTATGCAAAAAGGTAGAAGAATGAAAGTGGTGTAAAGAGTATATGATGAATGTTGTAAAATGATAGGAATCGAGACTATTCTTATTATTCAACCTGTTTCATAACCTTTGATCGGTTATTGAAGTTCTAAAGAAATGTTTGAATTCTGAACTTGTTTGTTCAAACTGTTATGACTTGCTGGGCAGTTTAATGCTCACACTTGCTTTAAATGAAAAACATTTTCAGCGTGCGATGTTAGAAAGAACTTAAGGATCCCGTAAGAAGCAAGCTGACGGTATCCAGATGAAGTGCCATTCAGAATGTGAATGAGCGAGAAGATCAAGTGAAGACTTGTAATGTAGAAAGATGAATAGAACTATAGAATAGTTTAATGAATTTTTATGTATCCTTGGTGGCGGATAAAAGTCACTTGTGCAAGATGTAAAGAATAATGTAATTACCATTATTTGTTATGAAAGAGGTTTTAAGGTTTTAGAACCTGAGATTTGAGAATATATGTTATTATATTTCAGTATATAATGATGTATGTTGGATGAATGATGTACTCGTGATGTACGGAATCCGGGTGTGAAGATAGACCGGATTTCGGGGCGTTACATCAGATCTTTCCTGATGCTATACTGGAGTTGTCGCCAACAATTTACAATATGAGATACTCTAACCTTCATTGAAACAGTTTCCAATGGCTTACATCATCGGACCCTTCCCGATGCTACGCTAGAGTTGTCGGCAATGGTTTACACTTTCAATCATTCTGACCCTCGTTGAAGTAGTTTTCAACAGCTTACATCATCAGACTCATCTCGATGCTACACTGAAGTTATCGCCAACGGTTTACACTGTCAATCATTCTAACTTTCGTTGAAGCAATTTTTAACAGCTTACACCACCTGACCCTTCTCGATGCTACGTTGGAGTTGTCGCAACGGTTTACACAGAATTCCCAGATTTCCACAGTTTGACATCGTGTTTCTGGGTTTTAGGTCCTTTCCGCTTAATCGCGTAGAACCTTTTTTCCTGATTTGACTTTTTAAGCTTTCAGGAACTTCGTTGTAGCTCAAATTTTATCGAGTCAGAGGGGGTGGGACCTACCTTAGGTGGCCACAGGTCTACCTACGACTACCGTGGGTTGACCCGCGGCTCCCATCGAGTTTATTTACTCCACCTGTTCCTTTCATAAGTCATTTTCAAGTTGAATTATATAGAAAATCCAAAAATTCTTCTTCAGATCTACTGAGTTCGGACTGCTTTCTGCAAAACCTATCACCGTACAATTGTTCAGCACTACTCTGGTAATGTTTACATGTTTTGTTTTCAAGTTTTGACTGTTATAACTTTAGATTTCATATAGAATGCTTCTAAACACAATATAGGGAATATAAATGCTTATATGACATGATAAAAATGATCAAATTTAGTAAATGCTTATATTTCACTATGCTAAATGTATTGATGTGAAAAACACTAATTTTTGAGACAGTAATTTGGCACACTTTTTTGCTAGTTTCTTCATACTATTTGAGGACAAATAAGCACGAGTTTTTCAAAAAATACACATGATAATTTGTCTGGCATTGTGACTTACTTTTAATGTTTAATATTTATATCTTGTTGGATTTGTGTGCTACTGAATGGCCACCTAGTCATGCCTATGTGCATGTGGACAGTCCATTTTATAAAGAAAACTCTGGCAAAAAAATTTCACGAGTCTAGACATTTAATAAATATGTAACTTTAACTCTATTAGGGATGTATGTTAAATTAATGCATGTATTAGGACTTAGACTATGCATGAAGCAATGATTTGAATTTAATAAGCTTTAAGTTTAAAACTTACCTCACCATTTCTGAGGTGATTTGGAGATTTCGTTCAGGTTATGGATTCATATAGACCAAGTAGCTCTCGCACGATGTCCGCAGGTGTGAGGAGGAGAGCTTCTGATGTTCCTCAACCTCGTCCAGCCTGGCAGCCTCACTGGTTGACTGAGTCAGTTATTCGTTTTATATAGGTTGAGAGGCCGGAGGCTGTAGATAAGGAGGATGATGTTCCTATTGTAACAACCCGATATTTTCTATATAAATAAATAATAAATTTTTCGTATAAATTTTTTTTTATTTTAAGGATGAGGATTTGTACAAGATAATGTGTTTATGTATTTATGTGGTAAATAAAAATATATTTATTACATAAATATTTACAAATAATTTTATTTTAGAAATTATTGAGTATATTCTTATAATAATTACTTTTATAGCAGAAATGTTTTTATTAATTATTTTCCATGAAAATATAATCATATATTATTTAAATAATATATGGAGTGATTTTTAGAATAATTATAGTTATTATTTTATTATATGAATTTTAGTACAGATTATTAAGTTAATTATTTTACCTTAATTATTAAGGTTAAATATGGAAGAATAAATCAGATATGGAATCCAAACCCTAATTTTGGATTATTGTCAAGTTATGAGAATAATAATATAATATTAATCATATTTTGATTTTTCAGTGCTATGAATATGTGTTGTATGTCCGTATTGTTAATGGTTGGTCAATTACGGTGTATTATGACCAAACCATAGTAATAATGTTAAACCCTAATTTGAGATCCAATTTAGAGTACACGATTGTTATATAACTGTGTTATATAATTTATGTTGTGGATTAATTAGGTAAACCCTAATTATAATCTAGAAACCCTAATTAGTAATTACAAAACCTAATTACTAGTTGTAAACCCTAATCGCTAAAATGGTGATCTTAATTATTATTTTAGTAAATTATAATGTTAATTGGAAAACCCTAATAATATTAAGGAACCCTAATTATTTAAAAACCCTAAATCTTAATTGGCAAGTTCTAATTAAAATTTTATTGAACTTTAAACATAAATTTTTAAACCCTAGAAATTATTTGGGAAACCTTAAGGTTTAAGATCTATTGATTTTAACCTAGATTCAAGTGCCATGGACAAGAATACCCTTAAAATTTCATGAGAAAAGACCATTTTACCCCTCTTGTATTATTGAATTTTGCCAAGTGTTAGAGTTGTTGGAGTTGGTGACCTAACATGTTGACTTAGTGACTTAAATTGCCAGCAATCAGTAATATATATCAGCCATACATGTATCATACACTAGTATATATAAATCAAGAGAGAAAGAAAGTCACCATTTAGCTCATTTCTCTCTAAACACTCAACCTAGACTCTCTCTCTCTCTCTCTTAAACCAACGAAAATATAAGCTAAATCAGTTCCATAAACAAGCCCCACGAAAATCACTAACAAATCAGAAGTCAAAAATCAAGATTTGTTCATTAGAGGTATAAACCCTACTTGAAAATCTGTCCATCGATCTGTGGTTTGATGTTATTTTTTTGTGTGTTAAACATGTTAAATCTAGTGTATAATGATGATCTGGGTTGCTAGATGTTAGATCCATAACATCTAGAGGCTCAGATTTGAAGTTTTATAAAATCTGGAAAATTTTTGTTTTGTGTTCTGACAATGAATGTCAGAGACTGTAGATCCTTATTGGTTTATGTTTTTGGTTGTTTTATGTTTTAGATATGTAGTCTGTTATGAGATCTTTGCTCTGGATCAAGAATCAAGCCTAGATCAGTTGTAGATTGTAAGTTATAACCGGTCAAAGGTCGTTGACCGGCATTGATCGGGCCATTTCTGGGTTATCCAGAAAGTTTCCAGGACGGTCTGACAGTAGATTCATGGCCTTGGATCTTGCAGGTGTTAGTTTATTTGTTTTTGATGTTGTAGTATGTTTGTACTATGATATATGGACTTCAAGATTAAGCTTGTAGATCGCATAAATATCTAATGGATCGAAGTCAGTGGAAGGTCAAACCAGGCCAGAAGATCACGAACTTAGTTTTCTGGGCAACCCAGAAAACTTAAATGCATGATCTCTGACAAGGTTTGACCAGCTTATATCTTTTGATTTTGTTGTTGTTCATTCGGTTTTATGTAATGGATCTCTAGACTTGCATGTTATTTACATACTGCATGCATTAGTTCACACAAAACGCACAAGAATCACATGTTATAGATGGCCAAAATTGGACAGACAACCTGTTCTTCATTTCTGGGTAACCCAGAAATGAAGAACATGTCTGACAGCTTGTTTGAGGGATCAAATCTCTTTGATTGATGCATGTTTTGGTCATGTTTGCTGTTGGATCTTGTAGTATAACATTAGTACTACACGATCTGACAAATAAAATACCCAGAAACACATTACACAGATCACAGCACTTGGTCAAACCTAGCAACTCGTTAACTGGCATGGTGTTCTAGGTTTTAATGAAGAACGCCTATAGCGACGGTTTAGTCGCTATAGGCGGTCTTTAGCGACAAATATTATTTTATTTTCCAAAAATTATTAAATAAATAGAAAAAAATAGTTTTTAATTATTAAAAATACCAAATAAATTTTTAAAAATTATTTAAATTCTAAAAATTAGTTTTTAATTATTTTTAATATATTTCATAAATATTTAATATTTTTGGAATATTAAAAGTATTTAATATATTTAATTATAATATTAAATAAATTATTTAAAAATGATTTTTATATTTGAAAAATCATTTAAAATTATATTTTGATATAAGAAAATATTTTAAGTTATTTTTAATGACTTTAATATTTTGTGATAAATTTCATTTATAAATTAATATTAATGATCATTAAGTTATTTACTAAATAAATTGATTAAAAATGATTTTATTATATTAAAAATCATTTTAAATAATAATAAGGTATTTAAAAATATTTTAAGTTATAAAATATAACTTTCAATATTTAAAGGTAAATTTCATTAATTAATTATTATTAATGATATTAATTTATTTAATAATTATATTAAATAAATAGTTTAAAAATAGTTTTATTAATTTAAAAATCATTTAAAAAGGATATAAATGAATTAAAAATATTTTAAGTTATAATTAAATGACTTTTAATATTTTGATAAATAATACATTAATACTTTAATATTAATGATAATTATTTAAAAATAATTTTAAATGTTTTAAAAATCATTTAAGGGTAATATTAATACTTTAAAGGTATTTTGAGTTATTATAAATAACTTTTATATTTTGGCAATTGTTTAATTAATAGTTTAATATTAATTAAATATTAATGATAATAGAATTGATTAGTATTTAAATCATTTAATAATGATTCCGATGTTTGAAAATTCATGATAAATTATAATAAATGTTTAAAAATTATTATAAATCATTTAAAAATAATATGACTGATACTTACAATATTGAGTTATGGAATAGAGTCTTAGTCTCGATAATTACCCGATAAAGCCGTCGGTACACCGACATGTTTCAGAAATTGATCTGGACTTAGATATTTTGACTAAATAAGTGTTTATTTGTGATTCAATGGTTGTTAAACTTATGTGACAATGTGATTAGGTAATGTGCTGACTGTAATAAGTAGTGCTATGTGTTAAAGTATGTGATTCTAATCAGTAAAATGATCTTATTACTGATATGTTGTTATACAAAAGATAGAACTAAATTGTAAATTGTAAATTGTAAGCCGCGCATCAGGCAAGTATTTTACCTTTGCATTTTCTTTATGCAATGGACATGAGTAAGAATATTTATGAATTATATTATTACTATACAGATTATTAACCTTATATTATATACGCTCATTGATTATCAACATGTTAGTATATGGTAAATTCAGATATATATTCTGTTCGTTAATTTCTATAAATAGTTATACAAGTGTCCCCACTTGGATAATCATTGTATTTAATCACATGTTGATACACCTTTGTTAATTATCCATATATATATGTTGAATTATAGATTATTGTTGAACAAGATAAAACCTTTGATTTGGAACCCAGACAGATATGAACATCCCGATCAAGGGAAAACTTTTATGCGCCCAAGGCGGACAGAGTGAACGATACCCTCATTCTTGTAATGTAGTATTGATCAATACAGGGTACAACGGGCTGATCACCCCCGTGCCTGTAAGTTATGATGGTTTATAGATGAAGTTCTGTTTAACCTTTTCGAAAATGAAAATAATGTTCATATCATGTCACTTAAACCTTATTTATAGTCATTACGTAGTTTTAAAAATTTGAAAGAGGGATGTTATATTATTATTATCGGTTCAGATTACTTCACAACTATTGATTTGTTGTTGAAGGGTAGTATAAAGAAAATATTTAAATCCTTTCAGCTTATATATATAATTGCTATTACTTGCTGGGCACTCAAATGCTCATCCTTGCTTAATTTAAATGTTTTCAGCTAAGTGTGAGCAACCAGAAGGCTTGGCTAAGAACAAAGGGAAAGGGAAGGTTGCAGAATAAGTTGGTGCTATTTTATGTAATAGTTATGCTTAGTAAGATAATGATATTAATTATCTATCATGGGTTGTAATGAATATTTAAAAGTTACGTACTTGGGATTCAGACTCTGATAATTATGTAAATTAAGTTGGTATCTATATTATTGTTACTATTATTAGTATTATTCCACTTATAGAAATGGTATCGTGAAGCACCGAGTTCGGGTTTCAAGTATCCGGATTTAGGGGCGTCACAAGATGGTATCAGAGCTTATGGTTAAAAACCTTGGGTAGGTTAGACCTTAGGCTATAACCTTAGAACAGAGGGAAACGTTGAAAATATAAATAACTCATATAGAGTTTAAAAAGAGATGAATTGAATAAATTCATTGTCAAACAAAATAAAAGGTAACTTTTATAAAACTATTGTTTGCTGTGTGTATATACTATATGCTAATCAGGATAATTTATGTGTGTAGATGTTTGATGGAAAAGGCTTGTTATATGCTTATAGCATGAAGAAGGATCAAACCCATACACCCGAACTGATATCGAAGCCAATAGCTGAAATAGAGGCTCACAATGAAAACAACTCAGACGATGTGGTTATCGTAGAAAATGTAGTACCAGATTCGGAGATGGTTGAGCTGACAGATAGTGATTCGGACACTAAAGTTGAAGCTGATCAAGCATCAACGGAGGTGCAGGATCTGAGGAACAAGGTTTCTTCTCTGGAAGGGTTGTGGGAGATTGAAAAGTTGTTGAATAGTCAATTGCGTTAAGCGTTAATAGAAACAATAGAAGAACAAGATAAGCTTAAAATCCAAATTGATCATATGGGTGCCACAAGCAACACATCGAGTGCAGCTCCGAGCAAGAAGGGGAAAAGAAAGATATAATACCATGATGTAGGAAAACCTGATAGGAAGAAAGGGAAAAGAATATGTTATCTTTGCGGTTATGAAGAACATACTACTCTTGTATTGTCCTGACAACAAACCAGGAGCCTGTTTTATCTATGGGGTAGAAGGTCATCAGGCGAGAGGTTATCCAAGAAAAAGGAGTAATAAATAGGTAGTATAGGTTCTGTTGTGTAGGTGTGTTTAATGTAATATATATGATAAGTATGTTTGTGTAATGTGATGTTTTCAACTTTTGTATTAAGTCAAGACTGTAAATCCTGACTTTTATTGTCACAAAGGGATGAATGATGTTAAAAGCAGTATGTGCTATGTTATGTAAATATTCGTTAAATGAATATGAATCTATGTTTGAGTAATGAAACAAGTTTGAAATATTAAACTTATATGATAATGTTTAGAATGTAAGTTAAATTTATGATTTTATTTAATCAAATAATGTCGCCAAGATGTTGAACTCGCAATCAAAGGGCAGAAGAATCTGTCAACAATGTTGAAGGACAACAACAAGCAGACCCGATGCAGAACTTCGCAAACATGGTAGCTCAGGCCATGCAACAGGGAATACCAGCTGCAGGGAACCCGCCAGACAATCGCTTGGCGAACTTTAAAGATTTCAAAGCTGTAGGACCACCAGAATTCAAAGGTACAACTGACCCTGTAGAAGCCCAAATTTGGGTTAAGGAAATTGAGAAAGCGTTCATAATAGCTAGGGTAGCTGAGGGGCAAAAGACCGCTTTTGGCACCTACATGATAAATGGTGAGTAAAATTTTTGGTGGGAAGTAAATCAGGCGAGGGCAGGAGAAGGTGTGATAACATGGGATAGATTTAAAACTTTGTTTTTCAAAAATTATTTTTCACCAAGTATGCAGGCAAGGATGGAGGTTAAATTTTTAGAATTGAAGCAGGAGAATATGACTGTTGCGGAATACGCCGTAAAATTTAATGAGTTAGCTAGGTTTACCCCGCATCAAGTGGATACGGAGGCTAGGAAAGCGAGAAGGTTTGAGCTGGGATTAAAACCCTGGCTCTACAATAAGGTGGCAGTGTTGCAAATCCCTACATTTGCAGCACTCATGGAGAAGGCGATTATTGCTGAGGAGGGAAGTGAGGCCATGAGCCTCTACAACAAGGAGAGGAAGAATAAGGACAAGGTTGAAGGAGCTGGGAAGGTAGGAATTAATAGTGGGACCAGAAGCGGAGATGGCAAGAGAAAGGTGAACAACTTTGGAAATGTCCAGGTAAAACAAGAAGGTGCTAAGAAGCAGGTGGTGTAGTGTAAGACATGTGGGAAGAACCACTCGGGGGAGTGTTTGAAAGGAAAGTTTGTTTGCTATAAGTTCGAGCAGGAGGGCCATATCTCTCCCAACTGCCCCAATCCTAAGATGAACAGTGGGTGTTTCCTGTGCGGGTCGACGGAACACAAGGTGAAGGATTGTCCGAAGAGGAGGGCGGAGGCAGGAAGTGTGAACACGGGCACTGGCAGCGGAACTTTAGTAATCACGGGACCTACGTCATCGAGCAAGCCAACAAAATCAACAGCAAGGGTCTACAACATGACAGTCCAAGATACGGCAGCAGCTGGCAATGAAATTCCAGGTATTATTCGTATAATATTTATTTTCTTATATACATGATTTTCATATATATAGTAAATTGTTTTATAAAGAAATTTTGAGGAGGAATTTGAGTTCTTTTAGAAACTAATTTTTCCGTTTAATCAGAAAGACAAACTTTATGTGAATAGTTAAAGATCAGTTCGATCAAAGTTGATCGAGATCTATTTGCGATGATTGTGTATGTTATGTACCCGTGTATGTATAGGTTTTAAAACGGTGATTCCAGAGACGGAATCTTTATAAGGGAGGGTGAATGTAACAACCCGATATTTTCTATATAAATAAATAAGAAATTTTTCGTATAAATTTTTTTTATTTTAAGGATGAGGATTTGTACAAAATAATGTGTTTATGTATTTATGTGGTAAAGAAAAATATATTTATTACATAAATATTTACAAATAATTTTATTTTAGAAATTATTGAGTATATTCTTATAATAATTTCTTTTATAACAAAAATATTTTTATTAATTATTTTTCATGAAAATATAATCATATATTATTTAAATAATATATGGAGTGATTTTTAGAATAATTATAATGATTATTTTATTATATGATTTTTAGTACATATTATTAGGTTAATTATTTTACCTTAATTATTGAGGTTAAATATGGAAGAATAAATCAGATATGGAATCCAAACCCTAATTTTGGATTATTGTCAAGGTATGGGAATAATAATATAATATTAATCATATTTTGATTTTTCAGTGCTATGAATATGTGTTGTATGTTCATATTGTTAATGGTTGGTCAATTACAGTGTATTATGACCAAATCCTATTAATAATGTTAAACCCTAATTTGAGATCCAATTTAGAGTACAAGATTGTTATATAACTGTGTTATATAATTTATGTTGTGGATTAATTAGGTAAACCCTAATTATAATCTAGAAACTCTAATTAGTAATTACAAAACCTAATTACTAGTTGTAAACCCTAATCGCTAAAATGGTGATCTTAATTATTATTTTAGTAAATTATAATGTTAATTGGAAAACCCTAATAATATTAAGGAACCCTAATTATTTAAAAACCCTAAATCTTAATTAGTAAGTTCTAATTAAAATTTTATTGAACTTTAAACTTAAATTTTTAAACCCTAGAAATTATTTAGGAAACCTTAAAGTTTAAGATCTATTGATTTTAACCTAGATTCAAGTGCCATGGACAAGAATACCCTTAAAATTTCATGCGAAAAGACCATTTTACCCCTCTTGTATTATTGAATTTTGCCAAGTGTTAGAGTTGTTGGAGTTGGTGACCTAACATGTTGACTTAGTGACTTAAATTGCCAGCAATCAGTCATATATATCAGCCATACATGTATCATACACTAGTATATATAAATCAAGAGAGAAAGAAAGTCACCATTTAGCTCATTTCTCTCCAAACAGTCAACCTAGACTCTCTCTCTCTCTCTTAAACCAACGAAAATATAAGCTAAATCAGTTCCATAAACAAGCCCCACGAAAATCACTAACAAATCAGAAGTCAAAAATCAAGATTTGTTCATTAGAGGTATAAACCCTACTTGAAAATCTGTCCATCGATCTGTGGTTTGATGTTATTTTTTTTTTGTGTTAAACATGTTAAATCTATTGTATAATGATGATCTGGGTTGCTAAATGTTAGATCCATAACATCTAGAGGTTCGGATTTGAAGTTTTATAAAATCTAGAAATTTTTTGTTTTGTGTTCTGACAATGAATGTCAGAGGCTGTAGATCCTTATTGGTTTATGTTTTTGGTTGTTTTATGTTTTAGATATGTAGTCTGTTATGAGATCTTTGCTCTGGATCAAGAATCAAGCCTAGATCAGCTGTAGATTGTAAGTTATAATCGGTCAAAGGTCGTTGACCGGCATTGACCGGGCCCTTTCTGGGTTACCCAGAAAGTTTCCAGGACGATCTGACTGTAGATTCATGGCCTTGGATCTTGCAGGTGTTAGTTTATTTGTTTTTGATGTTGTAATATGTTTGTACTATGATATATGGACTTCAAGATTAAGCTTGTAGATCGCCTAAATATCTAATGGATCGAAGTCAGTGGAAGGTCAAACCAGGCCAGAAGATCACGAACTTAGTTTTCTGGGCAACCCAGAAAACTTAAGTGCATGATCTCTGACAAGGTTTGACCAGCTTATATCATTTGATTTTATTGTTGTTCATTCGGTTTTATGTAATGGATCTCTAGACTTACATGTTATTTACATAGTGCATGCATTAGTTCACACAAAACGCACAAGAATAACATGTTATAGAAGGCCAAAATTGGACAGACAACTTGTTCTTCATTTCTGGGTAACCCAGAAATGAAGAACACGTCTGACAACTTATTTGAGGGATTAGATCTCTTTGATTGATGCATGTTTTGGTCATGTTTGCTGTTGGATCTTGTAGTATAACATTAGTACTACACGATCTGACAAATAAAATACCCAGAAACACATTACACAGATCACATCACTTGGTCAAACCTAGCAACTCGTTAACTGGCATGGTGTTCTGGGTTTGCATGAAAAACATGAAAAACACCTATAGCGACGGTTCTGTCGCTATAGGCGGTTTTTAGCGACAAATAGTATTTTATTTTCTGAAAATTATTAAATAAATAAAAAAAAATAGTTTTTAATTATTAAAAAAACCAAATAAATTATTAAAAATTATTTTAAATTCTGAAAATTAGTTTTTAATTATTTTTAATATATTTCATAAATATTTAATATTTTTGGAATATTAAAAGTATTTAATTTATTAAATTTTAATATTAAATAAATTATTTAAAAATGATTTTTATATTTGAAAAATTATTTAAAATTATATTATGATATAAGAAAATATTTTAAGTTATTTTTAATGACTTTTAATATTTTGTGATAAATTTTATTAATAAATTAATATTAATGATCATTAAGTTATTTACTAAATAAATTGATTAAAAATAATTTTATTATATTAAAAATCATTTTAAATAATAATAAGGTATTTAAAAATATTTTAAGTTATAAAATATAATTTTCAATATTTCAAGGTAAATTTCATTAATTAATTATTATTAATGATATTAATTTATTTAATAATTATATTAAATAAATAGTTTAAAAATGGTTTTATTAATTTAAAAATTATTTAAAAAGGATATAAATGAATTAAAAATATTTTAAGTTATAATTAAATGACTTTTAATATTTTGATAAATAATACATTAATACTTTAATATTAATGATAATTATTTAAAAATGATTTTAAATGTTTTAAAAATCATTTAAGGGTAATATTAATACTTTAAAGTTATTTTGAGTTATTATAAATAACTTTTATATTTTGGCAATGGTTTTATTAATAGTTTAATATTAATTAAATATTAATGATAATAGAATTGATTAGTATTTAAATCATTTAATAATGATTCCGATGTTTGAAAATTCATGATAAATTATAATAAATATTTAAAAATTATTATAAGTCATTTAAAAATAATATGACTGATACTTACAGATATTGAGTTACGGAATAGAGTCTTAGACTCGATAATTACCTGATAAAGCCGTCGGTACACCGACATGTTTCAAAAATTGATATGAACTTAGATATTTTGACTGAATAAGTGTTTATTTGTGATTCAATGGTTGTTAAACTTATGTGATAATGTGATTAGGTAATGTGCTGACTGCAATAAGCAGTGCTATGTGTTAAAGTATGTGATTCTAATCAGTAAAATGATCTTATTATTGATATGTTGTTATACAAAAGATAGAACTAAGATGCAAATTGTAAGCCGCGCATCAGGCAAGTATCTTACCTTTACATTTTCTTTATGCAATGGACATGAGTAAGAATATTTATGAATTATATTATTACTGTACATATATATTCTGTTCGTTAATTTTTATAAATAGTTATACAAGTGTCCCACTTGGATAATCATTGTATTTAATCACATGTTGATACACCTTTATTAATTACCCATATATATATATGTTGAATTATAGATTATTGTTGAACAAGATAAAATCTTTGATTTGGAACCCAGACAGATATGAACATCCCAATCAAGGGAAAACTTTTATGCGCCCAAGGCGGACAGAGTGAACGATACCCTCGTTCTTGTAATGTAGTATTGATCAATACAGGGTACAACGGGCTGATGTTTACAGATAAAGTTTTGTTTAACCTTTTTGAAAATAAAAACAATGTTCATAACATGTCACTTAAACCCTATTTATAGTCATTACGTAATTTCAAAAATTTGAAAGACGGATGTTATATTATTATTATCGATTCAGATTACTTCACAACTATTGATTTATTGTTGAAGGGTAGTATAAAAAACATTTAAATCCTTTCAGCTTATATATATAATTGCTATTACTTGCTGGGCATTCAAATGCTCATCCTTGCTTAATTTAAATGTTTTCAGCTAAGTGTGAACAACCAGAAGGCTTGGCTAAGAACAAAGGGAAAGGGAAGGTTACAGAATAAGTTGGTGCTATTTTATGTAATAGTTATCCTTAGTAAGATAACGATATTAATTATCTATCATTGGTTGTAATGAATGTTTAAAGGTTACGTACTTGGGATTCAGACTCTGATAATTATGTAAATTAAGTTGGTATCTATATTATTGTTATTATTATTAGTATTATTCCACTCATAGAAATGGTATCGTGAAGCACCGAGTTCGGGTTTCAAGTATCCGAATTTAGGGGCGTCACACCTATTGAGGACCCTGCTCCTTTTGCTTCCATTCCCCGCTGGGAGCTTCCAATTATTATTTTGACGATTCTAGATCTTCTAGATGATTTAAGTCGTTATCCCTTGATCTACCTTTATGTGAACGAGGTAATAGCCGTTTCTATTTTGTACCTTTCTTCTCTTCCCACTTTTGGGGGCAAGGGTTTGATCTTGATTTTGAACTTGATGTAGGTCCCCGACTTCACTTAGCCTAGGAAGAACTGGTTTAGCATTCACTCTTTGTACCAGACCATTCATACGGAGTACTAGGCTATTGTCCATTCTTGGGGTTTTGAGGCCTTCTTTTCTGTTCCTCCCCATCGTTGCCCCTGGGGTTATCTGAGGGCTTTATTAGAGCGATGGTTCCACCAGACTCTGTCTCTCCATTTGTTGGGTTGTGAGGTGATGGTGACACTAATGGACTAGCGGTTCATCATGGGGTTAGAGTTTATAGTGGAGTCAGTGCCTTTAGTGGCTGACATTTCATCGGCTATCATTCGATCCCTTTTGGGAGTTCCTGCCATGGCCCTCAAGGGCCAGACCATCCGCTTTGGGCCTTTGAGTGTGGATGCCATGCGTGGGGCTTTAACTAAGCCTCTGCCTAATAATCAGAGGGTTAGGGATCACATTCTTTGGCGGATGTTCTTAATCATCATCAGGGATTGTTTCCTAGCTGATAACTCCTCAACGGTCTCTTTTACTTTAGTCAGCGCCACGCGTGATGTGGATCACATCAGGGATTTTGACTGGGGCTAATTCACATTTGCCTATTTTCTTCGTGGGATGCGCCTATGGTCAAAAGGTGTGACAAAGGCATGGCTAGGCTTTTACCCTTTTTTAATGATGAGTAATTTTTCTTTATCTCCCAATTTCCTCAATTCGGGCAAACAATCTTCATAACTGATGAAATTTAATCTTTACATTTTCAGTTTTGGGCCTATAAGAGGCTTCCTTGCCTTCACCCAGTTACTACATTAGGTCTGGAGACCTATCCACGAGGATGGCAAAGGCATCACTCCACTCTCGCTGAGGTTCCCGTAGTAGAGGGGTTTACCCACTCCCGATTATAATTGGAGCTGTTGACTGTCAATGTCGTCTCATGGATTCCCTATCCCGAATTTCATCTGGCAGTAGGTTTTGAGGGTGGCTTTTTGACTGGGGTAAAGTATATAATATCCACTCGTCGAATTCTTCTCTTAACCGATGGAGGCTGGGAGCTCTACTTGGGAGAGCGTGTCATCAGGATCATCACAGAAGAGATTCGTATTACTTTCTCTCCTCCTGCTAGACGATATTGATGTTTATCTCAGATAGTTGTAGAGATTCCTATGATGGGCTTAGATGGAGTCACTTTATCAGTGGGCTCTTACACTCAAGATGCCTTCCATCAAAGGTGGACTCCTCGCACCATTGGAGCTCTGATGTGTGCCACTCAATTCATGGGGGATATGGTTCCTGGGTCTGTGATAATGACAAACCGAATTGCCTGTGTTTTAGAGCCCACTCATTTGGAGCAGATTGATAGGTTGACCCAAAGGTTGGATCGGGCACACTTTTTCATCAGATATTTGGGCAGAGATCCGTCAGAGGCATATTCTTTTAATTTCTCCATCTTTAGCGCTGGTCCTTCATGTGTCCCATATTCTAACAGCTACACGGGAGTAGACCCCCCTTTGTATCGACCTGATATTCCCTCTGGTAGAGATACAGTGACTCAAGCATAGTTACAGCAGGTTGATCGGTTGGATGCTGTAGACATCATAGATTTCTTTGGATAGATTTTTCGTTATCTCTTTTAATAGGCCTCTGTTAGATATTGGGCGGCTGTGCCCCATTTCTAGTTATCTCTTTTGATAGGCCTCTGTCAGATATTTGGCAGATGTGCCCCATTTCCCAGTACTTTTTATTTTTAGTTGTAGACAGAGATGATGTTATCGACATCGAGAAGATTTGTGTCCCTTTATGTGCTTGCCGTTTTGTGTTCTCACTTGGTTGAGTTTTTTCTGAAAAGTTGAGTTTGAAAAGGTCCGACATGTGAATGTCGACGATTTGACTTTTAGAGTCGCTAGTTGGTAGATTTGAAATGGTTGTACAAACTCAACCGATTTTGGAAAGGTTTGCACAAAGGCCCAATGGTTGGACAATGTTTAACTGACATTGGAAATCGAGATTTATTGGGTTTGGGGGCTTGATTAAGCGGGGGGAAGGTGTTAGGTAGCCCCCGACTTCCATGAAAACACGGTTATCGCAACTTTTCAATTAACTTATTTATCTGCATTTGTTTATGTGTGTATTGGGCCTAAGTGCAATTATCTAGAAGTGGTGTTATGCCTCATTTGCACCTATATACAAAGGGTTTGACTTGTATATAAAAGTTCAGTTTTAGGCAAGATATAACAGTGATGTTTTGAAAAAAAAGTTTTCAAACCCTTATACTCAACAATAATTGAGGCCTTTGATACTTCTATTTTATTCTCTATTCGGCTTAATTGCTTTTATTTTCGAGATGCGAAGCATCTTCAAGAAAATAAGATACATAGCAGTGCCGAATTCCTTATGGGCATGATAGCCATCCAAGGATATCCAGACACCGTAGATAATTTACAAGCTGGCTGCAGTTGATAAGTGTCTATCATGGGAATTGAATCTAGATTTATAGGATGAATCTTCGATCACATGATTCCTAGGCTCACATGATAGATTAATATGTACAAAAGCTAAAAAGAAAACTATATTTAAATAACTCTAAGCCATTCTACCTTCAACGGTTGCAGTTTAGTCACTTTTGAACAGGTCGAAGTTAGAGATAACTTGATTTAGACAAATCTAGTCCACAATCTGGAAGATTAAATATGTACATTACGAAAGAAGTTAAAGCAAATATATATATATATATATATATATATATATATATATATATATATATACACACACACACACACACACACACACACACACACACTTCCAAGTCCTGCCTGGATTCCAAATTCGTGGCAGTTGATCATCTATATATATATATATATATATATATATATATATATTTATATTTATGTCTGGCCATAAGCAGTAAAAGGCCATGAAGTAAACTCCAGGCCAGACATATATATATATATATATATATATATATATATATATATATATATATATTAAAGTAATAGAAAGCTTAAAAATCTAAAAAATCTTATAGTGGTCTGCCAAGAATACTTTAGATAGCTTTTGGAGCCTGAAAACTCGATTTCCACCGGTTAAACTTCAATATGTTACAAAACACGAGCTTACAAGTGTTTAGAAAAAAGAGTCACTCAGTTTAAAGCACTCTAGAAGAGGTTAAAGGCTAAAATGGACAGAGTTTTCTCTCTATCCTCATTTTATTCTTACATTTTATGGCTGATGGGGGGGGGTCTATTTATAGACCAAATGTGATGCGGGTCAACCCGCGGCAGCAGCGTCTTTACTGCGGCTTCCCGGGCTACCCCGGGCTTTGCGGGTCCCGTCGTCTTGAAGTACATACACTCAGACGACACGATGTCCGCTCGAACCTTTATAACTTTCAATTCGGGAGTCCGATAGAAGCGTGCCATACCATTCTGGAAAGCTCTTTCCGAGAGCTACAAAATGACATAGGACTTGCTATTTTCCAATTTTGTGAAGATGGATCCATGACCAAAATGGCATCTATGGGTCTCCGTAGGCAGTTCGTTGAGGTGTTTTGCGTAGTTTATGCTCAGAAGTTAAGATATGTTTCTTGTGGGACTTCTTTTGAGTTAAAATGAGTTGATTTGATTTGATTTGAGGTTGAGTTGGCAAAATGACCATTTTTCCCCTCTTGGGGTTGTCTCCGGTTTTGGTGCAGTTGTAGTAGTCTTTTCTCAAGGTTATCTCTGAGATTAGCCTTCTGTTGACTCTGACAGTCCTCATGGTTATCTCTAAGGTTTGTTTGACCTCCCGGGGTTATCTCTGGGATTGGAAACTAGATCTCCCTGGGTTATCTTTGGGTTAGAAATTGGATCTTCCGGGGTTGAAATTGATATCCAAGGGTTATCTCCGGGGTTAGAAATTGATCTCCCAGGCTTATTTTCAGGGTTGAAACTGATGTTGTGATCCTCCAGGGAAATCTCTGGAGTGTGGAAAATATATTTTTGTTCTCCTGTATTGTTAGTAATTGAAAAATAAAATTTTGAGTGTCTACAGATGCCCCTCTTTTTCGTGTTTATGCAATGTAATGGAATGGATATGATAAAGATTACTAGACACTTAAAATATGACAAGGTATATTTAATGATGCAAATCACAATGCAATGAATGTTATGATGAATGTTAAAATGCTTTCGTAAATCGCAGTTTGCAAATCGCACATCACATTTTGCACTTCACACTTCTCATTTGGCCAATTGCACTTTGTAACTTGTACATCACATTTCACAAATCTTAATTCATATATCGCACTTCGCACGTCGTAAATCGCTTTACCATTACCAGTTACTGCTGATGCCTATGCTGGCATTGACTCCAACAGTTTGATTTTTTATCTATGCTTTCGATGCTTGTTTGATGAAGAGAAATTGAGATATTTTCTACATCTTTGTTGGGGATGGCATTCTAAAATCATCAGACCTTTCCGATGTATACGCTGGTGGTTTAAAATAGTAGCTACAATACTTGTAGTTTGACAAGGGTGCCTACCCTGCTGGTAATTGACTATGCTGACATCACCAAACTATTTCGATTCCCATTCGGATGGTGGTATACAAAGCTTTCATCACTGAATTGTCCTGATGTTACGCTAGATTGATGCAAATGGTTTAAATTACCGAATCTTCTGATACCTTCGTTGAAGTAATGTTCAACGACTTACTTCACCAGACTCCGCCTGATGTTATGCCGGATTGATGCCAACGACTTATAATACCAAATGATGTTCGTGAAGAAATTTTTCTATAATCTAGGCATTTAATGTGAATGAATATTTAAATCTACTAAAGATGTATGCTAAACCTTGATGGAGATGTACGCTGATGTAGCACATTTGCACATGTACAAATCATGCATGATGTGATGATCTAGATTTATCCTTAAGAGTTTATTATCCTAGGTTAATGCACATTTTAAATTGTCTGGAGTAGAAACTTATCTCACCCTTTCTGAGGCGATTTGGAGTTTCTTTTGGTTGTTAGGAGCTTGTGTCCCATTTCCTTGCGCTTTTGATTCGCAACCGGACTGAACTGATGACCTGAGTGCCGTTGACATCCCTAGAGGGTGCAGTGTAAGACCCCAACTTTCATGAATAAAGATTATTTTCTCGAAATACATTTTTTTAATATTAAGGAGTGAATTTGATATAATGTTATAGTTGTGGGTTATATTTACAAATTTTGCAAAGTACGTAAGTTGTTATATTATATTTGATTGGTCGAAAAATATTCGTTTTAAACAGGAAATATTCGTACGACGACACAATCATTGGTGGACCCCACAACGTAATTATTGTCGGAATGAGAAAACGATAAAAATATCTTTTTATAAAAATAACGACGGAAGTTTACCGTTAAACTGTTGAAATATATAACCGGTGTTAAAAGTACAGTAATACGCGTGGTTTCATAGTAACACACGATATTATTTATTGATGCTTACATGAGAAGTCACTCAGTTATACTCAATTATTGCTACAGTAATTGCTGCATTATATCTCTCATATTATTGATTCAATTATTGTCATTGTATCATCTGCATAATATTTTATATTATTAAATCAATAATTGAGACGATAAAGTTATTAATATTATTATTTGCAATATTGACGATGTCTAGAAGTACTGTCAAGGAGAGGTTTGGTCACCTAATTGCGCGCCAATAGGGAGAAATCCTTATTGGAAAGCCCCCTCTTTCATGGGAACGACCTGGTTGTTAAATATTGCGAATTATAATAATGATGATAAATATTGTTAAAAATATTGAGAAAATTTTTATGAGGTATTTGTTGTATTTATGGACCCCCCCATTTATCTATTTTTTAAAATAATCGGTAGAAAGTTATTCATTATTTTTTTATATTATAAAGGTGGACCCACATGTGGGGCCCACATGTGAATTGTGATGAATTGTCAGAAGGAGGGGGGGGGAGAACATAACGTGAATTGGAGGGAATATATATATATATATATATATATATATATATATATATATATATATGTGTGTGTGTGTGTGTGTGTGTGTGTGTGTGTGTGTGTGTGTGTGTGTTTGATGAATTTAAAGGGGGGGGGGGGGGGTGGGGGAGATTTGCCTTTGCCGTAAGGCAAAGGTTGTTGTTGTTATTATTTATATATATATATATATATATATATATATATATATATATATATATATATATATTATAAGTTTTGTTTTATTTGATTATAAATAGAATATATTATATTTTATTTAAAGTTTTTGTTTTACTTGATTATTATATTGAAAATCAGTCGTTCGTGATTTTTCAGAAATCCGTGAATTTTTCGTCTAAATTCTTCGCTGTTGATCCGTGAATTTTTTTCTAAATAGTATCTTTCCATTCTCCTATAAATAGGATACTTAGTTAGAATTGAAAATCACAACAAAATCAGAGAATTCTTTTTCTATAATATTGAGCGTATTTCTTTCGAGTTTTAGAAAGCTTTGAGGGTAGAAAACAGTGAAAGTTTTCTTCAAGAATATCCCCGGTATACCAGTTGGAATACTCTTCTTTTCAAGGTATGGGATGTTATTTTTGTTCAATATTCGTATGAAATAATATTTTCTTCCATACTCTGTAGTATGTAAGTAATATTATTTCGTTTCAGATTTCGAATTCTATACTCATTTTGTTAAAGTTTAGGCTTCTATACTCCATGAAATTAGTAGAATATCCTTGATATTTGCGCTTCATCCAGTATCTTTTTATAGAAATATTATCCTTAGCACTCTTGATAAGTTTTAACTTTTTCATGCCGGAGTACTATTCACGGAATTACTATTCCCGAAGTACTATTCATAGGGTACTATTCACTCAGTTACTATTCACCCAGGGTACTATATATGACAAAAATTAATTTCTTTTTGATCCAAATCATTTTTGATACAATATTATTCTTGAATTTTACTCCACAAAGTAGTATCATGTTGACAATTTGGACATTATTGAATTCTGGATAAATTAAATTATAAATCATTAAAAATTTATCCTTTGCTCTCTTTTAATTGAATTCTTATATCATTGTCATCATCCTCATGCTTATATTATGTTGAAAGTTATCTTTGGCCGTAGTGCATAGATGGACATGGTATGATTATGACCAGGGATTATTCGGTATAATCATGACCGTAATGTTACAAATGATGTGGTAAAAGTTCTCATTGGCCCGTAGTGCATTGATGGACAGTTGTTGGCATGATCATGACCATTGATGAAAACATGAATATCCTTGACCCGTAGTGCATGGATAATTTATGGTTGTGATACTAATGAATATCCTTGACTGTAGTGCAGGGATGATGCGATGATGTGGATTATTTATTAAGCTGAGTCTCAGCGATAAAACTTTTGATAAACTTTTTAAATCATAAAGATAGTAGATATCATGCTCTACTTGACTCTTCTAGTAGATTGCTTGTTCCGCTGCAGTTAAACTTCATGTTTATTATATTTTATCAGTTTAACACTGTTGAAGGCTAACGATAATTTTTTCTGCACACTACTACAAAACAGTAAATAGACAACGCGGAAAAAACGTTGTGGTTTCAGTCAGAAAAACGTCTTGGTTAAGGGTGTTATCTATTTGACACCCTTACATAACGTTTTTAAAATGTTGTAGTTAACACTATTGAAGGCTAACGATAATTTATTCTGCACACTACTACAAAACAGTAAATAGACAACGCGAAAAAATGTTGTCGTTTCAGTCAGAAAAACGTCGTGGTTAAGGGTGTTATCTATTTGACACCCTTACACAACGTTTTTAAAATGTTGTAGTTAAGCACAATACACAACGTTTTTTAGTAAAAAAACGTTGTAGATTTATTTTTCAAAAATTAGCAGATGCTTAAAAACGTTGTAGAATGTATGATTCCACAACGTTTTTTGGATAAAAATGTTGTTGTTTACTATATCAAACAATGTTTAGGCACATTTACACAACGTTTTTAAAATGTTGTAGATTAAAAAAAAGAAAAAAAAAGATTGTGGTTCACCTACATTACCAATGCACCTGCAATATGCTCATGCCATGATATATAGCTAAAAGGTCTAAATTCTCATTTAAATTTAAAGCCAAAATGTATCAACCATTAAAGTTTACAGTTTCAATTTACTATATCCACAAAATATATACCAAACTATCCATATATACATCTTAAATTCACTTTTCATTCCACAAAATAAACCACAAAATAAACCAAACTATCCATAAAATTAAGCTACTACCTAAGCATGTGCAAAAAAGCCTAGATGGGTACCCATTTGAGATGAGAAATTCATAGCATGTCCCTGATGCATGATTCCCTGAGCTTGCATCAGATGGGGTTGAAGACCTTGAACAAATACTTGCTGCTGCACTTGAGATGGATTTCCCATTGGTAATGGCATTGGCAATGAAGTATTCATTGTACCCTGAGACTACAATTGTGGGTTAGGCCCACCAAATTGAACCGACAACTGTGGCCGGTGAAATGGCACTTGAATAGGAATCCCAGAGATCAGATGAATAGAAGGCTTTTGAGTTTGAGTTGTAGGTGGGCCAACGGAAACTTGGTCAGTCACAAAGATTCAAGCAAGTCAGTTTCGATGTTTGATAACAAAAATTAATTATGGGCATTAATCTCTAATAGATATTACAAGAAGGCAACTAGAAATATAAATTATAAAGAATTTCTCACCTAATATATTGTACATCATAGCAATTGGAGTTTTCATTGATGGATCACCAAGTGGAAGACCAACTACAGCCCGCAAATGTTGCTCGTATTGTGAAGTGAAACATGATTCAATTGAGTGGTGCCCACTATTATGAGGTCTGGGAGCTACTTCATTTAGTAAAATCTGGAGTTAGAAAAGCAAATGAAGACAGAAAAGTCACATGACATTGAAAAAAAAGAAATCCAAAAAGTCGAATAAACATACACTGGGTTGTTATACAACCTGACCATCCGCTGTCAAAAATAACTCAACTGGAAAAACACCTGCGCCTTCTAATGAGCTAACAGCTCTGTGTGCCACATCAGTTGTAAGTGTCATGATCTTCTATGGCACATAAGCAGGTGCCTTAACAACTTGACAAATGTTTTCCCTACAGAAACACAAAGAACCTTAGGAAAATGAGAATTTTTTAGTACATGCCATACCATATGAATGCAACATGCATAAATTTGTTTAGCTACTATATTGCCTGTGAATAGTTTCAACAACTGGATAGCATAGAATAGAATTATCTCTTCCTATTGCCACAATGCCAACATTCTTTGTAGGCAACTGTTGTTTTGGAATTGTCGGAGTTTGCAATGTAGATGCAGCTCTTAAAGAATCATAATGAGCCTGCCAGACAGAGCATCAAAGAGCACGGACGAAGAACATTAAACAATTTTCACAATGATATCAAAATTAATGATCATTCAATATGATTAACTTAGAATTCAAATTGTTATGTAGTAATTTAAACATGCCCCGTATCAGGACCCATAAGACAAACTGTGCAGTAGTCAAGGACCCATAAGACCCATAATTTAAACATGCCCCGTATCAGGACCCATAAGACCCGTAATTTAAACGTGTTTATCTCCATCAAGGCAGTAGTCACAGCCATGTAAACTTCATCACCCAACTCATCCCTGTCGGCTTTCACTTTCATGTCACCTGGCAAAAAAAATCATTTTACATTTCTAATTAATGTCTTCCAACATGTTAACAGAAGAAAACTTAAGGTGCCTAGTCCTAATCTGGTCAAACAAAATAGGTGATGGGCAGGTCTACCTCTACTACAGCAACTGGTGATATCTGGCCATATATTGCTTGATTTAGCTGCTCCTTAAAATAGATGAAGGGCAGGTCTGCCTATCTGTCATTCCTAGAAAAATAATAAGAAGGTTTATTTAGCTAACTAGCTAAGAAGATCATAAACTAACACCATTCAAGATCATATAATAAAGAGCATACAATGAAGTCAACTAAGAAGGTTTATTTAGCTAACTAGCTAAGAAGATCACTAAGCTAAACTAAATTGATATGGATTAAGATTAGGAATGAGAAGGATATGGATTATCATTTGTGTATCCGCAAAAGAAGACACTGCCATCTTTCCAGTCATGTGAGAGTTAAAATTCTTTCTCAAACACCAAGTAAAATGTCAAATGAGGTCTATTCTCTGCTGACAATGACCCTATAATATACTTCTTGTCATCAATCTTCATACGGATTGGCACATACTGGGCTCCTTTGATATTCTTCACTTCTCCCAGTGCAACCTAAATTTGCAACATTCCAAAAAATCCTCAAACAAAAGATTTATAGATAAACTTATGACAAAAAATTATTAAACTTAAACAATTTGACACAAAAAACTACAAGCAAAACTATTATTAACCTGGGAAACATGAATAAGTCGGCCTTCTTCAGGTGAGACACTTAGGGACTCCCTAGATTTAACTTCAACACCTGAGAGTTTAACATATTAAGCTTAATTAGGTTAAGCAGAGAGTAGAAAAGACTCAAACATGCCCATTCCTTATTCCTTATCACAGTATTCCTTATCACAGTATAGAACGAATTTTAAGCTTAATTAGGTTTAACTCGCACCTTTAGCTTTAACTTTATATATTTGATGTATTTGTGCAACTTGTAATTGCGGCAATCATAATGCTTCTGTGCTTGAGCTCTGCTGGTTGTCCATGGAATGAGAACTTAGCCACTTTTTCTTATGCCTCCTTCGGTACAGCAAAGCCCTGCATCACAGTATAAAATTTTTGAACCAATGGGAACTATAAGATACATTACAGATACATGACTAAAAGATAACACAGTATATTTAAGATCACATATATAAGTAAATGGCTGTTATATGCTCAAACATATAAAATACCAATCAGTGGCAGCAATTTTTAGTGAGCACAAAAATGCACACCTCTTTGGCCTTGAAACACAAGGCTCAACTTCTTCAAGGTCTAGACTTAAGTAAGATGACTATGCTCTTTCTTGTTGAGGCAGCATTTAAGATAAGCAAAGGTCTCATCAGATTGCAGCAACTAGGAATAAAACTTATTACAGATTAGATGGACAAGTAAGCTTCTATCATTGTAACTAAGCTTACCTCGTTATAATCCACAAACATTTTATTAGCACGCAAGTAAGCTTCTATCATTGACACCTGAATTTTACCAAAGAATATCCACAAGGTTTACACAGAGATATAGAGGAAAGGAAAAAAAGATATATTATCATACCAACACTGGAATGTATATAAATAAAAAAAAATACTTACAGTATCATCGCTCCTTCCAGTTAATTTGATCTTTATTTCTTCCGAAAGTTGAGAACATTGAATTTTAATCTTCAATTCACAGACAAAACAGTCAAAACCAAAATTAATATTAACAAAAAATAACACTATCATAAGCTAACAGGGTTGGTCAAAAAACCTCAATCACTGACGATAAGCAGTAAAAAGAAACAGACCACGCGAAGATAAAAACAAAAAACAAAAATAAAATCGAATGCTAAGAGTTAAGATATAGAAGATTCAAATATATGGGTCAGGCAGGTTTTGTGGTGTGAACCCTAGATTTATCAGAGATGCTCATAAAAGCCCTAGATTTATCCAAATTTGTCAAACCAAAACCTCGAATTCCATGCTTGAAACCTGTGAAACAAACCGAATTAAAGCTCCTCAACGATTTTGAAGCTTCAAAAATGGCGAGATTTTGAGGAGAAATGGAAGGGAAAAGAAGAAACTGAAGCTCTGCACGGAGACCAAACTGACGAGCACAGAGATGAAAGAATGAAACTAACGAGCCTTGGAGAGAAAAAGACTATATGTTTTAATTTTAAGTGTTCAGTTAGAGCTCCGTGTTTTTCTTGATAGACAACGTTTTTAAAAAAATGTTATCTAGTTAAAACCAAAAAAATGTCCTTTTAAATAGATAACGTTTTTGTATATATATCTACAACGTTTTTTTAAAAACGTTGTAAAAAAAATACCACAATGTTTTTATAAAAAATGTTGTGGTTTAAGTGTTGTCTATTTAGTACTTTATACTAGTGGCATTATCTTAGTCATAATATTTCTTACTGGGCCAGTTGAGCTCACCCTTTGCTTTCATTGTTCTCTTCAGGAAATGAGAATATAAGTGGGACTAGTCGGGAAACGGAGTAAAGGTTCAGATGTTTGCATTAGTAGTGCTCACTATTCTGTAAAATAGTGTGATAATAAATGTATTGAGGACTTATTTTGAGTTTGAATACTCTCTAGAAGAAAATATTTGTATTAAAACTCACAGCTATGTTTTGTCGTATTTTACACGACAGTTGTATAATTAAGTTTGTATTTGTATTCAGTACCATGTATTTGGCGACCTAAGATGGGTGATGTATACCTATTTTGGGGGTGTCACAGTTGGTATCAAAGCTTAGGGATATGATCCCTGGCTAAGATGTGAAACTAGAACTAGGGTGGAGAGACGGGTAATATCTTCACTAGTATGACCTACCTAAGTTTATTTGTTATTTAATTGGTTGGTCAGAATATAGGGATAATATGTGGCATATCAATTAACCCTTGTTTTGTTGCAGTATTTGAAAATGACATCCGAGAATGTTGAGAATAACAATGGAGCACATGAGACCGTTGAATCACCAACGATCAATAACCAGGAAAATGTGCATCAGGAAGGCAACAATCCTTATGCAAACAATAACACCGACCAAATGATGAACGACAAAATGTTTAGGGGCTTTCTACAATTCATCCAACATCAGGCGAGAGAGAATCATATCCAAAATGTAGGTGGAAACACTAGCAATTCTCAAACAGTCACCGCTAAACAGTTCAAGGAGCTGGGACCACCAGAGTTTATTGGAGAGCCAAAAACACTTAAGATAGAGACGTGGATAAAGCAGATCACCAAGATATCGTTGTCTTGATGTATCGTTGTTTCTTTCTTTTTGGGACTTACGCCATATTTGATGGAATGACATTGAAGTGTTGTTCTGTCTTTTCAACATGGGTCACTGACTTGGAGGGTTTTTTTTGGCGTAGACTCTTCATATTTGATTTTAGTGTCTTGGGATTGATGTTTGGGTTTGGATGTTTCTTTTGAGGGTCAGATCACACCACTGATGGTTGCCTACGTACTCTTGTGTATGCGGGAGATTAGGTATGTGTAGTTCCAGCCTAAGATGGATGGTTTGAAAGTTGTATGTGGTGAAGGGTATTTTGGATTTTCACAGAGGTTAGACCGCACCATAAATGGATGCCTATGTACTCCCATTGATGAGGGGAGATCAGGTCTTCGTAGTTCTTGCTTTTAGCTGAGACTAGACTGGCTTGATTTTTTTTATTTTTTTATTTTTTCAATATTTACATGCATGGAAAATAAAAGGCATATTGTGAAGAAAGTGATACCGTCCTAACATCTCCTGGAACTCACAACTTTATCCTCTAGATCTACATCTTCCTGGCTAGCTAAGGCCTGATAGTCTAGTTGTCAGTGGTTATGTTACCTTCAAGGCCCGCAATAAAGGTTACCTCTTGGTTGTGAATATCTTCACTCATGGCCATAACTTGATCGCCTCATGATTCAGCACATGCCTCGGGGATGCTCATACTGGACCCGTCGCAAAAAGGGATGAACTCTTGATTCTTCAATGGGTTGACTATTACGCAGGATAACAATAGAATTTGAAGCTGAAGACCGGAGGGCATCGTCCCATCTTCATGACTTTGTACAACCTCTAATCCCATGTCACTGCGTAACTCTCGACAACGACGGTCCGAAATAGGTCCTATATACCTCAATCGGATGCCCGAATTGCAATTCTAAAAGTTCGAGTGGACATCACGTTGGCTACATGCACGTACTTTGAATGGTAGGACCCGCAAAGCCTGGGCACCCCAGGCAGCCTCTGGCCCACCTGCGGCTCCACCCTCTATAAATAGAGGGCTTGGGGTGGCCATTTTTTAAGAGAAAACACGAGGAAGCCCTGCCCAATTTGCTCTGTACTCACCCTATACTGAGTGCTTTCTCATTTTAAACACTTGTGAGCTTATATATAGCTACTTCTGTACCGGCAGAAGCCAGTGTTCATCTACTTTAAAGATATAGAAGTCTTCTTTGGCAGCCCACTATAAGCCTTCTGACACGCTTTAAAGCTTTTCTCTTCATCTTTGCACACACTGTTCTTCACGTTGAGAGTCGTGTTTCGTGTGTTTGACTGGACTTCGGTCCGTGGTTTTATTTCAGTTTGTATATATATATATATATATATATATATATATATATATATATATTTTATATATGGACTAACATCATCGAGTTATGCCTCGATTGAGACTAGACTTCGGTCTGGAGCGTTTACTTGCTTTCGTATATATATATATATATATATATATATATATATATATATATATATATATATATATATATATATATATATGAACTGTGTGTCGAACTCTGTTCGATGACCCTAGACTTACGTCTGGAGCATCGAACAGAGTTCGACACACGTTTATATATATATATATATATATATATATATATATATATATATATATACAACTTTTATATATATACCTGCTTATTGCGTTTATATCAACTGCGACATCATGTGAGTCTAGGAATCATGTGATCACATATTCAGTCCACTGAATCTAGATTCGGTTCTCGTGATGGACCTTTTCAGCTGTAAGCAGCTTGTAAATTTATCTGTGATGTTTGGACTTCCTCAGATGGTTCTCATACCCACGAGGAATTCAACACCTTTTTGTATATTATTTTCATACAGATGCCTCGCATCTGTAAAATAAAATCAACCAAGTAGAATAATGAATAAAATGGGAGTGTAAAAGGTCTCAATTACTATTGAGCACTGGGTTTGAAAAATCTCTTTTAAAACGTCATTGCCATATCTTGTTTAAAATTGAATTTTTATATAAATTCAAACCCTGTGTATATAGGTGCGAACGAGGCCTCGCACTACTTCCAAATAACATCACATTGACCCACACACACACACACACATTCATATAACAGTTTATTGAAAAGTGGCGGTCACCGTGGCAACACGGATGTCGGGGGGTGTCTAACACCTTCCCTCCGCATAAGCAAGTCCCCAGACCCTAATTGAATCTCTGTTTCACAGACCCGTTTAGCAGTGTCACATCACTGGGTCAATGTGCAAACCTTTTCTCGGTTGTGTTGGTACAACCAGTTAAAAAACCAATTGGCGACTCTTATAGTCCAATCGTCGACATTACACATGTCGAACATTTTTCACTTATTTTTTCAAACAAATCTCACATGAAATGAGAACAAAAAAAATAGGTAACGAAAAGGGACAAATAAAAATCCCGACGTCGACAGGTGGCGACTCTGCTGGGGACACCAGTAAGAGGACTTAAGCCGCTATTACAAGCTTTTCAAAACTTTTATATGCTTATGTGTGGATGTTGCATTTACATTTATGATGAATGTGTACGAATGCATATCTTTATTGCGATTAATGCTTTACACTATATCTGCCTGTGATATTAGTGCTTTGCACATGTCATCATTTTTATAAACGGTGAGACACATTGTATGTGAATGTATGTTGTGTGGTCCCTCCACCAGGAGGCTTTCCTGTCGGTGTTTGATTACTAGACTCGTGGGAAGACTAATTCCTCGAGGCTCAGGAAAGGCACCACCCAAATTCGCTCCAGTTGAAAGACCGGATTAACTTCCCATCGAGTAAATTGTGATGATTTGGGAACCTTCATGCCGAAAAGCCGTGAGAGTTACCTAATATAGGTCAACCTCTGATAAACCAAACGCGGAGGAAAGTCTCTTCATGTTTTCTCATTTTAAATTACTTGTAAAAACAATTACTTGTAATTTACATTCCATATTCATCTCCATGTAATGAAAAATATGAAGAAATATGTGCACATACATATTTACATTAATATTATATCCTGTATTACGAACAGCTAACATCCGTTTTGCAGGACAAAAATTCCTAAAACACACACACCATATAGCATGTTAATATTCACATTCCCTAAAACTAAACTATGCCAGTTTTGTCGTAGGGAAGCATTCGGACCTATTACCCGGTCAAAGTCCAAAAAGGCCACAGGCCTACAGCCAATCATGTCTTCATCTGACCAGTCTAATCTAGTTTCTCGCGAAAAATTCGATGGATTAACTAAATAAATCACAGACTTGGTTGTTCTGCTTAAAGAACTACATCAATCTACGTAGGGTCCAAAAATACCCGTACATGCTGAATCCTTTACACAAGGAGGAACTCAAGGTCCTGATAAAGCCATTACAATACCTGAACTGCAGTTGGATACAACCAACAAAAGTCATGATGCCGCCTATTTCACAAGAGATCCAAACACCGGTGACATCAGAAAGAAAGTTCTTCAAATGGAAGAGACCCTGCGTTCTATCAAAGGAATTGGAGCACACGGGAGTGTTTCATATGCCGACCTTTGTATATTCCCTGGTGTTCATTATCCAAAAAAATTTAAAACTCCTGACTTTGAAAAGTATGATGGGTTAGGAGATCCTTACACACATTTAAAGGTATTCATTGGAGAACTCGGATCTTATGCAGAGGACGAGAAGCTCATAATGCAGCTATTCCAAAAAAGTATGACCGGAGAAGCCCGCTCATGGTACACTAGATTAGACAACTCAAAGATCCATAGCTGGGAAGAGCTAGCTCACGCCTTCCTCACATAATACAATTTTCAGTCTTAGATGGCTCCTGATCGGTACCAGATTACCAAGGTCAAGAAACAGTCCAACGAGTCTTTTAGAGAGTATGCTCAAAGGTGGAGGCGTCTTGCTGCTCAAGTTATTCCTTCTATGACAGAGTCAGAGATGGTTATGACCTTTATCGACATACAAGAAGCTCCTTTCTATGAGAAAGTCTTAGCTGGCATCGGTAAACCATTTTTTGAAATGATCAAGCATGGGGAGATGGCTGAGATGGGATTGAAATCAGGAAAGATTCAAGACCTAGCTGCCCTTAAAGCTGTTCCTGAACACATCCAATCCAGAAATTATGGAAATAATCCCCGGAGGGTCCATAAAAAGAAATAAGAGGATGTTTCCCTGATACTACAGGGTCAAAAAGGCAATCAGAATATGCCTATCCAGAGGAGAAATTACTCTCCCTTCCAAGCACAGTCTTCAAACCCTCCAGTACTAAAAGGTGGAGAAGTCAAATGCCCTCGAGTGTTCACACCCTTAAGGGACTCTCTCGAGAATATTCTCACTCTTCTGACTACGTAGAAGAAAATCACACATCTTCTTCCACCAGCCAGCCCTAATGGTAGGGGTTTTGATGCTGCTCAGAAATGTGCTTATCATGCTGGGGCACCTGGACATGATACTCAAGATTGTTGGGCCTTGAAGCATATGATCCAAGACCTGATAGGCAACGTTGAGATTGTGGTCACTAAACCCGATCAACCTCACATTCAAGACAACCCTCTTCCTCCACACAAAGAGGAAGAAGTCAACATCATTAATTGGAGCACTGGAAAAAGTTCCAATTCTAATGGTGAAGCATCCCAGACCATCAAAGACGGTGCTGACAAATGGGATTATGCCAAGTTCCAGTTCTCAATAGAACGAAAGTTGAAAGCTCTATGCAAACAAATTGAGCAATTGGCAGAACTGGTGACATACCAACATCAAGTCACATGCCAATTAATCAGCCAGGAGCATGCTAGTCTCCTTCCTCTTGTCATGAATATTCCCTCTTTACCTCTAGAAAGTGAAACAATGGAGGACAAAGTGGCAAGGAGAGCGAACGCCAAAGCTCGTCGGGATTTTGCCAACAAAAGGGAATTTACATATCTGGGTCAACCTATGGAGGAAATCCTTCAAATGCTAATAAATGAAGAAAGGATTAATTCCCTTCTACCTCCAATCAATCCCCGTTCAAGATGGTATAATTTTGATGGAGTATGTCAATATCACTCCCATTCTCGCGGTCACAACACAAAAGAATGCTGGGCACTCCGCCACCTTATCCAAAATCTCATTTATAGAGGTGTCCTGTAACTAGCAGACAATGATATTGTGCTACGTAGAAGTGAAAATACCTGTCCTACTAGATGGAAAGGATTGGTAGCAGTTATCTCCACTAAGGTTGATGGCATTTTCAAGCCACGCCCTATATCTACCATTCACCTCAGAGGAAGCAACAATCCTTTGAAAGTGGCTGCTCCAGAGCCAATCAACTTACCCTTCCGACCACAATATCCTATTTTCAGCTTACAGAAAGTTCCTTGGAATTATGGAGAAGTTGAAGGATCCACCTCGCATATAACTACTGTAGTGTCGAAGGAGAATCCACTGTATCTTCCCCAATGGGTGATGAAGTCTACCATTAAATCAAAGGGGAAGATTCCCATGGAGAAGATTGAAAAATTCCTCCATGCCATGCGTCATAATGAAGCCAAGGTGGTTTTAAGCTTAAGAGAAGCTCCACATCAAATTTCAATACTAGACTTAGTTTTAACTTCCGAGGATCACATGAAGATTCTACTGAAGGTTTTAGAAGAAGCCTACTTGCCAAAATCAGTGGATGCAGAAAATTTTTAACATCTGGCTGATCACATTTTCAAAAACAATGTGATTTCTTTCAATGATGATGACATACCGCCCAAAGGGACCGGTCATTGCAAGCCGTTACACATTGCAGTCTTGTCCTCCGGATATATGCTAGCGGGAGTCTTAGTAGACGGAGGTTCATCTTTGAATATCTGTCCATATGCTACATTGTTGAAGATGAACGTCAATCTCAATCGAATCCGAAGTAGCCATACAATCATCAAAGCTTTTGATGGATCCCGCCGATATTCAGTCGGAGAGATTGAGCTGCCAATTGAGATTGGTTCCCATACATTCTGCATGTCTTTTAACGTACTCAAGATAGATTCAGGATAAAACCTGCTCTTGGGAAGACCGTGGATTCGTATGGCTGGGGCAGTCCCCTCTACCCTTCATCAGCAACTGAAATATATTATCAACAATAGCCTAGTTACAATCAACATTGAACCGGAATTCCCTCAACAAAGTGACATACCGTTCATCAGTTTTAATTCTGATATTGAGCCGGTCAGTTTCCACACTTTGGAAGTAAGCAACCCTCAATTTCATGTCCTGGGAACGCCATTGCCCGTACCTAAGATCTCTGCCGAAGTAATGTCGGCTACTCAAGAAATGATGTCTTTAGGTCATCAGGGCTGGGTAAAGATCACCAAGGTATCAAATATCCCATCCAAGTAGCCAATCAAACTAGGACAGTTAGACTAGGCTATTCTGCCAGTTCTAGTCAGAGGAATCCTCATAAGCATCAGTAGATTCCTTCAACATCAACCACGTGGTGTTTATCTTCGCATTCAAACGCTGAGTCCACATAACCTCCTGTAAAGGTGCCAACCAACGTGATGGCTATGCTATTTCCCAAGCCCGTGCCATTCAAAGCAAAAGAAGTCTTTGTTCCAGATCCCAAAATGGAGGAAGAGAAACAAAGAATCAAACAAGACGTCGTCCGAATAATGTCGGGCATGCTCATCATTGTTCATGATGAACATACAAATAGATATACCCCAGACGATGATTGCCCAGACGTCATGGTTATCATTCGGGAAAAGAAGGACGATGACAACCCTTCCATCAATGCAGTCCACCCGGACTTTATCCTTGCCAATTGGAGCAACACTCCTTGCATTGGTCGACAAGGGTAAAATGGGCAGGACTTCTTTCTGCCCTGTAGATATAATAACTACTTACTTTTCTGTATAGTATTAGCAGTTGTTTTGTCCGTATATGCTAACATTATGTATGATTAAACAGTTTTATATATATTAAGTGAAAGCATATTTTGTTTCAGGACTCTGAACTTAGATGTGCCTGTACCTGCTGATAAGATGCCTCTTCTCCACAAGGATTGTAACTTTGATGAAAAGTTGGATTCAGACTTGCTGGAAATACAAGAGGACATTGAGGTGCCTTCGGAGATCAACGAATGGGTTGAAGACAAGCCTAAACCCAACCTTGATCAAACCACCTCCTTCCATCTTGGAACCTTAGAAAACCCTAAGTTAATCTAGATTGGTTCAGACCTTACCCCAAACCAACGGAGTGACATGGTTACACTATTAACCCAATTCCAGGATGTGTTTGCATGGTCTCATGAAGACATGGTGGGTTTGTCCACTGACATTGTTCTTCATCGCCTTCCCATTAAAGAGGGATTCAAGCCAGTCAAGCAGAAGCTCAGGCGATTGAAACCTGAGTGGAGTCTAAAGGTGAAAGAGGAAATTGTGAAACAATTCAAGCTGGCATTATCATGGTGTCCACATATCCTGAATGGATATCTAACATCTTTCCCGTGCCTAATCCTGGAGGAAAGGTGCGAGTCTGCGTGGATTATCGAGATCTGAATAAAGCTTGCCTTAAAGATAGCTTTCCCGTGCCCTTTATCCATATTCTCATTGACAATACTGTGCAATACGGCATGTACTCCTTTGCTGATTGCTTTGCGGTGTACCATCAGGTCATGGTTGCTGAGGAAGATCATGAAAAAACTACTTTCATCATTCCTTGGGGAACCTTTTGCTACAAACGGTTGTCATTCGGCCTCATCAATGCTGGAGCTACCTATCAGAGAGCTATGATGGCTCTCTTCCACGACTTAATGCACAAAGAGATCGAGATCTATGTGGATGACATCATCGTTAAGTCCTGGGAGGAGGAGGACCAATTAGACCATCTCAGAAAGCTATTCAACAGGTTGCGCAAGTACAACTTGAAGTTGAATCAAGCTAAGTGTGCCTTTGGCATTAAATCAGACAAGCTACTAGGATTCCTAGTCAGCCACAAAGGAATTGAGTTGGATCCTACCAAAATTCAGGCCATTACGAAAATGCCCATTCCTCAGACAAAGAAGGATATACGGGTATTTTTGGGAAGAGTCAACTTCATTAGTAGATTCATTTCTCAACTCACAGCAACCTGTGAGCCTATCTTCAAGCTGTTAAGGAAGAACTCCTCCATGAAATGGAATGATGAGTGCCAAAATGCCTTCCTTACAATTAAAGAGCAACTAGTCAAAGCTCCTATTTTGGTACCACCCAGGGATGATGTTCCCCTATTCATGTACCTGTCCATCAGTGACAATGCCATGGGCTGCATATTGGGACAGAAAGAAGATAGAGGCAGAGAATGAGCTATCTATTACCTCAGCAAAAGATTCAGCAGAAGTGAACACAAGTACACTCTGATTGAGAGGACTTGTTGTGCTTTAGCATGGGCTGCCATGAGGTTACAACATTACCTCCATGGACACACAACCCATCTCATATCCCGTGTGGATCCTCTCAAGTATGTGTTCAGTAAACCCATACTGAATTGTCGGCTGTCTAGATGATAGTTGATCCTACAACAATTTGACATTGTCTACATGACTCAAAAGTCCATTAAAGGTCAAGGAATAGTGGATCAACTGGCCGCCGCACCTTCAGGGGACTTCAAACCCTTGGAAACATACTTCCCCGATGAAGGGGAGCCACAACATCAGTACGATACACGCCAAGCATGGAAGATGTATTTTGATGGAACTGTTAATATGGAAGGTTCTGGAGCTGGAGCAGTTCTAGTATCCGTTACGGGGGAGCAGTATCCCGTCGCCGTCAAATTACAGTTTATCAGCACCAACAACACAGCTGAGTATGAAGGCTGTATCATGGGGCTAAAACTTGCCCATTCAATGGGTATCAGACGATTGACTGTCTTTGGTGATTTAGAGTTGGTAATCAAACAATCCATAGGAATCTATCAAACCAAAGAGCTACAATTGCTGCCTTACCATCGCCAAGTTTAAAGATGGCTTCAGAGTTCGAAGAAATCTCCTTTATACGCATTCCTCGTAATAGGAATGACTTTACGAATGCATTAGCAACTTTGGCCTCCTTGATGCACATATCTGACAAGGAGCACATGCCAAGTGTCACATTAGCCCTGCAAAAGGCACCAGCCTATAGGAACTACGTTGGAGAAGTATCAGATGAGCTAGCTCCCATCCAACAACCTTGGTATCAACATATCAAGGAGTACCTACGAGATGGATCTACACCCACTGAGGCGAGCCTAACTGAACAAAGGCGGATTCATCGACTTGCTATGAAATTCTATCTGAGCGGAGATGCACTCTACAAGAGAGATGTAGGACTAGGTCTTCTCAGATGTTTAGACAAAGACCAAGCTCAAAGACTCATGGAAGAGATCCATGGTGAAGTCTGTGGCCCACACATGAGTGGCCTCCTCCTTGTTAAGAAGATCCTTAGGACAGGACATTATTGGCTCTCTCTTAAGGCGGATTGTTATGACCATGTCAAGAGATATTATCAATGCCAAATTCATGAGAATGCTATCCACGCCCCACCACGGGAGCTCCACAACATGAGTTCACCTTGGCCCTTCTCAATGTGGGGAATGGACGTGATTGGGCCCATCAAGCCTAAAGCCAGTAATGGACATTACTTCATCTTCACCATGATCGACTACTTTACCAAGTGGGTAGAAGCAGCATCCTTCCCAGGGTTACCAAAGAAGTTATCATTACTTTCATCAGAAACAATGTCATTTGTCAATACGGACAACCAGAAGTAATTGTATCGGACAATGCTAAGAACCTCAACAACAAAATGATGGAGGAACTATGCATTAAATTCCACATCAAACACCTTAACTCCGTCATCTATCGTCCAAAGATGAATGGTGTTGTTGAAGTGGCTAAAAAAATATCAAGAAGATTATGCAAAAGATGTCCGCCAATCACAAAGGATGGCCTGACCTATTGCCTCTTACTCTGTTAGCCTACAGAACATCAATGCGCACTTTAACTGGGCCAACCCCCTACGCATTAACCTATGGGATGGAAGTAGTACTCCCCATAGAAGTAGAAATAGAATCCCTCAGAGTGTTGATGGATGCTCAGCTGGATGAAGATCAATGGGTACAAGACAGGTATCACCAATTATCTCTAATAGATGAAAGGTGAACCGCGACTATCTTCCATGGTGAATTATATCAGCAAAGGATCGCCTGATCCTACAACAGAAAAGTCCAGCTACGGCAGTTCAAACAACATGACTTGGTTTTGAAGAAGATCATTGACAATCAAGATCAGTCTAAGGGAAAATTCGCTCCTAACTGGGAAGGCCCATTTATTGTCAAGGAGGTATTGACAGGAGGTGCTCTCAGATTGCAGGAAATGGATGGCGATGAATTTCCACAACTCATCAACTCAGACACCGTGAAACGTTACTATGTCTGAAGTTACCATCAAACAAACATCCTGGTGTTGGATCACCAAATCATCAGTCATTCCGGTTCTTTAACCTTTTACCACCTACAACTCTTGTTCACGCTTTGCCCCTCAGGGAAACATACTCTTCAAGCCAGCAGCCTGGCTTCACTGCACTCATACAACTTTGGTCATCCCACTCCGGATTTAACCTCTCACGTTTACAGTTTGGCTACCCATACATGGGATCAAACTTCTCGCACCTGCAGTTTGTCCTCAACTTAGGATCAAACTTTCTCTTCCCTGCAGTTTATCTTGCACATGGGATTAAACTTTCTTCCCCACAGTTTGACCTATACATGGGATTAATCTTTCTTCTCCGCAGTTTATCTTGCACATGTGATCACGCTTTTCAACTCACCCTGAGGGGTGAACTACGTCGACCTGATCTCCTTGATACACAGGAGTACGTAGATACACGGGAGTACATAGGTAACCATATTCTATATGGCCCGGTCACAATAACCAAAAAACAACAAAAACATTTCTACCCTTTTCTACAAAAAAAAACCACAAAAACACCTCTATAACCTTTTTCATCAATAAAGCTTCTACACCCATCTGCCTTTCATAAATAGCGTTGAACCTCTTACACCAGGTTCGAACTACGCAGACCTGATCTCATCTTCAATAGGAGTACTTAGGCAACCATTTATGGTTCGGTCTCACCCCCTACCAAAACACAAATACTTGTTAGTGGTACTGGGATCAAACTTCAATTCACCACATTTCATTGGCTTCAAACAAAGGGATGGAATTACCCAACCTCTCCTCGTGAATAGGAGATTCGACGACCATCTAAGCTGCGGTTGTACCTTAAAGAGCAACACCAATCCATAAGAGATGAAATTAACTAATCTCCTCCCAAATAGGGGTACTGGCGACCATCTGTGGTGCGGTCAATCTCAGAGAAGAAAGCCACACTCCTCTCCATATTTCCATACAGAAACCAGTCCCAAGACACCAAAAAATGGTAGGGATACACACAGATCCATGATCTATTCTGAGCTATCCAGAGACAACTCAATGTCCATCCATCAAGGAAGAATTCAGAATACATCAAGATCACAAGCCCTGAAGAAGCAGGCAAATATCAAGCAAGTATCAGAGCATATCTAAAAGGGAAGTGATCAAAAAATATATTTCCCTGCTATAGATAATGTTGTTTGATATACATAATATAAACTGTACATGACAAAATGGCTAAGCTAGTCTGTGCAGGAAAGTACAAGCCCATCTACAAATCGGTGCATATGCGAGCTAACAAGCCCAACATGGCATCCTTCTCAGAAGAATGAGGTAAGGTTGTGGTCTCCTATACCAGGATATCCACACGACCCAACAGATCTGTAGCCATCTGCATGGTGACCATATGCTCATCAACATAGGTGCTCATCTTTGCGATCATGCCAGTGGTAAGGGACCTCACTGCAGTACTGTCTGTGACGGCTACATCTCGAGCAGATATGGCACTATCCCACTCAACTATCACTGTATCTCTGGCTGATCTGGCCTCATCCATGTCAACAACAGCGGTATCTATACGAGCCAATGCCTCGTCCCTCTCTAACAGGGCTGCGACTCTCCCATCAAAAGTTGTCAACATCAGAGCTCTTGCATGATCTCTCTTAAAGGTCATCAGATGAAGACTCTGCTCAAGGTATTGTGCTGAATGCTGAATCACGACAGTGCTAGTACTGGGAGAATCTAAAGGAAATACTGGCAACCCAGTAGATGGTTCCTCCTCGGTGTGAGAATCAATGTCCTCCATGGGCTCTCCACCATCTGAGTCAATACTCGGTAATGTGGATACTACCTCAGTCGGTACAGTATCTGTCTCCATCCATGTGGAATACTCTGCAGAATAACGTAGATGACTAATAGAGAAAGCGGCTATCTCGTGTTGATCCCAACATGCATACACACGAGATCGGTCCTCTGCTGAAAGATAGCGAGAAGCTAAACGCTGGCCCAGGGCCCCCTCATAAGGATGAAAATCCTGAAACTTGACAAACTGCGACATCACTGCCAGTGGATGGTAAGTAGTCATGCCCCTCAAACTAGCTAGAGGAATGTAATCCATGCCCAGAGCATGAGTAATAAAGCTATAAGGTGAGCTGAGCATTGAGCATGACAAAATATTAAACGGGTCTACAATATCAGTTAGGAAGGTAGACCAAGATGCAGCATTCGTACACTCCGAAGGCTGAAATGAATATGTCATGGCTATATCATGGGTGAAGCAATACCCATGCCGTCTGAAAGTGCCAATCGGTCTCAGATGTGACATAAACCACATGTACAGCATGACCTAGCTGCCCGTAAATACTCCTGTCGGATATGTGCAGCAATATATATCTGACCTCAATGTCTCGATTATAATCATAGGTGTGATGGTACGACCCTCCCTGAGAGCTCTCACAGCCATGATAACTCCTATGTTCAACTCATTCATATACAGTGGCATGTAGACATATGACAATACGTACAATAGCAGTACATTTACCCTGGCCAGACGCCAATGATCCTCTGGTGTGGTGAAATCCCCGGAATGTCGTCTATAACTATCCGCAGAGCCAAATCTGTCAAACAAAAAATGTTGGGATATAACGTGGTCAGATGTAAGCTCATCCTGCACCACTCTATGCCTCAGTCCAGTGAGGGTCATGAACCGCCGACTTATGTCCCCCAAAGCCATATGCACGCATGGTCTGTCCAGTGGCAGCATCGTCAACCGTGCATACTCCTCCAGAGTGGGAGTCAACTCCTGGGTCCCAAATTGAAAAACCTACCTCTCCGATACCCAGTGCTCCAGAATGCCATCCACGAATCCTGTGGGAACCTGAAACATCAACAGGGTCATCATATGCTGCAATAAATGATCTATGGTCACCCTATTTGATGGTGACATGCTATCATACCACGATCGCATACCAGATTCCACAAATAATAGTGGGGTATAATCAATACGGCTAACTGTCGAAGAAGACAGCTGCACGAGCCGTGTCATAAGACCATCCAGGGGTCAATGCTGAATATCTCTGGACATACATACATATGCATAACATGATACATGCATTACAGATAATAGATGGCAATATGATATAGGGAATGGGAAAATTGTGCACACATTCCTAAGTATATCATCATCTAATTCATCATCTCTGTACAGCTACAAATACAGGGAAATGGGGCACAGACGCCCTACTATTAACAGAGGCCTATCAAAAGATATAGCGAGAATGGGGCATAACCACCCAATAGCTAACATAGGCCTATCAAAAGATATAGCGAGAATACACATCAAAAGAAGACAATGGTGTCGATATCCACATCGTCAATCCTGTCCACCTGATGTAATTCCTCCTGAGTCACTGGATCTCTATCAACAGGGATGTCAGACCGATACAAAGGACGATCTATGTCGGCAAAACCAAATGGGTCATCTGAGGGGGCAACACCTGAGCTGGAAGGATCAAACGAATCTGCCTCTGCCGGATCTCTGCCCAAATGTCGGATAAAGATATGTGTCTGGTCCAACTGCCGGGTCAAAATGTCAATCTGTGTCACATGAGAATTTACGTCATCATCACGGATCCTAGAACCATATCCCCCATGAATTGAGTGGCGCGGGTCTAGGCTCCAATAGTACGACGGATCCACCAACATTGGTATACATCCTGAGTGCAAGGACCCTCTGATAATATAAACCCGTCAACACCCAACAATGGGATATCAATGACGAGTGACTACGATATAGGCTAATAACGCCTGGCAGGAGGCAAGATCGGTATACCGTTCTCCCCTGTGGTGCTCCTAATAGCATGCTCTCCTAGATAGAGCTCCCATCATCCATTCGTGAAGAGAAGAACTCTCTGGGTGGAAATCACGTACTCGACACCAGTCGGGTATCCATCCTCAAATCCGATGGCCAAATGCTCCCCAGAGAAGAGAATCCATGTGATAATGTCAGCTGTCAACAACACTAGCTACAAACGACAGTGAGTGAAACCCTCAGCTACAGGGACCTCTGCCAGTATGGAATGATGCCATCGCCATCCTCGTGGGTAGGTATCCAATCCTAACACACTCACTAGATGCAAACATGGGAGCCTCTCATAGGCCCAAAACTGCCAACACAAAGGCAAATATCTACTGTCAGTTAACACTCTTAACCTATACATGGTAAATGATAAGAGAAATACTTACCAGCAGAAATGGGTAAAATCCTAGCTAAGCTTCGGTCAAGCCCTATGAGCGCATACGCATGCCCTTGAGGAAATAGGCAAAGGTATAGGAACCCCAATCAAACTCTCCTATACGATCCACATGTCGAGTGGCGCTGATCAAAGCGAATGACACCGTAGAGGAGTTATCTGCTATGAAGCAGCCCCTAATGATCATCAGGAACATTCGCCGAAGAATGCGATCCCTGACTCTAACATCATCTGACATGAGCTCGCTCAATAGCCCACTCATAGCATCTATGCTCAAAGGACCTGCACAGACAGTCCTGCCCTTGAGCACCTCCGTCAGAACTCCTAACAAGGATCTGACGGCAGTAGGGGTAATATCCGCAGTGCAAGGCACTGGCGCCCCTTCGAACTGCATACCTGTGATAAATCGCCAATCCATCGACATCATCATCACCTCACAGTCCAGCAAATGGAGTGAATGAGTCTGGTGAAACCACCACTCAGACAATGCCCTAAGGTAACCCTAGGGACAACGACGGGGAAGGATGGAAATGAATGCTCCAAAGCCCAAGTCATGCACAATCGCTCTATAATCAGGATGAAGCGCCTGGTACATGGAGTGTATACTGAACCAGTTACCTCGAGGTTGTGTAAATCCAGGAACCTACATAAAATGCAGATCAACATTAAATCCCTTTACTCCTCACAAATAGGAAAGAAGGAAGATCAAGTTCTGGTCATACCTCGTTAGCATGTAAATACATCGAGGGATGTTAACTCAAATCACCCTGAAGCTCTAGGTTTGCCACTTGAATACTCAGGAGCTCCCTACGGGGAATATGCGTAGCAGGAGCGGGGTTCGCAACCAGAACATCCTCCTCCTCGTCCTCGACGTCTGGCACATCAACCCGGACTGGACGTATCACCGCCTCCACCAATCTGCGAAGCTGTCTAACAGAGCGGGGTCAAGGCACTTCAAAAGCCCTCCTTCATACACCAGAAGTGGTCTTGCGGGAACTGCTCGGCTGATTCAGATCCATAATATATGGACAATAAGTCTCCAAATCACCTCAGAAAGGGTGTGGTATCTTCTAACCTGGAGCTTTTCAAAATGCATTTAATGACTATCTGCATGCATGCATCGTTTTAACCTACATCTACGAGTAAAGTTAAAAATGCAAGACTAACACAATTCCTACATTTAGGAAAATTTTGCCATAGTCTCCTTTGTAAATAGGACTATCCACATGCACATAAGCATGACTAGGTGGCCATTCAGTAGCACACCTGCCCACAATCATATACATAATATGTGCAAAATCATCAACACATAAGGTTAACCTTAATGCTAGGAGTATTTTGCCTTATTACCTTGTGCTCAAATGTCCTCAAATAAGATAAAAATAGCAGAAAAAGGTGCCAATTTGACTGTTTCAAAAGTTAAATTTTTTCACATCATTATGTTCAGCATGATTTAATACTAACATTTACTATATTAAATATTTTTTATCAAATCATTTGAGCATACATAATCACTACTATGTGTTTAGATGCATTTAATATGATAAGTCATTTTCTAACGGATAAAAACTGGAAAAAAGTACATGTATACGTTACCAGGATAGTGTAGAACACTTGTACGGTGACAGATTTTGAAAAAAGATGTCTGAACTCAACAGATCTGAAGAAGAGCTCTCAGATTTCCTTCGTGGCGCAAGTTGAAAATGACTTATGAAAGCAACATGCTGGTCTTTATGATCTACGCTTGGCCGTAGGTCAATCTGCGGCTGCAGTAGGTGTACCTACGGCTCCCCTATATGGGTCTCACCCTTCCGGCTCAGTCTAGTTCGAGTTGCAAAGGAGTTCTCGCAAGCTGAAAAGGCCAAATCAGGGATAAAAATGCTACGCGATTGAGCAGAATAGCCTAAAATCCTGGTTAAACTGTGGGTCTTCACATTATTCATTGGTATTCGCCCAACCACAGGGTACACTATGCCGATGATCTCAGACGATACAAGTCATGCTCAGCAAGATCTCACACAGATCTATTTCCTCTCATGCAGGATTGTCATCCTACTTTGCCACAACATCCCCACCGGGGGTCACAACGTGGTACATATGTCGAAGCACATAACCCTGGCGGGGGTTACAACGCATATCATCCGTTGACATACATATCAACGAAGGTCAAGCAGCCTTGACATCACTATAATCGTTGGCAAGTAAATCCAACAGAGCGTTGGAAGCCGTCCGATGATTCAGCTGTTGACACACAAATCAACGATGATTCAACACGTCACCCCGGTGGGGGTTACAAAGCATGTTCTGTTGACACACATATCAACGATAATATAACAACCCCAGCGGGGATCACAACGCATTGTCATCCATTGATGTACGTATCAATGAAGATCAAGCAACCTTGACATCAGTTCAGCTATTGGCAAGTAAACCCAATGTCCCATCAAAAACTGTCCGATGATTTCATCAGTTGATGCATACATCAGCAAAGTCCAAGCAGCCTTGGCATTTATCCCCAGCAGGGAGTTCATCTGTTGTTCTACACATCAACAGAGGATCAAATGTATCCTCGACGGGGTTACAACGCGTGATAAACCGTTGGCTCACATGTCAACGAAGGTCGGGCAACCCTGACAACATTTGCTATTGGCAGTAAAACCAACAGAACATTGACATACTCTAACGATACAAATCAGGAGAAGGAAAACGTCATCAAGGAGGATTGATGTCGAAAAATGTTATACACATCCTCAAACAAACAAAACTTTATCCCCACAGATCTCTTACACATAAGAGGCATTTCTTGGGAATCAAGTCTGTATCAAGGATTCAGGACTTTGATGATAACTCCAACGTCAACATCCTCAAAGAGTTGGATCACACATCTAATTTGGTCACCATTGCCAAATCCCCAGTAGAAGCTATAGGGAAATAGCAATCATCCTCAGCATGTTTGCCAACAACCCTATACACATGCATCACCCAGTTGATTCATGTTATATTTCAAGTGTCTAGGATTCTTTATCCTATCCATGCATTACATTGCATGAATATGATAAAGAGGGGCATCTGTAGACACTCAAAATTTCTACATATCTGTTACTGACATCACAGGAGTGCAGATTCATCTTTCAAGAGGAAACCTTGGAAGACGATTCATATCCATTCCAAATACCAATGGGAGGAACATCTCAACCCCTGAACACACACTGAGAGTAACAGCTCAACCTCGGACCACACACTGGGAGTAGCAATTCTAACCTCGGAGATAACCCCGAGGCATGCAGATCCAATACCGGAACATAAATTGGAGAAGACCGATTCATCCCAGAGATAACCCTGAGATGTTCCGTCTCAGTCCCAACACGGAGAATAACATATTCCAACCTTAGAGATAATCCCAAGGAAGGCAGTGACAGTTCTAGAGATAACCTCAAAAATGCTTGTTTCAAATGCATGCCATCAGCTTTAACCTCAATGCTCACGTCGAGGCACTCAGTACAAGACAAGCACACCTCAGAGATGACACTGAGGACCTTCAACATTTGCAGCAGTCCAATCTCAACGATAACCCTGAGCAACATCTGCTTTATCAGCCCAAATTAGAGATAACCCCAGTGAGGGGAAAAGTCGTCATCTTGCCACCATAACGCCACATCACACCGTCTCAACATTTCAAACATACATTTCTACACAACAATGTCCCACAAGAGCCAAGGAAAACCAATCCCGAGTGAATATTACACAAGATAACAGATAGAATTTGAAGCTGAAGACTGGAGGGCATCGTCCCATCTTTATGACTTCGTAAAACCTCTAATCCCACGTCACTACATAACTCTCGACAACGGTGGTCCAAAATAGGTCCTATATACCTCAATCTGATGCCCAGATTGCAATTCTGAAAGTTTGAGCGGACATCACGTTGCCTACGTGCACATTCTTCGAGACGGCGGGACCGACAAAGCCTGGGGCACCTCGGGCAGCCTCTGGTACACCTGCGGCCCAGCCACAAGTACACATGTGGCTCCACCCTCTATAAATAGAGGGCTTGGGGTGGCCATTTTGTAAGAAAAAATGGGGAGGAAGTCCTGTCCAATTTCCTCTGTACTCACTCTATATTGAGTGCTTTCTCATTTTAAATGCTTGTGAGCTCATATATAGCTACTTTTGTACCGCCAGAAGCCAGTATTCATCGACATTAAAGATATACAAGTCTTCTTTGGCAGCCCACTGTAAGCCTTCTTACACGCTTTAAAGCTTTTCTCTTCATCTTTGTACACACTGTTCTTCACGTTGAGAGTCGTGTTTCGTGTGTTTGCCCGGACTTCAGTCCGTGATTTTATTTCAGTTTGTATATATATATATATATATATATATATATATATATATATGGACTAACATCATCGAGTTATGCCTCGATTTATGCCTCGCATCTATAAAATAAAATCAACCAAGCCGAATAATGAATAAAATTAGAGTGTAAAAGGTCTCAATTACTATTGAGCACTGGGTTTGAAAAACCTCTTTTAAAACATCACTGCCATATCATGTTTAAAATTGAATTTTTATGTAAATTCAAACCCTGTGTATATAGGTGCGAACGGGGCCTCGCAGTACTTCTAAATAACAGCACATTGACCCACACACACACACACACATTCATATAACAGTTTCTTAAAAAGTGGTGGTCACCGTGGCAACACAGATGTCGGGGGGTGTCTAACACCTTCTGTCTGCATAAGCAAGTCCCCGGACCCTAATTGAATCTCGGTTTCACAGACCCGTTTAGCAATGTCACATCACTGGGTCAATATGCAAACCTTTTTTCGGTTGTGTTGGTACAACCAGTTAAAAAACAAACTGGCGACTCTTATAGTCCAATCTTCGACATTACACATGTTGGACCTTTTTCACTTATTTTTCAAACAAATTTCACATGAAATGATAACACAAAAAAACAGGTAACGAAAAGGGACAAATAAAAATCTCGACGTCGACAGTGTGTGCAAAGATGAAGAGAAAGGTTTTAAAGTGTGTAAGAAGGCTTACAGTGGGCTGCCAAAGAAGACTTATATTGCTTTAAGTGGATGAACACTCAGCTCCCGCCTGTGACACCCCCAAATCTGGGTCATCTGACCCCCGAGTTTGGTGTTCACGATCCAAAATATAATAACAGCTAACTACCCTTTTAAATATAAATAAGAATACATAACTCATTAACATAAGTTGTTAATACATAAGTCGCAGGTCCACTAACCTTAAAATTACAATATACCCCTTAAATAAATAAAAAGGGTTTACAAAACAACATAATAATAATGTTCATTATAACTACTCCAGCATCTTGGCTTTGCCTTTGTTCTTCTTTGACCCACTGGCCACTTCGTTCCCAGCTGAAATATTTTATTTATAGCAAGTGTGAGCAACAAGTTTGCCCCGCAAGTTAATATATATAATAAATGTATACGAATCAATAAGAACATACTATCTATTTTGATAGAATGAAACCAAAGTTTGGTGAACTTTAAAATAGCTGAACAAATCGTTAATCAAAAATAAGTTTTCTCGTATTCTAGGCAACACAATAATCTGATAATGAAAGAGTACAATGCTTTCAAAGTTTCTACGATATTCTATTAAATAATTAAGATCAATTCTACACAATAACAAAGTAGAATTTTTTCCAGATTTATGCTGAGCGATCACACTAGATCTAGAACTTATTTTCTCTGGTATCTATCAAAGATTTACTTTGATACATATGCAGGTGTATCAGATAACCATAAAGATTAAATTATACCCTTCTGCAAGTACTTAGAGCCGGCCAACTCCTTGTACCCTATATTATGCATAATACTTAGGTCGCGCGCAATTGTCGAATTACGACTTAAAAATTTTGTTCCCTTTATATAAAAGGTTGTTCTTCTCAGTCTCAGAATCAAGATTTTTATTTAACAACGAAATACTGTGATTTCAAATTCTATTTACTTATCGATCTAGCCAAAATAATTGGCATCGATCTATTAATAACAATTGAATTCTCTTCTTGAATTTATCAAGTTCTAACAAATGTTCGTCTAGCCAGAATAATTAGCAAAGACATTTCTCAACATAATTTGACAATAAACATGAATTATCTATACTGTCAATTCTATCTTCTACGAATGTGAATATCCAACAACAGTTATTCTACAATGGTATATTCTCCGAATCAGTAATTCAATTTGAATTATTAAACATGCACTAACTGCGAATAATCAACAATAAATTTCCTGGACATGGTATAATTAGCAATAATTAACCATTATAATAATTGAATGAGTATAACTCAAAGTTGAGTTAGGAAACTTGCCTTTCGCGTTGATTACAGCTACATAATATAATTAACTGCGTTCGTAAGACCTATAATCAACAATGTCGGTCTCACAATTAGCACAATTATTTATAACACATAACACTGTATTCTACAGCCAAACTTCTCCTAGGCACATTACCACATAACCACATCAGTGTTTATAACCTATATAAACACTTATCTAGTCTAACTATATTGGTCTGGTTGGATTTCGGTCCATTCTCGATGTTCTGGTCACTCTATCCGACAATTAACTCATTGATTGTCAATTAAACTTGGTCTCTAAGCTTCAATATTATTTTAGATAAGTCAAATATCGTTTATAATATTTTCCGGAAGCTTTTAATAATTTATAAACAATTATTATAATTTATAATAATTTTTTAAACACTTAAATCATTTTTAAATGATTTAATTATCAAATAATCTTATCATTATTAATATTTAATAATATAAAAATATTAATAACATACTTGTCAAAATATTAAAGTTATTATTAATAACTTCAAATATTTTTAAATCATCAATATTCTACTTAAATAATTTTTAAAATAATTAAAATCATTTTTAAATCATCACCATTAATATTTAAATATTAATGTAATTATTATCAAAATATTAAAAGTCATTAATTATAACTTAAAATACTTTTAAAACATATTTCTCATTTTTAAATGATTTTTAAATTAATTAAATTATTTTTAATTCATTTATTTAATATCATAATTAAATAAATCTAATATCATTGATATTAATTTATTAACGAGAATTCTCCAAAAATATTAAAAATTATATTTTATAATTTAAAATATTTTCTAACACTTTATTCTTATTTAAAATAATTTTTTATAATATTAAATCATTTTTCTCAAATTTATTTAATAAACTAATTAAATAAATTAAATACTTTTAATATTTAAATAATTATAAATATTAAAGAAAAATATTCCAATTGGTTAGCAATTATTTTTCATAATTTAAAATAATTTTTAAAACCATTTTTGGTAATTTTTAGAATTTATTTCTATTTTTAAATAATTTCCGAAATATTTAGAAATTTAAAAAATAAATAAACCGTCGCTAAAGGCTGTTGGTGTTCTTGAGCTCAAGAACACTGACAGCCGGCAGTGGAAGGGGTCAACTTTGACCGGATTTAACTCTCAACCAAAATTGTTTCTGTGAAATCTAAGACTTGGAAATTGTAGAATTAAGGTAACACTACAACATACACCCATCACGTTGGTCAAATAACATCACAACAAAGAGATTCAAGTCTCCAAAGTTGCTGTCAGGTGGGTTCTGGGTTTTCTAGAAACCTAGGTTGTTCAACCAGTCACTTTCATGTACGATTTATTCTATGTTCCATTTATCAAATGGATCGTTCTTTGGTCCACACATGTAGTACTCATGACAGTGAACACATAGAAATCAACAGAACATTTAAACAACAATACACCTGCTAGATTAATCCCGGTCAAACTCTGACAAAAACTGAGTTCATACCGATTCTTGATTTTCCAGAAACGGCAACCATGATCGACAGGCCTAGTTTGACCATTCCCTTTGTTCGATATAATGATGGTTTAAAGTATATTAAGATTTGGATCTATACTCCAGACAACAAGCTACAAGTATATTACAACAACATTAACAAATAACATCATAATGACCAGATCTGGTCCTTCCAAAAACTTGTCAGACACGTTTTTTAACTTTCTGGGTTGCCCAGATTTTCAGCCGGTCAAGCTCGGTTAACGTGGTTTGACCGTCTAAAACATGTGATCTATACATCTAATGACTGAAGTTTCACTTCCAGATGAAAGATCTCATACCAAGCTACAAATCCAAAACTTAAAACAACAAAAATAACAAACGAACAAGAATCTGTGGCGCCTGACATTAGCTTGTCAGACCACAATTTCTGTTCTTGGGCAGTTTTGAAAATCAACACTTTTAAAGCCGTTTGATGTTATGGATCCATCATGGATCAACATAGATCAACTAAAAATAACTTCTAGCACTGATTTTAACACTTTAAATAAAAAAATTTCTTAGCAACTTGGATCAAAAATCAACTTAGGGTTATACCTTTTCTTGAGGATGCTTTGATCTTGGCTCTACCAATCTGATCTAGATGTTTTAGAGAGCTAAAATATAACTGATCTACTTGATAATTTCAGAGCCTTGAGAGAGAATAAGAGTTGGTGAGAACAAATTTTCTAAAGGAGCAAATTAATGGATTTTCTCTCTCTTGAATCTCTTATATAATACTTGATGTTGCTTGGATCTGAGATTTTCGGCTGGCAATGGCTGATTTCTATGTCACAAAGTCAATTTAGTTGGTAAACCACTAAAGTTACTAGCATTTGTACAAGTTACCTAATTAAAGAAATGAAAAAGGGCATTTTAGTCATTTACAAAATAATTTTAATGGCATTCTTGTCCAATGCACACACCCTTAGGGTTTAGGGTTTGGGTTTAGGTTTAGGTTTAGGGTTTGAACCCTTTAGGTTTGCAATTAATTTCCAAAATTTTCGAATTTCGATTTTCAAAATAGAAAATTAATATTCCAAAATTATAATTAGGATTCAATAATTATATTAATATTTCCTAATCATAAAATTCAATCCTGCTAATTAGGATTAATATTCCTAATTAAAATTGCTTAATTTAGCAATTATGGTCAAGATAGTCATTAGGGTTTATAACCCACGAATTAAGGTTTTAAGTAGAAAAATAAATTTTCTAAATTATTATTAGGGTTTGTAAAATAGAAATTAAGATAACTAAAATATAATTAGAGTTTTCTAATCATATTTAAGTTTAATACACACATTAGGTTTGCCAATTAGGATTAGGGTTTTCTAATTAGGATTTTAGGATTCCCAAATATGAAATTAGGGTTTCTCGGCGTACAATTAGGATTTTCAACTTTACAATCAATTTTTTAAATCTGAGATTATGGTTTCTAATCCTTTATTAGGGTTTATTAATTATAAACCTTATACGATCTATTATTGATCAAAATTCTATTCAGTACAAACACGTACTCATTAATATAATTATTTTAATTATATTTTTTATTGAATCCCTTTCCAGAAATTAGGGTTAGGGTTTCTAAAGCTGTTAAGCATAACTCTACTCTAATTTTATTAGTCAATACACAAATTGACTTTCTCGATACACGTATCACCGATGCTTGTCACATAAATGATAATTAATATTAATATTAATAAAAAAAAGAAAATTATTCACAAATTTTGGATTATTCGAAATCCCGGGTTATCACATTCACCACTCCTTAAAAGGATTCTGTCCTCGGAATCACCGCTTTCTTAATCTCTACAATCTTTTAAAGTTGTATCATCAATTCATTTTTATTAACACAATATTAAATTGTGTTTCCAATTCTAGCCTGTGACTTGAATCTATAAAAGAAAACAGTTCACAGAAATATCTGACTCATAATACTCGTGTAATAAAAATTCTAAACGAAATCATTACCTGCTGCCACCTCCTGAGTAACCACAGTGTCCTGTGCCGTCATGTTGAATGGACGGGCTGTTGGTCTTCCTGGCTGTGCAGGTTCTCGAGTTGCCAAGGTTCTGCCACTGGGTCCCTTGTTGCCACTTTCTTTCTGAGCATTCTTCTTCGGACAGTTCCGAACCAGATGATCAGTTGATCCACAGGCATAACAACCTTGTATCTTCTTCGGACTGGGACAATTAGGTGACATGTGCCCCTCTTGCCCGCAGTTATAGCAAACTCCCTTCTTCTTCAGGCAAACTCCAGCATGGTTCTTCCCACAATTCGAACATGGTTCCCTCCCTTTCCTATTATCTTTTGTTTTATTACCCGACTGGGTATTCTCACTCCATTTCCTCTTATTCGGATTACTACCACCATTGCTTCCACCATCATTGGTCTTCTTCTTCTTTTCCTGATGAAATTGAGATGCATCCTCGCTCCCTCCTTCAGCAATTAAAGCTTTCTCCATCAAGGCCGCGAACGTGTTAATCTGCAACACAACTACTTTGTTGTATATAGTCGGTCTCAAACCATTCTCAAACCTTCTCGCTTTTCTCTCTTCTGTGTCCACCTGATGAGGTGAAAATCTTGCCAACTCGTTGAATTTGGCAGCGTATTCTGTTACTGACATGTTCTCCTGCTTAAGTTCTAAGAATTTGACTTTCATTCTAGATTGCATACTCGGTGAGAAGTAGTTCTCAAAGAATAACTCCATGAATCTTGTCCACAACACCACCACTGTACCAGCTCTGGCCTGATTAGTCTCCCACCAGTAATTGGCTTCTCCCTTCATTAAGTAAGTTGTAAAAGCCGTCTTCTACTCTTCTGCCACTCGCACAATGGCGAATGCTTTCTCTATCTCCTTCACCCATGTTTGGGCTTCAATCGAATCTGTGGTCCTAACGCTTTAAAATCCTTGAAGTTAGCCAATCTATCAGCTGGCTGATTTCTAGCTCTTCCTCTTGCTGGAGCCCTATTTTTCATAGCTTCGGCTATCATATCTGCAAAATTCTGCATTGGGTCCACTTGACCTCCTTCGTTATTCACTGATTGTTCTTCTCGTTGGTTTCGATTCTGTCGTCTAGGCAGCATGATCTGATTTAAATAAAAATCTTTGATTAATTCTCTTTCTTTACATATATTCTTAACACAATAAGAATTCAACACATAATTCTCATATAATTGCACATTCATTCAAATAGCACATTGTACATATAGTACTTAACATATTTACTATTCCTTTTTAAATCATACTAGGATTAACGACACAACTTTACACAAAAAGTTGCAATTCTCCATTTACACATAGTTATTACCAGTTCGTCAAACTTACCACACTTATGAGTTTAGGAACTTGCCACAATTATATGAGTGTATGAACTTATCCTAGTCAGACCTTTGGCGTCCATTCGCTGAGGGGTTCAAAACATTTTATATAATTATGAGTCATTAACTTGCCATAAGTATGATTTTTAAGAACACACAAATTAATCTTAATCTTATATTCATATAGAAAATAAAGATTTCATTCATACAAACATATTTATATTTACATCTGCCTAAACATCGTTCTCGATATTACAACACTTAATATCATAAACTTCTACCCAAAAGATACTATTACATATATCTAAGTTATCTACCGACCACTCCGTTCACCAGTCTTCTTCTTGATGGGACACTTATTGAATCCGTGACCCGTCTGCCCACATGAAAAACACTTCCTCAAATTTGGCTTAGGACAATGCAGAGAAATATGTCCTTCCTACTTGCAGTTAAAGCACACGTTCTTCCACATCATGCGTTCTCCCGCGTAAGTCTTCCCACACTTGTTGCATGCTTGCTTCTTCCTTGGGTTTGACTTTTCATAATTAGGGCTGTCGTTGTCCCTCTTCCTCTTCTTTTTGTCCTTCTTGCTGGTTCCTTCAGATGATCCACCACCTTCAGCCTTCATTCTGTCCACCTACGCCTTGAGCTCGCTCCTTTCTTCAGTCATTTCGCGTAACGCTCGCTCCATCTTCCATAGTTCCTCCAAGAGAAACACTTTGCTCCGGAGTTCTTGAACCTTTGCAGGTTCGTGATCTTGTTCTCCAACTTTGACCTTATTCTTTAACTCTACCTTAGCTGGCTTAGACTCTGCCTCCTCATCTCCAGTCAGATACATCTCAGGATAATCGTCATGATCGCTCCCCAGATTGACCATTGATTCACCTTCTCCCACCTTCTCCACTGATTCGCTTTGCGCTGGCACCTCGGCTTCTGGCACCGGTGCAACAGCCGCTAGTATCTCTGCACTCTTTTGATCTTCTCCAGACATCCTACAATCAGTTTAAATAACTTGATTAGTACTTCACCAGTACAAAATTCTCACACTATGTGACCACTTATCTCACTATTGATATACTTCGTCAATCTCTCACTTAAAACTCTAAATGAGTTTTTTCTATCTCGCATATGGTTATAATCCTAGGGTTTTCCCCCACCCCACTTAAAGTTTATAACCTACAGCTCTTCTACCAACTTGCGACACCTTGGTCACTACAGCTTTGATACCAATCCGTGACACCCCCAAATCTGGGTTACCTGACCCCCGAGTTTGGTGTTTACGATCCAAAATATAATAACAGCTAACTACCCATTTAAATATAAATAGGAATACATAACTCATTAACATAAGTTGTTAATACATAAGTCGTAGGTCCACTAACCTTAAAATTACAACATACCCCTTAAATAAACAAAAAGGGTTTACAAAATAACATAATAATAATGTAAGACCCCAACTTATTAATGAATAAAATCAATTTTTCTCTAAATATTATTGTGAATAATAAGGGGCTAATTTGATATAATACTTTGGTTATGTGTGAAATGTGTAAATTTTGCAAAATAAGCAAGTGGTTATAAAATATTCATTTTGTCGGGGAATATTCGTTTGGTCGTGGAATATTCTTGCTGTCGGAGAATATTCGTACGACGGCGCAGCCTTGTGTGGGCCCCATAACGGAAAGCGATTGGATGAAGAAAATGACAAGTATAAGTTATTTATAAATAACGGCGTAGTTGTTACCATTAATACTGTTGGAATACCCGGTGATTAAAATACAGTAGCACACGGTATTGCACCAATTATTAATTCTTACGTAAGAAGGCACTACTCAATAATTGTTACAGTAATTATTGTTCAATATTTTATTTTATTGATTCAATAATTGTTGCATTGATATTTTATATTATTGTTGTTTCAATAATTGTTGCTGCACAGTATTTTCCATTATCAGATCAATAATTCATATTATTTGAATAATATTATTATATAACATTATTGGCAATGTCTAGAAAGTTCTGTCTAAGGAGAGGTTTGGTCATCTAATTGCGCGCCAGTAAGGAGAAATCCTTATTGGAAAGCCCCCTCTTTTCTGGGAACGGCCTGGTTGTCATAAATGTGATTCTGTAATATTATTTGTGAATAATTAATTATTGATTCATATGATAAGGAAATATTTATTTTATGTGGATATAAATGAGAGATATATTTTTGTGGTTAAAAATGAAGGAGTTAATGTTGAGGTGTTTTATCAGTATTTTTATCGGAATGGAGGTATTAAAAATCAAATCAGGGTTTTTGAGAAATATTGCGGGTGTTATAATTTTTAATCCGACCGTTGGATCGTGGTAATTTTTGGATATGTTATACATATATAAGTTGAGTATATGTCCACAAATTTTGAACCGTTAAAAATGAACGTATGATTTATTATGAATTTTACGAGATGACTGGTTCAGAAATTGTTGAATTTTCGGAGTTTATCATTTTGATGAAAAATTCTAGAATTGGTGGGCCCCACTTGTGGTTGGTGAAGAAATGTGCTGAATTATATTTCAAATGTGGTGGGTGAGAATAGTAGCAGGTAAAGCCATCAGGTTGCAGGTCAAACCTACTAAAATTTTCCTATAAATAGAGGGCTAAGTTAGAATTGAAAATCACACCAGAAACAAGTTTTCTCTCTAGATTATTGAGTGTATTTTGTGAGTATTTAGATACTTTGAGAGTTTCTATTCATCAGAGCAAGTTTCTTTCAGCCTTATACCGGTATTCCGACCAGAAGTACTGATATCTTGAGGTAAGGGATATTATTTTCTTCTTAAATGATATTATTTTCTTCAATATCATTATGCTGAAATATTGATATGAGTTTTTATCAAATTTAGAACTTTTTGTGTCGGGGTTACTATTCATGTATACGACACTATTCACGTATACGACACTATTCACGAATACGGCACTATTCACCGAAAAATAAAATTTTTCTTTTTTGTCCAAGATGTCTATTATGGTTACTATCTTTGATTGTATCCATGTTTTGATCTTTATTTTTGAATTCTGCTTCACAATTGATTATTATGAAGTATTATTGATCTTGGATAAACTGTTATACGAATCCCTACTATTTGTCCTTCTGTCTCATTGGATTCGTTCTCTTTAAGATATTTTTCATCATCCTCAGTCCTAAATGATGATATTAATGAATATCTTTGGCCTGTAGTGCAAAGATGTATGATTACTTGATGAATATCTTTGGCCTGTAGTGCAAAGATGAACAGGTGTTGAGATGAACATGACTGACAGGTGATACAAATGAATATCTTTGGCCTGTAGTGCAAAGATAAATATTTGGATAAAGATGATTATTAATTGATGTTACAGGGATAAAATATTGATGATGGACTTTTAAATCTTAGAAGATAGTAGAATTCTTTCTCTACTTGACTCTTCTAATGGTTTGCTGTTTCCGCTGCAGTTGTTGATCTAAAACTTGTTGTCGATTATATTCTATCAGATTTTTCCCTGTTGAAGACTAACGATAATTTGTTTGTATATTATCTTAGTCATAATATTCTTTACTGGGCTAGTTGAGCTCACCCTTTTCCTTTTTGTTCCATTTTTCTTCTCAGGAGGTGAGAACATAGCAGGATCTAGTCGGGGTATGGAGTGATGGTTCTAGAAAGATGTTTTAGCAGTCCTCACTATTTCTGTAAAATAGTGTTTGAATAATTGTAATGAGGATTTATTTGAGTGTGGATATTGTCTAGAAGACAATATTTGTATTTAAACTCACAGTATGTGTTGTCGTATTTTGCACGACATTTGTATTATTGAAGTTGTAGTTTGCTTTCTGTACCATGTATTTGGCGACTCAGAATGGGTGTTGTATACCTATTTTGGGGGCGTCACAGTTGGTATCAGAGCTTAGGGATATGATCCCTGGCTGAGATGTGAGGCAAGAACTAGGAGGGGAGAGACGGGAAATTCCTTCACTAGTATGACTTGACTAAGTTTATTTGGTATTTATTTGGTCGGTCAGAGTATAGGGATAATATATGACATGACTATTGTAAGACCCCAATTTTTTATAAATAAAGATGAATTTTCTATAAATATCATTTTTGAATATTATGGAGTTAATTTGATATAATGTTATAGTTGTGGGTAATATTTATAAATTTTGCAAAGTAAGCAAGTTGTTATAAAAGATTCGTTTGGTCGGAGAATATTCTTTTTGTCGAGGAATATTCGTACGACGGCACAATCATTGGTGGACCCCACAGCAGAATTATTGTCGGATTCAGAAAACGACAAAAATATTTTATTAAAAATAACGGCTGAAGTGTTACCGTTAAAACTGTTGAACTACTCGGTAGTAAAAGTACAGTAATACGCGTGGTTGCATAGTAGCACACGGTATTGATTATTGATGCTTACGTGAGAAGTCACTCAGCTATACTCAATTATTGCTATAGTAATTGCTGCATCATATCTCTTAAATTATTGTCATAGTATCGTCTGTATAATATGTTATATTATTAAATCAATAATTGAGACGTTGTGGTAAGTTTGGTTATTTTATGGGGGGCCATATGTCATCATCTAAGAGTCTCTTCGTCAATAGTAATTACCGTCGTCAATAGTAATTACCGTCGTCAATAGTAATTACCGTCGTCAATAGTATTTACCTTGGTCAATAGTAATTACCTTCGTCAATAGTATTTACCTTGGTCAATAGTATTTACCTTGGTCAATAGTAATTACCTTCGTCAATAGTATTTACCTTGGTCAATAGTAATTACTTTCGTCAATAGTAGTTGTCCCTTCAATATTACCAAGAGTCATTTGACCCTTCGTTAAGACCAAGAGTCATTTGACCCTTCGTTAAGACCAAGAGCCACCCTCAGTTTTCTATAAATAGAGGCCTAGGGCTTCATTATTTTTCACGAATTCATTCAAGCTATAGAGAGAGAAAGTATAGAGAGAATAAGAGAGAGAGAATAAAAGTATTCTGCTACATCACTTTTTCAATATCCAGTTCTTTTAAGGTAGGGAATATTATTTCTTTTATATTCATGAAGAGAACTTCTGTTATTCCATTTGTTATTATTCTGTTGGAATAACCAGTATACGCGGTCTACCCTATACTTGGTGACATTCTTCTATTATTCTGTTGGAACATCCTGTCTGTGTGTTTTACACCGGACCTGGTTCCGTTTATTATTCTGTTGGAACATCCTGTCTGTGTGTTTTACACCGGACCTGGTTCCGTTTTATTATTATTCTGTTGGAATATCCTGTCTGTGTGTTTTACACCGGACCTGGTTCCATTATTTATTATTCTGTCGGAATATCCTGTCTGTGCGTTTACGCCGGACCTGGTTCCATTATTTATTATTCTATTGGAATAACCTGTCTGTGCGGTCTATCGCATGCATGGTGATTTCTTTTCTTATTCCATTCTTTATTGTACTCAGTTGATTAAGTTTTGACTTCTATACTCCATGAAATTTGTGGAATATCCTTGATAGTTGCGTTTCATCCAGTATCTTTTCAAGAAAATATTCTTCTAAGCATTCTTGAATTTTACTCCACAATGCAGTATCATGTTGACAATTTGGACGTTGTTAATTCCTGGATAAATTAATTCTTGAACTTGTTTTATTGAATTCTTATATCATTGTCATCATCCTCATGTTTATAAAATGTTGAAAGTCATCTGTGGCATGTAGTGCATAGATGGACTTGGTATGATTATGACCAGGGATTATTCGGTATAATCATGACCGTAATGTTGCAAATGATGTGGTAAAAGTCCTCATTGGCCCGTAGTGCATTGATGGACAGTTGTTGGCATGATCATGACCATTAATGAATACACGAATATCCTTGGCCGTAGTGCAGGGGTGATTCGATGATGTGGATTATTTTATTAAGCTGAGTCTCAGCGATCGCAGTGTTGAAAAACCTTTTAAATCATAAAAGATAGTAGAGTTTATTTTCTACTTGACTCTCTTAATGGATTGCTTGTTCCGCTACAGTTAAACTTGATGTCTATTATATTTTATCAGTTTAACATTGTTGAAGGCTAATGATAATTTATTCTGCATTATCTTAGTCATAATATTTCTTACTGGGCTAGTTGAGCTCACCCTTTCTTTCACTGTTCTCTTCAGGAAATGAGAACGTAGCTGGGACAAGTCGGGGTACGGAGTGATGGTCCGAATGATAGTATTAGTTAGTAGTCCTCACTATTCTATGTAATGGTGTGTTAATAAATGTAATGAGGACTCCTTTTGAGTATGAATACTCTCTAGAAGATAATATTTGTATTCAAACTCACAGTTTATGTTTTGTCGTATTGTACACGACAGTTGTATTATTAAGTTGTATTTGTATTCTGTACTATGTATCTGACGACCCAAGATGGGTGATGTATACCTAATTTTGGGGGCGTCACAGTTGGTATCAAAGCTTAGGGATATGATCCCTGGCTAAGATGTGAGAATAGAACTAGGAGGGGAGAGACGGGGAATTCCTTCGCTAGTATGACATACCTAAGTTTATTTGCATGGTATTTAATTGGTCGGTCATAATATAAGGATAATATATGACATATCAATTAATTTTTATTTTGTGGCAGTATTTGAAAATGGCATCTGAGAACGTTGAGAATAGCAATGGAGCACAGACGACTGTTGATTCACCACATATCAATAATCAGGATAATGTGCATCAGGAAGGTGTCAATCCTCATGCAAACAACAACACTGACCAAATGATGAATGATCAAATGTTCAGAGGCTTTATGCAATTCATGCAACAACAGGTGAAAGCGGCTCCTGTCCACAACGTAGGTGGAAATACTGGAAACTCTCTGGCGGTCACCGCTAAACAGTTTAAGGAGCTGGGACCACCGGAGTTTAAGGGAGAACCCAAACCACTTGTAGCTGAAACATGGATAAAGCAGATCACCAAAATATTTGATGTCTTGGGTTGCTCCGAGGAGCAAAAGGTTCCCTTTGCTGCCTTTATGTTGCGAGGAGAGGCAGATTACTGGTGGGAATCGATAAAGCGTACTCAACCTGCCGCACTGAAGATGTCCTGGGAGAAGTTCCAAGAGCTGTTTAACGACAAATACTTTCCCGAGAGTATTCGTCACATGAAGGAGGTGTAGTTCATCAAATTGGAGCAGAATAATATGACCGTGTCGCAGTACGAGGCAAAATTTGCGGAGTTATCCCGGTTTGCGTCCCACCTGGTGGATAATGAAGAAAGAATGATGCGGATGTTTTTAAGAGGTTTGAAGCCAGAGATACGTCAACATCTTGTTTCTCATAAACTGTGTTTGTATTCAGATGTTGTAAATATGGCTCAGTTGGTGGAGCGCGATAACGAGACAACGCAACCAAAAGAGAGCAGCCGGCAAAATGATAATACCAATGAGAGCAGTCATCGAAGCGGTGACAACAAGCGTGGAGGGAATCAACAGGCCTGAAATGGTAACCACTTCGGTGGTAGTCAGGGCCAAAACAATAAGAATGGACATTTCAAGAAGAGGAGATTCAACAATGATGGAAAGACGTCAGCACCAGCACCTGTCGTTAAGGAAGGAGAACGACCACCTATCATATGTTTCAAATGCGGAGGGGAGGGGCACATCAGTCCAAACTGCGCGATGCCGTCCAAAGCATGTTATAATTGTGGAAGAGAAGGTCATTTAGCCCGATTTTGTCGTTTACCGAAGACAAATTCAGCTAGGATGGAGGCACCAAAAGCCGTCCCAGAAAAGTCAAAACCGGTTGTGCAAGGGAGAGCGTTTGTTGTGAACTCCCAGAGAGCAAGGAACCCAAATGAGGTCATCACGGGTAAGCTTATTATAAACTCTAAAGAAGTTTATACTTTATTTGATACCGGTTCAACCCATTCTTTTATTTCTCCTACTTGAGCTCATCGATTAAATTTGATTCCGGAGAAATTAGACTTTGACTTATCTGTGGAAACTCCGTTGGGAGAAACCTTCATTACCTCCACTGTTTATAAGTCTTGTTTGGTTCAAGTTGGTACCCACACATTACCTATCGATCTGATTTCATTAAAAATACTTGCATTTGACGTGATTCTAGGGATTGATTGGTTAACTACTCATTATGCAAAAATTGATTGTTTTCGTAAGGTTGTTAGTTTTCATATTCCTAATCGACCTATTATGCGAATTCAAGCAACCAAACCATTAAAATCAATCGCTGTCATCTCAAGCCATAAAACTATTCGTTTATTGAAAAACGGATGTCAAGCTTTCTTAGCTCATGTCACAGATCTAAACAAAAATACGTCAGTTTTGAATGATATTTCTATTGTTAATAAATTCCCTGACGTATTCCCTGAAGAACTTCCTGGCCTACCCCCAGAGCGTGAAATTGAATTTTGTATCGATCTTGAACCCGGTACAAAACCCATTTCCAAAGCCCCATATCGAATGGCTCCTATTGAACTTCAGGAGTTAAAGATCCAACTGCAGGAATTGTTTGACATTGGCTTTATTCGTCCTAGTACTTCTCCTTGGGGAGCTCCTGTTCTATTCGTGAAGAAGAAAGATGGAAGTATGCGACTTTGTATTGATTATCGGGAGTTGAATCATGTCACCATCAAAAACAGGTACCCATTGCCACGCATTGATGACCTGTTTGACCAGTTGCAAGGAGCACAATTCTTTTCAAAGATCGATCTTCGTTCTGGATATCATCAGCTGAAGGTTAGAACTGAGGATATTCCAAAGACGGCTTTTAGAACTCGGTACGGGCATTATGAATTCCTAGTCATGTCCTTTGGATTGACTAATGCTCCTGCTGCCTTCATGGATATGATGAACCGGGTATTCAAGGAATATTTGGATCACTTTGTGGTCGTCTTTATTGATGACATCCTTATTTATTCCAAAAGCCGTGAAGATCATGAGCAACACTTGAGGCTGGTACTCCAAAAGCTTCGTGAATACAAGCTTTATGCCAAGTTGAAGAAATGCGAGTTCTGGCTGGAAGAGGTAGCATTCCTTGGGCACGTAGTATCAAGTCGCGGAATATCGGTTGACCCGGCAAAGATTGAAGCTATTCAAAGCTGGGAGCAACCTAAATCAGTGACCGAGGTACGTAGCTTTCTTGGTTTAGCTGGTTATTATCGGAGATTCGTGGAAGGATTTTCTCGAATCGCTACTGCATTAACTCAGCTGACTCGGAAAGATACAAAGTTTGGTTGGAGCGAAGAATGTGAGCAGAGTTTTCAAGAACTCAAGAGGAGACTCATTTCAGCACCTGTTCTAACAATACCATCTGGCTCGGAGGGATTTGTCATCTACAGTGATGCTTCGAGCAAAGGGTTGGGATGCGTTCTCATGCAACATGCAAAGGGGTGATTCGATGATGTGGATTATTTTATTAAGCTGAGTCTCAGCGATCGCAGTGTTGAAAAACCTTTTAAATCATAAAAGATAGTAGAGTTTATTTTCTACTTGACTCTCTTAATGGATTGCTTGTTCCGCTACAGTTAAACTTGATGTCTATTATATTTTATCAGTTTAACATTGTTGAAGGCTAATGATAATTTATTCTGCATTATCTTAGTCATAATATTTCTTACTGGGCTAGTTGAGCTCACCCTTTCTTTCACTGTTCTCTTCAGGAAATGAGAACGTAGCTGGGACAAGTCGGGTTACGGAGTGATGGTCCGAATGATAGTATTAGTTAGTAGTCCTCACTATTCTATGTAATGGTGTGTTAATAAATGTAATGAGGACTCCTTTTGAGTATGAATACTCTCTAGAAGATAATATTTGTATTCAAACTCACAGTTTATGTTTTGTCGTATTGTACACGACAGTTGTATTATTAAGTTGTATTTGTATTCTGTACTATGTATCTGACGACCCAAGATGGGTGATGTATACCTAATTTTGGGGGCGTCACAACTATTAACCCTTGTTTTATGGCAGTATTTAAGAATGGCAGCTGAGAACGTTAATAATGGAGTAAATCAGACCGTGGAGACACCTTTGATCACCACCCAGGGAAACGTGCAACAGGAAGGCAATATTCCTCCTGTAAACAACGTTATCGAGCAAACGATGAATGATGGAATGTTTAGGAGCTTTTTGCAGTTCATGTAAAATCAGACGAGGGAGACTCGTGTGCAGAATACGGGTGGAAATGATAACGCGCGGTTTGTCACAGCTAAGCAGTTCAAAAAATTGGGACCACCAGAATTTAAGGGAAAGCCGGATCCGATCATGGCGGAAACGTGGGTCAAGCAAATTACCAAGATATTCGATGTCTTGGGATGCACGGAGGAACAAAAGGTTCCATTCACCACCTTTATGTTCCGCGGTGAGGCAGACTACTGGTGGGAGTCTGTGAAGCGTACCCAGCCTGACGCACTCAACATGTCCTGGGAAACATTTCAAAAACTGTTCAATGACAAGTACTTTCCTGAAAGTATTCGTCATACGAAGGAGGTAGAGTTTATCAGACTGGAACAAAACAACATGACGGTGTCCCAGTACGAGGTGAAGTTTGCAGAGTTATCCAGGTTTGCACCTCATTTGGTCGAAAATAAGGAACGAATGACAAGGATGTTTCTGAGAGGTCTAAAACCCGAGATTCGACAATATCTTATCTCTCATAAATTTTCTTTATATTCAGATGTTGTAAATAGGGCTCAATTATTAGAGCGAGATAATGAGTATGTGCAACCGAGGGACCACAACTAGGGTCATACCGGTGGCGGCAGTCATCGAAGCAATGAAAACCAGCAGGGAGGAAAATATTCGGACAAAAGCGGTAACCACTCTGGTGGTAATCGTGGTCGTGATAATAGAAGGAGCGAGTCAGGAGGAGATTTCAAGAAGAGAAGGTACAACAATGATAATGTGAAGACGTCAGCACAAACACCAACTGTTTCTAGGGGAGGAGAACGACCACCGGTCGTATGTTACAAATGTGGGAAAGAGGGACATATCAGCCCAAACTGCCCACAACAATCCAAGGTATGTTATAACTGTGGAAAGGATGGTCATATAGCTCGAGAGTGTTCTGTAGCAAAACCAAGTTCAGCGGGGATGGTGACTCCAAAAGCTGTCCCGGATAAGTCGAAATCAGCGGTTCCTGGAAGGGCGTTTGTCGTTACTGGCCAAAACGCGAGAAACCCGAACGAGGTGATCATGGGTAAGCTAATCTTGAATTCTTGCGAAGTTTATACTTTACTAGATACCGGTTCTACCCATTCTTTTATCTCTCCTGCTTGTGCTCAACGTTTAAACTTGACTCCGGAGAAATTGGACTTTAACTTATCTGTTGAAACTCCGTTGGGTGAAACTTCATTACATCTACAGTTTATAAATCTTGCATGATCCAAGTTGGTACTATCACATTACCTGTTGATCTTATCTCTTTAAAGATACTTGCTTTTGATGTGATTTTAGGAATTGATTGGTTAACCACTCATCATGTTAAAATTGATTGTTTTCGTAAGGTTGTTAGTTTTCATATTCCTAACCAACCTGTCATACGAATTCAAACTACTAAACCACTAAAATCAGTCACTGTCATATCGAGCCACAAAGCTATTCGTTTATTGAAAAACGGATGTCAAGCTTTCTTAGCCCATGTAATGGATTTGAACAAAGACAAGTCAGATTTGAATAATATTTCTATTGTTAGAGAATTTCCCGATGTATTTCCTGAAGAACTTCCTGGTCCACCCCCAGAACGTGAAGTTGAATTCTTTATTGACCTTGAACCCGGTACAAAGCCCATTTCTAAAACTCCATATCGAATGGCTCCTATTGAACTTCAGGAGTTAAAAGTCCAACTACAGGAGTTGTTGGACATCGGTTTTATTCGTCCTAGTACGTCTCCTTGGGGTGCTCCTGTTTTATTCGTAAAGAAGAAAGACGGGAGTATGCGACTTTGTATCGACTATCGAGAATTGAATCATGGCACTATCAAGAATAGGTATCCGCTACCTCGCATTGATGACCTGTTCGACCAGTTACAAAGAACACAATTCTTTCCAAAGATCGACCTTCGTTCTGGATATCATCAGCTGAAGATTAAAACTGAGGATATTCCAAAGACTGCCTTCAGAACTCGGTACGAGCATTATGAATTCTTAGTAATGTCTTTTGGATTGACTAATGCTCCTGCTGCCTTCATGGATATGATGAACCGTGTATTCAAAGAATATTTGGATCAGTTCGTTGTTGTCTTTATTGATGACATCCTCATCTATTCCAAAAGCCGTGAAGATCATGAGCGCCATTTGAAGCTGGTACTGCAAAGGCTTCGTGAAAATAAGCTATATGCCAAATTGAAGAAATGCGAGTTCTGGCTTGAGGAAGTAGCATTCCTTGGGCACGTGGTGTCAAAACATGGAGTATCTGTCGACCCGGCGAAGATTGAAGCCATACAAAGTTGGGAGCAACCGAAGTCGGTAACCGAAGTACGTAGCTTTCTAGGCTTAGCTGGTTATTATCGGAGATTTGTGGAAGGATTTTCTCGAATCGCTACTCCGTTAACTCAGCTGACTCGGAAAGATACAACATTTGTATGGAGTGAGGAATGCGAGAAGAGTTTCCAAGAACTCAAGAGGAGACTCATTTCGGCACCTGTTCTGACAATACCATCTGGTTCGGATGGATTTGTTATCTACAGCGATGCTTCAGGCAAAGGGTTAGGATGTGTTCTCATGCAACATGGGAAAGTCATAGCCTATGCCTCACGACAACTCAAAGAATATGAGAAGAATTATCCTACTCATGATTTGGAGTTGGCAGCAGTCGTTTTTGCGTTGAAGATCTGGAGACACTACCTGTATGGGGAGAAAGTGGAGATCTATACAGATCATAAAAGCCTCAAATATTTCTTCACCCAAAAGGAACTCAACATGCGGCAGCGACGTTGGCTCGAGCTGTTGAAAGATTACGATCATATCATCCAATATCATCCTGGAAAAGCAAACGTAGTAGCTGACGCATTGAGTAGAAGATCATATGCGGGTACGAGTGCAATATTGTTAACACAAAGGCCCATTTTGTATGACTTACAAAGGATGGAGATAGAGATGAAGGCTCAAAGTACCCACATGATGATATCAAATATACGAGTAGAACCGACTTTAATCGATAAAGTTAAAGCTGCTCAAGCTACGGACATGGAGCTGATGCGTATGAAGAAGAAAGTGCAAGAAGGTGCTATTCCAGAAGCAAGAATCGATGAAGAAGGAATACTTCGAGTCAACTCCAGACTTTGTATTCCTAACGATTTTGACTTGAAGCATAGAATAATGATGGAGGCACACAACACACCGTTTGCAATCCATCCTGGGAGTACCAAAATGTATCACGATCTTCGACATACATTTTGATGGAGCAATATGAAAAGAGAGATCGCGGAGTTTATCTCGAGGTGCTTAACTTGTCAACGTGTAAAGGCGGAGCATCAAGTGCCAAAGGGTCCATTGCAACCACTTGAGATCCCAAAATGGAAGTGGGAACACATTACTATGGATTTTGTTACGGGTCTTCCCAAGGTTTCTCAAAGCATAGATGCGATTTGGGTTATTGTTGATAGATTAACCAAATCCGCTCATTTCTTGCCGATACGTGAGACTTATTCCCTTGAACGTCTTGCTAGTATGTACGTGAACGAGATTGTGAGATTGCATGGCATGCCAGTATCCATAGTTTCGGATCGTGACCCAAGACTCACTTCACGATTTTGGGTTAGCTTGCAGAAAGCTATAGGCACGAATTTACGATTCAGTTCGGCATACCATCCTCAAACGGACGGAAATTTCAGAGAGGACTATTCAAACTCTTGAAGATCTATTAAGACTTTGTTTTCCTAGATCTCAAAGGGAGTTGGGATAAGTACCTACCATTGGTAAAATTCTCCTACAACAACAGTTATCAGGCGAGCATAGGTGTGGCTCCATTCGAGGCGTTGTATGGAAGAAAATGTCGTTCTCCAGTATGCTGGGACGAGGTGGGTGAAGCAACATTGTTGGGACCAGAGTTGGTACGCATTACTACAGAGAAGATCCAAACGATTCGACAACGTATACAAACGGCACAGGATCGACAAAAGAGTTATGCGGATCTTCATCGGAAGGACGTGGAATTTAATATTGGGGATCATGTATTATTACGTGTTGCACCATGGAAGGGAGTTACAAGATTTGGGAAGAGAGGAAAGCTCAATCCAAGATTTGTTGGTCCATTTGAGATTCTTGAGCGAATAGGAAATGTGGCATATAGACTCGCATTACCTCCAAGCATGTCTCGTGTTCATAATGTTTTTCACATATCTATGCTTCGTAAATATATTAAAGACCCAAACCACATTATTGAGTTAGAACCAGACGAGATAGCTGAAGATTTAACGTACAAGGAGGTACCTGTTAAGATCTTGGATAGGAAAGAGCATGTCCTACTCACGAAGGTTATACCACAAGTTAAGGTTTTGTGGAGAAACCATGCTATTGAAGAAATGACCTGGGAGTTGGAATCAGAAATGAAAGCGAGGTATCCTCACCTTTTTGAAACATCAGGTACGTACGTCAATTTCGAGGACAAAATTTCATAAGGAGGGGAGGTTGTAAGACCCCAACTTATTAATGAATAAAATCAAATTTTCTCTAAATATTATTGTGAATAATAAGGGGCTAATTTGATATAATACTTTGGTTATGGGTGAAATGTGTAAATTTTGCAAAATAAGCAAGTGGTTATAAAATATTCATTTTGTCGGGGAATATTCGTTTGGTCGTGGAATATTCTTACTGTCGGGGAATATTCGTACGACGGCGCAGCCTTGTGTGGGCCCCATAACGAAAAGCGATTGGATGAAGAAAATGACAAGTATAAGTTATTTATAAATAACGGCGTAGTTGTTACCGTTAATACTGTTGGAATACCCGGTGATTAAAATACAGTAGCACACGGTATTGCACCAATTATTAATTCTTACGTAAGAAGGCACTACTCAATAATTGTTACAGTAGTTATTGTTCAATATTTTATTTTATTGATTCAATAATTGTTGCATTGATATTTTATATTATTGTTGTTTCAATAATTGTTGTTGCACAGTATTTTCCATTATCAGATCAATAATTCATATTATTTGAATAATATTATTATATAACATTATTGGCAATGTCTAGAAAGTTCTGTCTAAGGAGAGGTTTGGTCATCTAATTGCGCGCCAGTAAGGAGAAATCCTTATTGGAAAGCCCCCTCTTTTCTGGGAACGGCCTGGTTGTCATAAATGTGATTCTGTAATATTATTTGTGAATAATTAATTATTGATTCATATGATAAGGAAATATTTATTTTATGTGGATATAAATGAGGGATATATTTTTGTGGTTAAAAATGAAGGAGTTAATGTTGAGGTGTTTTATCAGTATTTTTATCGGAATGGAGGTATTAAAAATCAAATCAGGGTTTTTGAGAAATATTGCGGGTGTTATAATTTTTAATCCGACCGTTGGATCGTGGTAATTTTTGGATATGTTATACATATATAAGTTGAGTATATGTCCACAAATTTTGAACCGTTAAAAATGAACGTATGATTTATTATGAATTTTACGAGATGACTGGTTCAGAAATTGTTGAATTTTTGGAGTTTATCATTTTGATGGAAAATTCTAGAATTGGTGGGCCCCACTTGTGGTTGGTGAAGAAATGTGCTGAATTATATTTCAAATGTGGTGGGTGAGAATAGTAGCAGGTAAAGCCATCAGGTTGCAGGTCAAACCTACTAAAATTTTCCTATAAATAGAGGGCTAAGTTAGAATTGAAAATCACACCAGAAACAAGTTTTCTCTCTTTCTCTCTCTAGATTATTGAGTGTATTTTGTGAGTATTTAGATACTTTGAGAGTTTCTATTCATCAGAACAAGTTTCTTTCAGCCTTATACCGGTATTCCGACCAGAAGTACTGATATCTTGAGGTAAGGGATATTATTTTCTTCTTAAATGATATTATTTTCTTCAATATCATTATGCTGAAATATTGATATGAGTTTTTATCAAATTTAGAACTTTTTGTGTCGGGGTTACTATTCATGTATACGACACTATTCACGTATACGGCACTATTCACGAATACGGCACTATTCACCGAAAAATAAAATTTTTCTTTTTTGTCCAAGATGTCTATTATGGTTACTATCTTTGATTGTATCCATGTTTTGATCTTTATTTTTGAATTCTGCTTCACAATTGATTATTATGAAGTATTATTGATCTTGGATAAACTGTTATACGAATCCCTACTATTTGTCCTTCTGTCTCATTGGATTCGTTCTCTTTAAGATATTTTTCATCATCCTCAGTCCTAAATGATGATATTAATGAATATCTTTGGCCTGTAGTGCAAAGATGTATGATTACTTGATGAATATCTTTGGCCTGTAGTGCAAAGATGAACAGGTGTTGAGATGAACATGACTGACAGGTGATACAAATGAATATCTTTGGCCTGTAGTGCAAAGATAAATATTTGGATAAAGATGATTATTAATTGATGTTACAGGGATAAAATATTGATGATGGACTTTTAAATCTTAGAAGATAGTAGAATTCTTTCTCTACTTGACTCTTCTAATGGTTTGCTGTTTCCGCTGCAGTTGTTGATCTAAAACTTGTTGTCGATTATATTCTATCAGATTTTTCCCTGTTGAAGACTAACGATAATTTGTTTGTATATTATCTTAGTCATAATATTCTTTACTGGGCTAGTTGAGCTCACCCTTTTCCTTTTTGTTCCATTTTTCTTCTCAGGAGGTGAGAACATAGCAGGATCTAGTCGGGGTATGGAGTGATGGTTCTAGAAAGATGTTTTAGCAGTCCTCACTATTTCTGTAAAATAGTGTTTGAATAATTGTAATGAGGATTTATTTGAGTGTGGATATTGTCTAGAAGACAATATTTGTATTTAAACTCACAGTATGTGTTGTCGTATTTTGCACGACATTTGTATTATTGAAGTTGTAGTTTGCTTTCTGTACCATGTATTTGGCGACTCAGAATGGGTGTTGTATACCTATTTTGGGGGCGTCACAAATAATGTTCATTATAACTACTCCAGCATCTTGCCTTTACCTTTGTTCTTCTTTGACCCACTGGCCTATTCGTTCCTAGCTGAAATGTTTTATTTATAGTAAGTGTGAGCAACAAGTTTGCCCCGCAAGTTAATACATACAATAAATGTATACGAATCAATAAGAACATACTATCTATTTTGATAGAATGAAACCAAAGTTCGGTGAGCTTTGAAATAACTGAACAAATCTTTAATCAATAACAAGTTTTCTCGTATTCTAGGCAACACAATAATCTAATAATGAAAGAGTACAACGCTTTCAAAGTTTCTACGATATTCTATTGAATAATCAAGATAAATTCTACGCAATAACAAAGTGGAATGTTTTCCAGATTTATGCTGAGCGATCACACTAGATCTAGAACTTATTTTCTCCAGTATCTAGTAAAGATTTACTTTGATACATACCCAGGTGTATCAGATAACTATAAAGGTTAAATCATACCCCTCTGCAAGTACTTAGAGCTAGCCAACTCCTTGTACCCTATATTATGCATAATACTTAGGTCGCGCGCAATTGTCGAATTACGACTTAAAAATTTTGTTCCCTTTATATAAAAGGTTGTTCTTCTCAGTATCAGAATCAAGATTTTAATTTAACAATGAAATACTGTGATTTCAAATTCTATTTACTTATCGATCTAGCCGAAATAATTGGCATCGATCTATCAATAACAATTGAATTCTCTTCTTGAATTTATTAAGTTCTATCAAATGTTCGTCTAGCCAGAATAATTAGCTAAGACATTTCTCAACATAATTTGACAATAAACATGAATTATCTGTACTGTCAATTCTATCTTCTACGAATATGAATATCCAACAACTGTTATTCTACAATGGTATATTCTCTGAATCAGTAATTCAATTGAAATTATTAAAAATGCACTAACTACGAATAATCAACAATAAATTCCCTGGACATGGTATAATTAGCAGTAATTAACCATTATAATAATTGAATGAGTATAACTCAAGGTTGAGTTAGGAAACTTGCCTTTCGCGTTGATTACAGCTACACAATATAATTAACTGCGTTCGTAAGACCTATAATCAACAATGTCGGTCTTACAATTAGCACAAGCATTTATAACACGTAACACTGTATTCTACAGTCAAACTTCTCCTAGGCACATTACCACATAATCACATCAGTGTTTATAACCTATATAAACACTTATCTAGTCTAACTATTTCAGTTTGGTTGGATTTCGATCCATTCTCGGTGTTCTGGTCACCCTATCCGATAATTAACACATTGATTGTCAATTAAACTTGGTCTCTAAGCTTCAATATTATTTTAGATAAGTCAAATATCGTTTATAATATTTTTCGGAAGCTGTTAATAATTTATAAACAATTATTATAATTTATAATAATTTTTCAAACACTTAAATCATTTTTAAATGATTTAATTATCAAATAATCTTATCATTATTAATATTTAATAATATAAAAATATTAATAACATACTTGTCAAAATATTAAAGTTATTATTAATAACTTAAAATATTTTTAAATCATCAATATTCTACTTAAATGATTTTTAAAATAATTAAAATCATTTTTAAATCATCACCATTAATATTTGAATATTAATGTAATTATTATCAAAATTTTAAAAGTCATTAATTATAACTTAAAATACTTTTAAAACATATTTCTCATTTTTAAATAATTTTTAAATTAATAAAATTATTTTTAATTTATTTATTTAATATCGTAATTAAATGAATCTAATATCATTAATATTAATTTATTAATGAGAATTCTCCAAAAATATTGAAAATTATATTTTATAATTTAAAATATTTTTTAACACTTTATTCTTATTTAAAATAATTTTTCATAATATTAAATCATTTTTCTCTAATTTATTTAATACACTAATTAAATAAATTAAATACTTTTAATATTTAAATAATTATAAATATTAAAGAAAAATATTCTAATTGGTCAGAAATTATTTTTCATAATTTAAAATAATTTTTAAAACCATTTTTTGGTAATTTTTAGAATTTATTTCTATTTTTAAATAATTTTTGAAATATTCTGAAATTCAAAAATTAAATAAACCGTCGCTAAAGGGCTTTAGCGACAAAAAACGTTGCTGTTGGTGTTCTTGAGCTCAAGAACACTGTCATCCGGCACTACAGTGCAAGGGGTCAACTTTGACCGGATTTAACTCTCAACGAAAATTGTTTCTGTGAAATCTAAGACTTGGATATTGTAGAATTAAGGTAACACTACAACATACACCCATCACGTTGGTCAAATAACATCACAACAAAGAGATTCAAGTCTCCAAAGTTGCTGTCAGGTGGGTTCTGGGTTTTCCAGAAACCCAGGTTGTTCAACCAGTCACTTTCATGTACGATTTATTATATGTTCCAGTTATCAAATGGATCGTTCTTTGGTCCACACATGTAGTACTCATGACAGTGAACACATATAAATCAACAGAACATTTAAACAACAACACACCTGCTAGATTAATACCGGTCAAACTCTGACAAAAACTGAGTTCATACCGATTCTGGGTTTTCCAGAAACGGCAACCATGATCGACAGGCCTAGTTTGACCATTCCCTTTGTTCGATATGATGATGGTTTAAAGTATATTAAGGTATGGATCTATACTCCAGACAACCGGCTATAAGTATATTACAACAACATTAACAAATAACATCATAATGACCAGATCTGGGCCTTCCAAAAACTTGTCAGACACGATTTTTAACTTTCTGGGTTGCCCAGATTTTCAGCCGGTCAAGTTCAGTTAACGTGGTTTGACCGTCTAAAACATGCGATCTATACATCCAGTGACTTAAGTTTCACTTCCAGATGAAAGATCTCATACCAAGCTACAAATCCAAAACTTAAAACAACAAAAATAACAAACGAACAAGAATCTGTGGCGCCTGACATTAGCTTGTCAGACCACAATTTCTGCTCTTGGGTAGTTTTGAAAATCAACACTTTTAAAGCCGTTTGATGTTATAGATCCATCATGGATCAACATAGATCAACTAAAAACAACTTCTAACACTGATTTTAACACTTTAAACAAAAAAATTTCTTAGCAACTTGGATCAAAAATCAACTTAGGGTTATACCTTTTCTTGAGGATGCTTTAATCTTGGCTCTACCAATCTAATCTAGATGTTTTAAAGAGCTAAAATATAACTGATCTACTTGATAATTTCGGAGCCTTGAGAGAGAATAAGAGTTGGTGAGAACAAATTGTCTAAAGGAGCAAATTAATGGATTTTCTCTCTCTTGAATCTCTTATATAATACTTGATGTTGCTTGGATCTGAGATTTTCGGCTGGCATTGGCTGATTTCTATGTCACAAAGTCAATTTAGTTGGTAAACCACTAAAGTTACTAGCATTTTTACAAGTTACCTAACTAAAGTAATGAAAAAGGGCATTTTAGTCATTTACAAAATAATTTTAATGGCATTCTTGTCCAATGCACAAATCCTTAGGGTTTAGGGTTTGAGTTAGGGTTTAGGGTTTGAACCCTTTAGGTTTGTAATTAATTTCCAAAATTTTCGAATTTCGATTTTTAAAATAGAAAATTAATATTCCAAAATTATAATTAGGATTCAATAATTATATTAATATTTCCTAATCATAAAATTCAATCTTGCTAATTAGGATTAATATTCCTAATTAAAATTGCTTAATTTAGCAATTATGGTCAAAATGGTCATTAGGGTTTATAACCCACGAATTAGGGTTTTAATTAGAAAAATAAATTTTCTAAATTACAATTAGGGTTTGTACAATAGAAATTAAGATAACTAAAATATAATTAGAGTTTTCTACTCATATTTAAGTTTAATACACACATTAGGCTTGCCAATTAGGATTAGGGTTTCCTAATTAGGGTTTTAGGATTCCCGAATATGAAATTAGGGTTTTCCGGGGTACAATTAGGGTTTTCAACTATACAATCGATTTTCTAAATCTGAGATTAGGGTTTCCAATCCCTTATTAGGGTTTATTAATTACAAACCTTATACAATCTATTATTGATCAAAATTCTATTTAGTACAAACACGTACTCATTAATATGATTATTTTAATTATATTTTCTATCGAATTCATTTTCAGAAATTAGGGTTAGGGTTTCTAAAGCTGTTAAGCACAACTCTACTCTAATTTTATTAGTCAATACACAAATTGACTTTCTCGATACACGTATCACCGATACTTATCACATAAATGATAATTAATATTAATATTAATAAAAAAAAATTTATTCGCAAATTTTGGATTATTCTAAATCCCGGGTTATCACACCGCCAGTAAAAAGTAGCTATATATGAGCTTTACAAGTGTTTAGAATGAGAAAACACTCAGTTTATAGTGTGTATAGAGCAAATTGGACTGGGCTTCCTCGCCTTTTCTCTTCTCAAAATGGCCACCCCAAGCCCTCTATTTATAGAGGGGGAGCCATAGGTGTACCTGCGGCTGCCCGGGGTGCCCCGGGCTTCACGGGTTCTGCCGTCTCGAACTACGTATAGGCGTGCAACATGATGTCTGCTCGAACTTTTAGAACATCAATCTAGGCATCCGACTGAGGTGTATAAGACCTATTTTTGGATTGTCGTTGTCGAGAGTTACGAAATGACATGGGTTTAGAGGTTGTACGAAGTTAGGAAGATGAGACTATGCCCTCCAGTTTTCATGCTTCAAATTCTATCCATTACCCTGCGTAATAGTCACTCGGGATTGGACTTCCTTGATTCTTGTGGGACATTGCTGTGTAGAAATGTATGTCTAAAATGTTTAAGATGGCGTGATGTGGCGTCAAGGTGGTAAGATGATGACTTTGCCCCTCACCGGGGTTATCTCCGATTTGGGCTGATAAAGCCGACGTTGCTAAGGGTTATCTCGGAGATTGGACTGCTGCAAGTGTTGAAGGTCCTCAGTGTCATCTCTGAGGTGTGCCTGTATTCCCGGTGTTATCGTCGGGTCTTGTACTGAGTGCCTCAGTGTAAGCACCGAGGTTGAAGCTGATTGCATGCATTTGAAACAAGCATTTCTGGGGTTATCTCCAGGATGAATCGGCCTTCTCCGGTGGAATTTCTGGTATTGGAACTGCAGGCCTTGGGGTTATATCTGAGGTTGGAACTGATGTAACACCCCAAAATCTGGTCTACCTTCAAACCCGGACTCAGTGCATCACGGTCCCACTTCTTACCAATCATACGTCATTATATAGTTAAATATAACAACATATATTCTCAAATCCCAGGTTCTGGAAACCTAAAAACCTCTTTCATTACAAATAATGATAATTACATTATTCTTTACATCTTGCACAAGTGACTTTCATCCGCCACCAAGAATACATAAATGTTCATTAAACTATTCTATAGTTCAATTCATCTTTTTACATTACAAGTCTTCACTTGATCTTCACACACATTCACATACTGAATGGCACTTCTTCTGGATACCGTTCAACTTGATCTTTACGGGATCCTTAAGTTCTTTCTAACATCGTTCGCTGAAAATGTTTTTCATTTAAAGCAAGTGTGAGCATTCAATTGCCAAGCAAGTCATAACAGTTGAACAAACAACTTCAAGAGTTTAAACATTCTTCAGAACTTCGATAACCGAACAAAGATTATGAAGCAGCTTAAATAATAGGAATAGTCTCGATTCCTATCATTTTACAACATTCATCACATACTCTTTACACTACTTTCATTCTTCTACCTTTTTCCATACATATCCTATCTGGCTAGAATCATTAGCACAGACTTAACAATAACGGTTCATGTATAAATAGAAGATACTTGTATTGAATAGTTTAATCACAGAACAGTTCAATCATAGAAACACCGAAGTGTTCACATTATGACTCAAGGCCTCATACATTCTACCACCTTGTACATATCTTGCACTTATGCACATAGACACGACATCTCAAGTTCAACATCTGAGAAGTCTAAGAAACTAGCATTCATACATTACGAATGAAGTTAGGAAACTTACCTTACGCACATCTACATCTTATAGTTTACGCTGAACTGCTCATTCCATTTCCTATGTAGCACATAAGAAAATAGCACGTATACCAATTAGTCATATACTTGACTTACACATTGGTTTACTTAACTTTACTTCTTAAGGTTCGTGTTCTTGTAATATAAGCATATGTGCCTAACTTCCTTTACTACCGGTTTACGGCTTCATGACATACGGAGATGTCTTACTCAAAACGTTCATCATCTTTGATGATTTACATTCCTATCTTCTTCTTATAACTCTCTTAGGACTCAACACACATCGTGTCTCTGCTAGTAGTCCATATGGTACTCTGAGTGATTTCCCACAAACAACCAACAGACAAGTTCCCGTCTCATCTACACTGCCCACACAGTGAGTTAGATCGGTTGCCAGTTTTGTATATGCTTTCGTTCTCTGAAGGAATTGTTTATCCCAGCTCCCATATGTCAACCATCAAAGTTACGATTATACCACAACCTAACTTCTCTTAACTTATCCGAACCATTAAACTATAATGTTCTTTAAGTCAAATTTATATTCCTTACGGCTTTCTGGCAACTAAATGCCATACCTCAGGATTCATTCTTTATCGTCTAAGTTATACAGTCCTTCGTATACTCAGAACAATCATTCAATGTCAATACTATGACGTCATATCGTGAAACATTTTACAATCCCTTATTCTTATCTTACCACGTCCGGTTCACTCAACTCGAAACGTTATCCAAGCTAAAACTACTAACTCGGCTTCTTAACGTTATACGTTCTTATCTTCCATTCATTTTCTTCACCGTTCACGGCTAAATCTTAGTCTTCATTACCTTACGGTCAAACGATACACGGAGTTTAGGTTCTGCCCGTTCAATATTCACGTACACTCAACCCTTACGTTGGTTAAAGTCCTTAACGCTTACTTCATTCCAACATTCTTTATCCGACTCACCCTTGGACTTTCATTAATCTCATTACCGTTCGATATGGCTTTCTTACGATAATTCATATCTTACTTACTACTTTCGTCAACGGTGCGGCGCCGTGCCCCTTCCTTTCCCTCGTTCTGCGGTGCTAGCTACGTCTTTCTCTTCTCTTGGTTTGGCACTGCGGCGCCAAACCCTTCATTATCTCTCGCGCTGCGGTGCCAACTAACAGTACCTGAGGCTCCGAGCTCGCGCTACGGCGCCACTTCTTAAAGCTCAGCCGGTGCTGCGGCGCCGAGCCAAAACCCTAGAAAATTTTCTAAGTCTTGCACCAAGTTTGAGACGCGTACTTCCTGATCTCATAACTTCTTCGCTATAACTCGGAACAAGGCCGTTCCAAATCCATTCTCTTCCTTATCTTACGTACTTTAATACCCCTCAGACAGAACTTCGTTCTGAATCCGTTAATGTGCCATTCGATTGGCTTAATCTTCACCCTTCCGTCATTTTTATGCTTTTAACGTTCTTCGCCCGTTCGTCCGTAATTTGGTCATCCGAACTCGAAACTCGTTCGTTCTTGAGTCTACGACTCATGTTTTCTACATTCTCTTACTTTCTTATGAAACCCTACATGTTCAGGATCATTTACTAACTTTCTAATTCTCGTTCGTCTTTTACAAAATTTCGCCATAACTTCGTTATAGCTACGTTTTAATCCGTTCTTCATGAATGTTTCTACCGTTCCTAACCAAGAAATATGCAACTAACTTATACGCGATGGTTTTAAGCTTGTCCATTAACAACAATTATCCTACAATGATTTTAAACTTATCCATCAACAACAATTATCCTACGATGGTTTTAAACTTGTCCATCAACAACGTTCTTCATGTTCATCGCGTTCTTCGTTCGTTCTTCATTTTAATCGATATTTTGGATTATGATTCTACTTTTTCTTCAAATTTGATGTTATAGAACATCATTTCTTACTTATTTCACCTACTCATTCATAAGATTCATTCAGATCGCTCAAAATCCTTACGAATCTTATACTTCCTTAAGAAATTTATAAACTAAATTTCTAAGTTCTTATTTCTTCTTTTCTCATGATTTCAACCATATTAAATCCTTTCTAACATTATCTTCTCTCTATTCTCGTTAAGTTATGTTTTTGAACATAAAAACTTAAAGAAAAATATTAGAAGAACTAGGGTTCGGATTACCGTTCTTCTCTATTCTTCTTCCATTATACAAAGCCGACGATTAGTGACCTCTTCTATTTCTCGATCACTTTTGATCCGAGACTTCATGCTCAATCTCTTCCTTCCCCCTCTTCATCCGAGCTCTCTCTCTCTCTCTCTCAAGTTATAGAATTTTCAAAATCCTTAAAAATGAAATCTAGCTTCCTATTTATTGAAAACCAAGGCTAAGGGCAATTTAGTCATTTCGCCCCCCACCTCCTTACTATTCACACCTCCTCCATCCCTTAGCCACCAAGTTTACTTGGAAACCACCCTTACTTGGTGGCCAAGTAGCCGGCCCACATGCCCATGGGTCATCCCATGGGTTGCCCCAATGGTTATTACCCATCCGTTTACCCATCGGTTCGATCCGCGGTTTATCTTCTTAGTTTGGGTCTTAACCCTAATTCTTATTAGGCCTAACTTGGGCTTGATTTCACAAATCATTGGGTTTGACATAATCCAAGTCCAATTGGATTCTACAAAGTCCATGAACTCAAAGTCCATTAAGACTAGTTGTATTCTACGCATTCCATTCTCGTATTCTCGTAATCTCTTCGTATATCGTTCGTACGATATTTATATTATACGTTGTATTAATCTTCGTACTATACTCGTATAATAACTAGTATTATACTTGTATCTCTCGTGTATAATAACCCTAGTTATTACACGTACTCATTAAAATTCTCGAAAATTACTTTTCATAACTCTTAGGTTTTACGTCCGCAGGCGAAAACTTCGTTTTTGCCATAACTGAAATATTATTGAATATTCCATCACGTCTCAACATTTTACGTAATCACTAACTTCTCGAAATTTCAAAATAAAACTCCGAGTAGAAATGGATGAATAGTGCCTATTTTGTCTTTTTTCCCGAAAAAATATTTTGTTCCCAGAAAATTTTCATTTTCGTCTTGAAAATTTTTGCTCGTTCAATCTAGCTCATAGCCAGAATACTCCCGACTTATAATCATCCTAGGTTATAGAACGATTAATAAACACATAGCACATAATAGTATTAATAAAAATTCATTTTATTAATAACTAATTCTTTAAACCTACATTCTGGATAATCCAAAATTCTAGGTTGTCACATTCTTCCCTCCTTATAAAAATTCCGTCCTCGGAATTTCTTAAAACCAAACCCTTACCCGGGTTCTAACATTCTTCCCTTCTTCATAGAATTTCGTCCTCAAAATTTTAGCTTACACTTCTTCTCTACTTCTCTTCAACGAAGTTCTTATCTTTCCATCATTCCAACCTCCATAACCTATCAAGAATCATGAAGTAAAAGGAATAGCAAGGAATATAAAATATCCTTTAAAACATTTCATACTTTTGCTGAGGGGTCAAATTAACCATGAACTTTTTACTAGGTTAAACAGCCTTTTGCCGTAAACCTTTCTTTCCACTTAAACCTTTCTTTCCACGGTAAGTTTACAATCACAAAGAAAGTAAACCACCTCTTTCCATACGTAGGTGATCAGCCTATCGTATATCCTCATTTAGGGGTATGTTCAGCTCAGACTTAATACCAAAATTTTTGGAAATTTCTTGAAACATTCGTCTAGTCAAATCAATTGACATCGACTACTTCTTTAAATTCTTTTCACAAAAATGTTTTATGACGTTATGATACCGTACTCTTCACAGTATGTTGAGGACTTCGTCAGTTTATGACTTCGTCATTATACATCTTACCATAGCAGTTTGTTGATCCTAAGATCACATCCCATCAGGTTCAATTGCATTAACAACTCCATCTTTTTACCATCCTTGCATCAAATGCACGGATGATATAAAATTCATTTTGATATTTTAAATCAATTTCTGTCTAGCCGAAGAAATTGGCATATACATACAAAGCATAGCCCTTTTAAAATTCGTTGGTTCCAAAAAGTTGAACCAATTCTTTCTTTTTCAAAATGTACATTTCAGCACGATTTGAATAAACTTCGAAATCTAGCATAGCTAGAGGATTTGGAATATCCTATTCTCCATCTTCCTTCATTGTCTTACTGCGACAATACTTAATCTTCTCTAGCACCTTCAATGCTAAGTCTACTGAAAATACTTTGTTTTCAGTCTAAACATCTCTATACTTTAATACAGTCCATCAACTTACCACACATTATGAGTTCAGGAACTTTCCATAATAGTATGAGTTTAAGAACATCCAGACAGACCTTAGGCGTCCATTCGCTGAGACGTTCAAAAATATGCCATATAATTATGAGTCACGAACTTACCATAAGTGTGAGTTTCAAGAACTCGCACATACCTTATCGTTCTCTACCTATCAAGTATATACATGAGAAAAGATTCACCTTCTCGTCATATACATCTTAATAGCGCAACCAATTCCAATGATTATCACCGTAATAAACTGAGTAGTTGTTACACCAAGCACAAACCTCTGCCCATACAAAGGTTCATACAACTCAGCCATCACTTGAGTCCTCAATTGAAATCTTACAACTTCTAAATTTCTCTTTACTTAATACGAATTTTCTTTAATCTGTATGCTATCCTTCTCAGCTCAATCTGAGTTCTTCTTCACGTACCACTTCGTAGTACCATTCATTCATAACATTTGCTATAAATCATTCATCGTTTAACAACTCATATGTTACTACGATTTACTATGATCACGTGGTGATCTTCTTCCTTAATCGTTTAACTTAACGATTTTCTTATCCTTCTCTCTACAATTATAGTCTTAGGTACTCTTACCTAAGAGTTATAACCTATAGCTCTGATACCAATCTGTAACGCCCCGAAATCCGGTCTACCTTCATACCCGGACTCCGTGTGTCACGGTCCCACTTCTTACCAATCATACGTCATTATATAGTTAAATATAACAACATATATTATCAAATCCCAGGTTCTGGAAACCTTAAACCTCTTTCTATACAAATAATGATAATTACATTATTCTTTACATGTTGCATAAGTGACTTTCATCCGCCACCAAGGATACATAAACGTTCATTAAACTATTCTATAGTTCAATTCACCTTTTTACATTACAAGTCTTCACTTGATCTTCACACACATTCACATACTGAATGGAACTTCTTCTGGATACCGCTCAGCTTGATCTTTACGGGATCCTTAAGTTCTTTCTAACATCATTCGCTGAAAATGTTTTTCATTTAAAGTAAGTGTGAGCATTTAATTGCCCAGCAAGTCATAACAGTTGAACAAACAACTTCAAGAGTTTAAACATTCTTCAGAACTTCGATAACCGAACAAAGGTTATGAAGAAGCTTGAATAATAGGAATAATCTCGATTCTTATCATTTTACAACATTCATCACATACTCTTTACACTAATTTCATTCTTCTACCTTTTTCCATACATATCATGTCTGGTTAGAATCATTAGCACAGACTTAACAATAACGGTTCATGTATAAACATAACATACTTGTATTAAACAGTTCAATCATAGAAGCACCGAAGTGTTCACATTGTGGCTTAAGGCCTCATACATTCTACTACCTTGTACAAATCTCGCACATATGCACGTAGACACGACATCTCAAGTTCAACATCTGAGAAGTCTAAGAAACTAGCATTCATATATTATGAATGAAGTTAGGAAACTTGCCTTACGCACAGCTACAGCTTATAGTTTACGCTGAACTGCTCATTCCAATTCCTATGTAGCACATAAGAAAATAGCACGTATACCAATTAGTCATATACTTAACTTACGCATTGGTTTACTTAACTTTACTTCTTAAGGTTCGCACTCTTGCAATATAAGCTTACGCGCCTAACTTCCTTTACTACCAGTTTACGGCTTTATGACATACGGAGATGTCTTACTCAAAACTTTCATCATCTTTGATGATTTACATTCTTATCTTCTTCTTATAACTCTCCTAGACTCAACACACATCGTGTCTCTGCTAGTAGTCCATATGGTACTCTGAGTTGTTTCCCATAAACAACCAACAAACAAGTTCCCGTCTCATCTACACTGCCCACACAGTGAGTTAGATCGGTTGCCTGTTTTGTATATAACTTTGCTCTCTGAAGGAATTGTTTATCCCAGCTCCCATATGTCAACCATCAAAGTTACGATTGTACCACAGCCTAACTTCTCTTAACTTATCTGAACCATTAAACTATAATGTTCGTTAAGTCAAATTAATATTCCTTACGGTTTTCTGGCAACTAAATGCCATACCTCAGGATTCATTCTTTATTGTCTAAGTTATACAGTCCTTCGTATACTCAGAACAATCATTCAATGTCAATACTATGAGGTCATATCGTGAAGCATTTTACAATCCCTTATTCTTATCTTACCACGTCCGGTTCACTCAACTCGAAACGTTATCCAAGCTAAAACTACTAACTCGGCTTCTTAACGTTATACGTTCTTATCTTCCATTCATTTTCTTCACCGTTCACGGCTAAATCTTAGTCTTCATTACCTTACGGTCAAACGATACACGGAGTGTAGGTTCTGCCCGTTCAATATTCACGTACACTCAACCCTTACGTTGGTTAAAGTCCTTAACGCTTACTTCATTCCAACATTCTTTATCCGACTCACCCTTGGACTTTCATTAATCTCATTACCGTTCGCTATGGCTTTCTTACGATAATTCATATCTTACTTACTACTTTCGTCAACGTCCAAGTTATACAACCATTGTACACTTAGAACGTTCGTCCGACGCGATTACGATTCACAAAGATCGCTTACGTATTCCACGTTTACGTTACTCGTCTCTTAATCTCTCATTCAACCTTCACTCAAGGTTTTAATTGCTCTACATCGTTATCCATCCCATGAACCCCATGTTCATTATTCTTTCTTAATGTCGAAGCCATACCGTTCGTTGTATGCTAAGACCGACCGTTCGTCGCAACAATGTTGCTTTCATAGCGTCTAAAACTTTACACTTATCTCCCCTTACCATGACATAACATTGGAATGTTATTCATTACCTTCATCACTCAACGTCTAAGGAGTCGCAATCATAGCAATCCCTCACATTCGTTCATTACGACTACGGTCCCCGAATATCGGTTACGTAATCTAGCGCTTACATTCTTCATCTTTTAATCTCGTTTAATCTTTCCGTTCAACCTTTAATAAAGGTTTAGAACACTTGATTAAGTGTTACGTTACGTGAACTAGATGTTCATACTTCTTTCTTGCACATTCCCCAGTAATTGAGCACATAAAGTCTAATTTCTGGGCCTTGCCCTACACCGGCGCTACGGCGCGGTGCCCCTTCCTTTCCCTCGCGCTGCGGTGCTACCTACGTCTCTCTCTTCCCTTGGTCTGGCGCTGCGGGGCCAAACCCATCGTTATCTCTCATGCTGCGGTGCCAACTAACAGTACTTGAGACTCTGAGCTCGCACTGCGGAGCCACTTCTTAAAGCTCAGCCGGCGCTGCGGTGCCGAGCCAAAACCCTAGAAAATTTTCTGAGTCTTGCTCCAAGTTTTAGACACGTACTTTCTGATCTCATAACTTCTTCGTTATAACTCGGAATGAGGCCGTTCCAAATCCATTATCTTCCTTATCTTACATACTTCAATACCCCTTGGATAGAACTTTGTTCTGAATCCATTAATGTGCCATTCGATTGGCTTAATCTTCACCCTTCGGTCATTTTTACGCTTTTAACGCTCTTCGCCTGTTCGTCCGTAATTCGGTCATCCGAACTCGAAACTCATTCGTTCTTGAGTCTACGACTCACATTTTCTACATTATCTTACTTTCTTATGAAACCCTACACATTCGGGTTCATTTACTAACTTTCTAATTCTCGTTCGTCTTTTACAAAATTTCGCCATAACTTCGTTATAGCTACGTTTTAATCCGTTCTTGATGAATGTTTCTACCGTTCCTAACCAAGCAATATGCAACTAACTTATACGCGATAGTTTTAAGATTGTCCATCAACAACAATTATCCTACGATGGTTTTAAACTTGTCCATCAACAACAATTATCCTATGATGGTTTTAAACTTGTCCATCAACAACGTTCTTCGTGTTCTTCGCGTTATTCATTCGTTCTTCATTTTAATCGATATTTTGGATTACGATTCTACTTTTTCTTCAAATTTGATGTTATAGAACATCATTCCTTACTTATTTCACCTACTTGTTCATAAGATTCATTCGGATCGCTCAAAATCCTTACGAATTTTATACTTCCTTAAGAAATTTATAAACTAAATTTCTAAGTTCTTATTTCTTCTTTTCTCATGATTTCAACCATATGAAATCATTTCTAACATTATCTTCTCTCTATTCTCATTAAGCTATGTTTTTGAACATAAAAACTTAAAGAAAAATATTAGAAGAACTAGGGTTCGGATTACCGTTCTTCTCTATTCTTCTTCCGTTATACAAAGCCGGCGATTAGCGAGCTCTTCTATTTCTCGATCACTTTTGATCCGAGCCTTCATGCTCAATCTCTTCCTTCTCCCTATTCATCCGAGCTCTCTCTCTCTCTCTCTCTCTCTCTCTCTCAAGTTATAGAATTTTCAAAATCCTTAAAAATGAAATCTAGCTTCCTATTTATTGAAAACCAAGGCTAAGGGCAATTTAGTCATTTCGCCCCCCACCTCCTTACTATTCACACCTCCTCCATCCCTTAGCCACCAAGTTTACTTGGAAACCACCCTTACTTGGTGGCCAAGTAGCCGGCCCACATGCCCATGGGTCATCCCATGGGTTGCCCCAATGGTTATTACCCATCCGTTTACCCATCGGTTCGATCCGCGGTTTATCTTCTTAGTTTGGGTCTTAACCCTAATTCTTATTAGGCCTAACTTGGGCTTGATTTCACAAATCATTGGGTTTGACATAATCCAAGTCCAATTGGATTCTACAAAGTCCATGAACTCAAAGTCCATTAAGACTAGTTGTATTCTACGCATTCCATTCTCGTATTCTCGTAATCTCTTCGTATATCGTTCGTACGATATTTATATTATACGTCGTATTAATCTTCGTACTATACTCGTATAATAACTAGTATTATACTTGTATCTTTCATGTATAATAACCCTAGTTATTACACGTACTCATTAAAATTCTTGAAAATTACTTTTCCTAACTCTTAGGTTTTCCGTCCGCAGGCGAAAACTTCGTTTTTGCCATAACTAAAATATTATTGAATATTCCATCACGTCTCAACATTTTATGTAATCAATAACTTCTCGAAATTTCAAAATAAAACTCCGAGCAGAAATGGATGAATAGTGCCTATTTCGTCTTTTTCCCCGAAAAAATATTTTGTTCCCGAAAAATTTTCATTTTTGTCTTGAAAATTCTTGCTCGTTCAATCTAGCTCATAGCCAGAATACTCCCGACTTATAATCATCCTACGTTATAGAACTATTAATAAACACGTAGCACATAATAGTATTATTAAAAATACATTTTATTAATAACTAATTCTTTAAACCTAAATTCTGGATAATCCAAAATTCCAGGTTGTCACAACTAATGCTCCCGATGTGTGTTCCAGGGTTGAGACTGAGCTTCCGGTAGTATCCGGACTGGATGTGAGCTGTCTTCTAGGGTTATGTCTGAAAGACGAATCTGCCCTCCTGCAATGTAAGTAACAGGTGTGTAGAAAATTTCGAGTGTCAACATGGATCATCTGGACATCGTTGTCATTATGGTAGTGAGAGCTCTCAGGGAGGGTCATACCATCATACCAATGATTATGGTAGAGATTGAGGTCGGCCACGTATTGCCACACCCATTCAACAGGGATATTTATAGGCAGCTCGGTATTGTTGTATGTGTGGTTCATGTCACACCTGAGACCTATTGGCATCTTCCGACGACATGGGTACTATTTTTCCCATGAGATAGTCATGTCTTACTCCTTTTAGCCAGTGGAGTGTACAGACGATGTATCCTGGTCGGTGTTCTTGGCAGTGATTAAAGATCCATTTAACATTTTACCGTGTATAGGGCTCAGCTCTCCCTACAGCTTCATTACTCATGCACGTGGCATGGATTATTTCCCTCTGGCTAGTTTGAGGGGCATGACCACATATCACCCACTGGCTATGATGTCACAGATTGACCAGTTTCAGGATGTTCATCCTTTTGAGGGAGTATTAGGTCAACATTTGTCTTCTCAGCATTTGTCAGCAGAGGATAGATCTAGGGTGTATGCTTGTTGGGATCAGCGTGAGAGCGCTGAGTTTACTGTTAGCAATTTGGGCCGTTCTACAGAGTATTTTGCATGGATAGAGGCAGAGATTACGTCAGCCGGGGTTGTACCCACCGTGTCGGGGATTGATTTTGACAGTGGGGAGCCCATAGAGGACATTTATTTTCCAACCGAGGAGGAGCTATTCGCTGGGTTTCCAGCAACTCTTGTAGATTCTCCCAGTATGACTGCTACTGTGACCTCGCATTCGACAGAGTATTTAGAGCAGAGTCTGCATCTGATGACATTTGAGAGAGATCAGGCTAGGGCCTTGATGTTGACAACTCTTGCTAGGAGAGATGTCACTCTATTAGCGATAGATGATGCTTTAGCTCATAGAGACACCGCTGTTGCTGAGTGGGATGAGGCCAGATCATCTAGAGATGTAGTGATTATTGAGCGGAATGGCGCTATATTTGCCCGAGATATCGTTGTTACATATAGTACTGTAGTGAGGTCCCTTACCACTGGCAATATTGCAGAGATGAGCACATATATTGATGAGCATCATGTCACCATGCAGTTAGTTGTGGATTTGTTGGCTCGTGTAGAGACCCTTGGGCAGTAGCTTACAGCGTTACCCCCTTCTTCTGAGAGGGATGCCATGTTGGATTTGATAGCTCGCATATACACTGACTTGTAGATGGGTTTGTATTTTCCTGCACAGACAAGCTTAGCCAATTTTTCATGTACAACATACATTGTATATATCAAACAGTATTACATATGGCAGGGACATATATTTTGATTCACTTCCCTTTTAGTTATGCCTTGTTACTTGCTTGATACACTACTACAAAACAGTAAATAGACAACGCGGAAAAAACGTTGTGGTTTCAATCAGAAAAACATCATGGTTAAGGGTGTCATCTATTTGACACCCTTACACAACGTTTTTAAAACATTGTAGTTAAGCACAATACACAACATTTTTTAGGAAAAAACGTTATAAATTTATTTTTCAAAAATTAGCAGATGCTTAAAAATGTTGTAGAAGGTATGACTACACAACGTTTTTTGGATAAAAATGTTGTTGTTTAGTATATTAGACAACATTTTTTAAATGTTGTAGATAAAAAAAGAAAAGAAAAAAAAGGATGTGTTTCACCAAAAATGTGACCTGGTACTGTAAAAAAAAAGGATAACAAATCTGACCAATAACTGATGTATGGCAAGATAACTGTAAAACACAAGAATACCTAATCTGATCCCATAAATATTTGTAACATTGTAACCAAATTTATATATGCAAATAAACATAATTCTTATAATAACATTGTAACATTGTAAAACACAAGATAACTGCTACTGCTCCCATAATTCTTAACCAAATTTATATATCCAAATAAACATAAATATTTGTAAAACACAAGATAACTGCTACTTTCTTATTATAACATTGTAACATTGTTATCATTGTAACATTGTAGCAAGCTGCCGCAGATGTGAATGTGCAACCATCTGATTTGAGGTGTAACCACTACTACAAAATAAAGTTTTCATATAAAATTTTTCAGATATCACAGGGCCAATGTGAATAAAAATGGTAGGAGAAAGGGATCAAGTTAAGAAACATTTTAGATGCAGGTACTCCACACCCCTAGATGATTTGAGTACCTCAAAGATAATGCCATCTAACGCCATTGCATTACTGGCCTCCTCAACAGATCTCATCTCAACAAAAGCAAACTTCTTTTCATGGTTTATATAAACATTGACAACAGCATCCCCTGACCAATCATAAGAGGGTATTTTAGCATCAGAAATTGAAGGTAAATACGCTATATAAAAAACAGATTAAAAAAACACGCCATTTCCAAAATATAATATCAGTTTTCTTTGTAAAATACAAAGACAAGTGATCTTAAATGTTGGAATAGAGTAGTTTAATACTACGGACCTGAACCAGCAATGTTTTCGCCAATTGCAGACATAACATGACTGAAGAAGGTTGCCACAGACTGCAAGAAGACAAAAGCCAATTTAAATGCATCCATATCTTATGGAACAAAAGTTAAACTATCATGGAATCAAATCGAATAATAGGCTAAGGAAGGAGCCTTATTATCTGGAATCTGTTTAATCCTTATTTGGATTGGAAAATGAATGAAAAGTTGAAAACTGCATCAACATTGCTTGTTTCAATAGCTCCCATCTGATTATATTAAGTAGAAGATATACCTAATTGAAACTAAATACTGGCACTGCTATTTGAAAGTTTACACAGCCTGGAATTATTTAATTAACAGCTAAAGTACCTGACTCTGAACTGCACTCACGAACAAGTCCGAACTATACAAGCAATCCAAATAACAGAAATTTCTTCTTCCAGCTTGTTTTTCTTAGATCTCAGATTCTCAAGCTCTCCAACATCCACATTTGTAGAAAAGCAATAGTATGAGACAAGAATTACCAGATGTATACCCATAACTGTTGTACCCCTTGATTGCCGTAATAATTCCCGTTCCATTGATTTCTGGAATCCATTCTCAACTGTTAACCCATTCAGAAAGGTAAACAAGAGCCAATGATCCTAAATTATTTCTCATGCATCCTTTTTATGTAACATAGTAGTTGATTACAGGATAATGTTTATGAATCAATTAAATAAAATCTAGTTCCAAATCCAAAGGCAAAATACCTATTAGTTGGGGCAGGCACTAAACAAATAAGCTACTTTCATGAAAATCTGAAGAAATTGATCATAAGTAATAGCTTTTGGAAAAGTTTGATGGTAAGCCAAAGAGAAATGGAAAGGAATAAACTGTAACTAATCATTAACTCATTGTAACTTTCTACTTTGCCAATTTGATAAACAATTTTAATTTTATATACAGATTGCTTAAAATAAATTCACAATGACAAACAAATAAAGAAGTCATTTTTCTTATTTTTCAGATATCTTAAGAGCTTCATGTGCCATTCACATGGAAATGGAGAAGCTAAATAAAATACGTACATAGTCGATTAAAGATTAAAAAAAGGTACCTGCTTGTTCGCCGGACTCCGTCCACGGATTGTCTGCTTGCCAATAACAGTCCCGTTCAATTGTTCAATCGAATCCTCAGCACTGGTTCTGTATAAAAAGATAAGCAGATGTGGATCATACAATAGTTATCTTGTTAACTGTACTAGCAAATTGTACAAAACCACATCCTTTCCCAGCTGGTATTTTCACAGAAACCACCTTGCCGAACTGCGAAAAGATCTATCTGAGTTCTTCATCAGTTACATCAGAATCAAGCCCTCCCACAAATATCTACAAGAGAACAAGGGTTAACAAAGTACCCAAGGTAGTTGTTAATTTATTCAGTAAGGGGGCAGACTCACTGTTGTGTTAGATGTATCGGTCTCAGGCTGTGCACCATTTGCAGTAGCTCCTCCTGACAAAACCACAACTAATGAAATTATTTGAGTTAATATTCAAACCACTTGCACAAAAAATATGAACATGACAGCAACCAATGCTAATTCTAATCAGTTCAAAATAAGGGCTTAGAGGTTCTATTCTATTCAAGACTTTTCCATCCTTCATAATCCATTAAAAGTAAAAAAGGAAAGCACAAAGTCATAAGAAAACTTAATGGCATCAGCAATTAAAAAAGAAAGTAATTAAAAAAAAGAAAGGGACAAACCAGGTGGGAAAAAAGCAGTTGTAAGAGACGGGACATAAGTGTTTGATATTACGGCTGCTTTCATGTTGGGTGATCCATTTGCGCTGTTGTTGTTGCTGTAAAGAGAGAGATTACTGCCCATTTCACTAATACTAGTAGTGACATACATATTATAGTTTGGTTGTGTTGTTCTTAATTGCTCTGCTTTACAAAGGATAAAGCTGCTGCTGCTGCTCGGAACTTGATCCAGCTCCCTGGATCTTGTGCAGTAAGCATTTTGACCACCCATCTTCCTCCTCCTGTAAGCACTGGACTGTTTTCTATATTTACTGGCCATTATAACATGCCAATGATTCTTCACAACATTATTTATTCTTCTCAGAAATAGCCTAGCTATCATTTGCCCACTTGTTCCCATACAGCCTGTGAGCAGCCATTAACCTCTCCTCTTCTTCTTCACTAAATGCCCTTCTATTTATCCTTGGATCCAACTGGTTGAACCATCGCAGCGTACAGCTCTTACCTGATCATTCATATCAATAATATTACTACACAAATATTGTAAAATAAAAAAGCAGAAATAAAAGTTAGCTATTTATTCTATTCTTTATTTCCCATATGTTATTACTTAATTCGTAGTACCTGATCTTCCTTCCAACTTCTCAGCAATAAGATTCCAGTTCTGAGGACCATAAAGGGCTACTAGCTCCTTAAGCTTGCTATCTTCTACAGGCCTCCAATGGCCCCTAGCACACAACTTTGACTGTCCACATGAATCTATTTCCAGCTTCAACTGCTCAATCTCAGCTTCAAGGTGTTTGAAAGAAGTTTCTGCCATTTGTTCTCTCCTCAAGGAACCCATAAGTGTAGTCTCTAGAGATTTTAACTAGAAAAACAAATGGGATTAGAAAGCGAAATACTACAAAGCACCGTGACTTATAACATTAGAATATCAATCAGTATTACTAACACCATGTCCATACATGCCACCTAACTTGAAAAATGAAGGCGTGCAATAACAGAAAACAATATAGCTGTAACATTACTGTAATGACATAGATGAGGTCAAGTTATCATGACAAAGATGAGGCTAATTTGTTCCATATACTAAATTCACCATCTTGAAAGTTGAAATACAGAGGTCTCCGTAGCACAATATCATTTTGTTTAAGTTATCAACCAACATACTTTTATAAGATATGGCATTCCTTATTCTCTTAAAAATATTTAGATACATACACAGAAGAAAGAGAAAATGCCGAGATAATAATTACTGTAGCAATACAGTTATCCAAAAAAATAATGATAGTAGGTTACCTAAACTTATAGAAGAGAAAATCACCAATCATAACAAATGAGAAGCATGCTACGAGGAGCACCAGAAAAAACCTGCATAACATCCATGATTAAAGATTCAACCAATTAAGTAATATAGAAATACAAAATCGTCAAGCAGTCACTCCTTAGGAGGTCTATTGAAACAAGCATATGACATAACATACTACTTATTTTTTTCCCAAGGTGCATAAAGTCATACAGTAATAGAATTTAGAAATAAAGAAAAGCGCACAGAAAAAGGACCCATAATAATTACCTTCGTTGATCTCAAACTCTTTAAACTCGTCATCATCTTCAAATAAATCAATCTTTGGGTCTTCAGTAGCTACCTTCGTTTCCTTCTCCATCTTATCCGATGACATAACCTTCAAAATGATTAAAAACTACGAATTTAATAGATTACTAAAACCTAAAGCCTCATACAAATCGAAGACCCTAAAAAAGTAAGAATACCAGACATAAAGCACAAAAAAGAAAACTCAATTGCAAATATTAAGTCGGAAGAAAGTCAGAAATAAAATTTGAAGTGTCACCATATAGTCGGTGAAAACTATCAGAAAAATCAATTAATCACATAAATGTGTTGTAAGAACAAAGTCTATAAAAAGATTTATTTCAATTCTCAGTTCTAAA